>JAUCBN010000028.1:17445000-18045000 GCA_035048815.1 Abelmoschus esculentus | reverse complement strand
AGAAAAAATGAGCTTTACAAAGCATTCTTGCAAAAATCCTCTTCACACTAAGAACCTCCAAGTTGAATATAAAATTAGAAGGGAAGAAACGAGGGGTCTTCAGTTCAATGTGAAGTAAAGACCAGTAATACCATGCAAACTCACCAAGAAAAGTCCAGGGAAGGACGGATACCGAAATTCCAACAGATTCACTACGATCAACTGGAGTTGCAGTCAAAGGACGAACTCGTTCGTCTAACATAGCAAGAACAGGTGCTAAACTAGATCTCTCAACCTAAATTACACTTATTGAAGTAGATTTACACGCATATAATTTGTACACATTTCTTCCTCCAAATTTAGATCTTCTAATTCCCTGTATTTCTCATCTTCACTACTTCCCCTTTCTCTTCCCCTTCCTATCAAACAATATTGTAACTAAAAGCAATACAAACACTAGGGATCTAGCAGTTAAGAAAAAGCTTAATCAGGCTATGATCCTTGAACAGATCAAAGGATTTAAGGAAACAACCTTGTTTTAGAGAGTCGCAGGTGATTTCAAGAGCTTCTCCTCTCTTTATTTCTGCATTCCAATTCGATTTCAGTAACTGAATCTCTTCGATTCTCCTCTTGAAATCCTGAACCATACAAAACAAAAAAAGCAAGTAAAATCCTCTATTTGTGAATTCAAAAAGTTTCTTCACGTAATCTAAGTAATAACTCCATTTCCAACCTTAAATCAGGATCCAAGCACAAAAGGAAAACACCGATAAGCTAATCTAAGCTAAGATAAAAGAATATGAAAAACAACAAAACGGAGAAGCAGAATGGTTTACCTCGTAAATTTGATCGAAACCAGAAAGAATCGAATCCATGTAAACGTCGCTAGTTGCCGCCATTTGCCCCCGCGACTAAGCTGAAATAAGAGCAAAAAAAAATTCAAAATTTCTGTACTACATAAATTAACGGCCTTATGCATGAAAAGGATGCCACGTGTCGTTTTGATAAGTTCGAGCAGTTTAATATTAAATATGTATGATTTTATTTAAATTTAAAGGGGATTATATTTTACTAAAATAAAACAAAATGATAAAAAACATATTAAACTAATTGATGTTAAAAAAATTAATTAATTTAGCGAGAGTTGTAACGACCCGGATTTTTCGTATCTGAGTGTCGGGTTAACTCGTGGGTTTGGGTTTCGGTTTTGGGTCCCGGATTTGTGTAGTTGGGCCTCTAGCTTATTTGGGTTGAGTGCTGGGCTTGTTCAGTGAGGGTGTTTTGGTAATCCTCTAATTGAGGACAAAGAGAGGGGGAAAGAGGGTGATTTTTTCTGTAGGAAAATCAGAGTGAAGTCACCAAATTTTCTCTTTTGTTCTTCCTCCTCTTCTTCACCCAAATCACCAAAGAAAGGTGTAAATTTTCAGAGTTTGGTCTAGAATCACGTTGTGATTAAGGGTAAGTTATAGGGTTGTCAAGGATCTTTAAAACAAGGTAAGAATGGATTGTTTTGGTGGAGGTAAGGTTTTGGTGGGGTTTAAGGTTTAATCCGGGAATGATGTTTTAAGAGTTTCCTTTATGTTTTCTTGATATTCTTAAGAGTTAGAGATACTCATGGATGAGTCTAAGTGTTGGTTTAACCTCTCTCTTGTAGAGAAACAAGTGGAAGACCCATCCTCAAGCTTTGGGAAGGAGAAAGTTTGAGGTGGAACTTGGAGCTCGGGATTGTTGTTTTGGTTGCTGTTTTGCAATAGGTTGGTACTCCCAACTCTTTTAATTTTTTTATGCATATCATGGTAGGAAGCATTCATATAGTTGGTGTATGTGTGTGCTTGGTTTGAGCTTGATATGTGTTAATGGTGAAATTCGTAACTTTGTGTTAAAGGGATGATAAATGATACTAAAACACCTTAAACACTCTTAAAAATGAGTAAGAAGACTTTAGAATCGATTAGATTAAGTTTGGGGCTGAAAATCTAGAATTTCTAAGTGCAGACCCGTCCTTCGTGCAGGGGGTATCGATACTCGGGCTACCGGTATCGATACCCATGAGTATAGTTTGGCTTGTCGTTCAGGGGTATCGAACCATGGTTCGATATCGAGGGATTCCAGAAACTTTTTGTATCGATACGTGTATCGAAACAGTCTTCCCCCTTTTGTTGACTTTAACTTTGGTCAAGCGGTATCGATACTGGTATCGATACCCTTGTGTTTCGATACCCTACCTAAGGGTATCGATACCCCTGTGTATTTTAGTTAAGTTGAATAGAGTTTTGGGTTCGATGATCGTAATAAATAAATACTTAAATCTAAAAGCTATGAAATGACTTATCGAACTAAGATTGATGTTATAAATCCGAAAATCTAATTGAGGTAAGGTTTAATATGTCTTGTCGTGATAAGATCCTAGATGGATCGTTTGTGTGGTTTGAGTCCTTGAGTGTTGGAAATCCGGATATCCATAAGTGTTGTAATACGTTGAAGGCCATCCGATGTAACATGCCGGGTGATGATTGGAGACTTTTATTCCGAATGTTGGGCGGCCTCACTCGAAGATGTTCGATATAACATTCCGAGCATGGGGTTGGTTGGGCGGCCTCCATCCCTTTCCGAATGTTGGGCGGCCTCGTTCGAAGATGTCAAATGTAACATTCCGGGCATAGGATTTTCGGGCGGCCTCAATCCTGAGTGTAAGATCCCGATGCTGTGTGAACGCGAACCTCACTCTTGTGTGATGACTTGTGTGATTGTATATGCTGTGTGCGTTAATATACATTCATTTATGCCATGTGATAGGCAAACATGCTAGACCATCATACCATGCATGAGATTATGTGCCATGCTTTACTGCTTTTGATATGCATGATGTTGGCCGAGTTTGGCGTATCCACTGAGCTTGTGTGGCTCAACGTTCGAAATCTGTTTTCGTGCGTAGGTTAGGTGAAGCGGATTCTGTGGAGCACCATCAAGGTTTGGACTTTTAGCATCGACCGTGTTGTCTGAGTACAGTTATTAGATGTAGTGGGCATAGTACTATGTTGAACCCTATTTGTAGTTTGTAACTCTGTTATTTTAATTTAGGTCAAATATTTTTAAAAGGTCTGTAATAATATTTTAGAGCTCCGATTTCATAAACTATTTTGGGCCTATGTTTTAACTCATTTTGAATTTTATGAATTAATTTGGACTTGGATTTAGTTACTTGTTGGACTTTTAAATTTTTTTTGAGATACCAGTTTTGAGCCGGAGGCCTAATGTGACCTCCGGGTCGGGTGTTACAAGAGGTGTTAATGTTTGACGAATTTAATATTATGAATAAAAAAAATTGAGTTAGAAAATTTTGAATTGAAAAAAATTGATTAATAAATAAGATAATAATAATTAAATAAAAATAGTTGATGCATAGTTTTCTTATTATTCTTGTAGTATGATCCGGGTTTAAAATTTAGTTATTATTAAATTTTGATTGA
Source organism: Abelmoschus esculentus (assembly GCA_035048815.1). NCBI lineage: Eukaryota > Viridiplantae > Streptophyta > Magnoliopsida > Malvales > Malvaceae > Abelmoschus > Abelmoschus esculentus. The sequence continues at coordinate 18,041,551 of JAUCBN010000028.1, read as the reverse complement.
ATTTAATTCAACCCTCATCAAAATTAACCGAAATAAGTTAACATATACATAAATTATATAGGTTTAATTAAAAAAATAAATAATAAACAAACCAATTTTAAATAATGAGGCTCTTTAGTACATATTTTTATTATTAATAAACATTAAGACATCTTAATTTAGATTCATGTTTAAAATCAATCACCAAAATCGACCATATTTTTACTAGTTAAACAAAATTAATTGAGTTTAAACTTTAAAAATAACGACCTCGATTTTCGAGTTAAACATGTTTCAACTTGAAGTCAGATAATCGGACAACTGGTTTAATCTACAAAAAAAAGTGTTAGGAATCCTTCCAAGCCAACACTGAGGCTTTCAATGAGTACATTAAAATATGGTCATTCATCAACTGTCAATCTAAAGATAAGCTTACATGAAAAGATGGTCATTGATTCTTTGTTTGGCTGACCGGAAAATTTTCTTCCGGTAGTTTCTGCCACAAGAAATTTGCAGCTTCTATCCACCGTGGATGGACCAAAAACTTGTTCTCTTTCATCGCCCAACGGGATTTCTCCGTACCAGCATCCGTTGAAACAACATGTGTCACTGAAGAATCGGTTTCGGTTGAGCATGTAGCTCCCAGCTGCTCTGCCATCTTCCATAGAAGATGATTCTCTGCCTGGAACTTAGTCGGAAAGACGCGGCTGAAAATAATTTTGCAATCCTTCAGCACTTCCTTCCGAACCGTTTTCAAAACCTGTAAGAGTAAAGGAGGAAAAAACATGGATTTGAACTCAATGACAATCATCTCCGGAAACGAAAGATGTTCATTTGAATCTCAAGATCATGACAATACCTGCCTAACATCTCGACTAGCAAGATCAGAATCAAGTTCCTGCAAGAAGTTTAAATGAAAGCTGAATAAAACTTGAAAGGTAGCTACGACTTAAAGAAACTAATATCTATGAGAAATGCTACATACATCGAAGAAAATATGGTGGACTTGTCGAAGTACTTTAAGAACCGAAGCAAGTGCTCCATCGGGCTCACTTTCGTCATTCTTCAACTGAGAAAGAGACTTGCAATTGAAGCCAAATTGTTGACAACTCGAAGCAAAGAAATGATATCTCTCCATCAGTATCAGATTGTCTTTATGTTTCGTCCATGCCTATAATAAGAGAATGCAACAAATACATCAAAATCTTCTATGCTGCTTAATCTCTTCATTTTTCCGAAAGTAACCCATGTCCCACACATTCGAACATGGATGTAGAAATACAACTTACAAAGACGATATAAATACAAGAAAAAATTGAGCATACCCATACATTCGTATCTCACACTCGCACCCAAGTTCAACTAACATAGTTGCTCCATCCATATCACTCCAAATTATCCTTTTTCGATACCAAGGACAGATTAACTCTCAGAGATCAATCGTCAGCATATATACAAATTTATTTCCTAATTTATGGATTTTTTTTGTTAAAAAAAAGTAGACATGCAAAAAATCCCGCATCATAGTCTACTAGTTATCGAAATATGCTTTCACCATAAAACTAGATGCCAAGGTCAGCTCATTAAAAGTGAACTCACGTTTTCCGTATCATCAAGGATCACGACAGCACTCTCCTGCCCTAGTACCACATCAAGACCCTTTTGGTGTTTCTGGGTGCCATCGTCTCGTGATATAACTCTGCCACTGAAGTATTCTTGTTTGGGATCAAGCAGTTTAGCCATTTCTAATGCATAGGGTCGGTCACCCATTGTATAAATGTACATCTCAAACATTTCACTTGCTTCTTTGAGGAAGGTTCGAACAAAAGGCCTCAATTTGGTCATCATATGCATAAAACCCAACATGAAGAGGCTGCCTTTTGAAACATCTGTCCAAGAATCCCAGAAAGTACGGAGAGAGTAACCCATTAAAGCAGCTGATGACATGATATATGTACATACATATGTATCTATATGCAGAGTGGTGGTGGTGGGTGGGTGGGTGGATGGGGGGGGGGGGGGGGGACGTGTGAGTACCAAGTAAAGACATACAAAATTTGAAACTCATTAATTCAAGCAACACATATCATAAGCGCACACTGATTAGCTGGCATAATTTTACTAAACTGTTGGGTTCTTATAGTTAATATTTCTTTTCAATTTCAAGAGAATGTAAGACTGATATTATCCCAATCAACTAATAAATGTTCATAAGCCTCAGGTTTCTTGTCATCTTTCAATTGTTCAGTTTAAGCGATACTACTTGTTTAGGATGCTTAGTCCTCAGAATTACAACGACCACAATTAATAGCAACAGTGCATCAAATTTGATTGTTTCCTTAAAAGTTAATATACACACATATATGTATGTAAAATTCATGTTTAAGATCATTCACGGTTATATTTTGGCTCCAATACATTATCATCCAAGACTAACTTATTCCACCAAATATGGCAATGTCCAGAAATATATTGATGCATCTCATAAAACAAATTCTGATTTTAATCCAAAAATAAAGGCACATAAACTTTTTCATCCACATGTAATAACCACAATGTTGCAGTTTCTTCGGATGAGAATTTCACATAAGAAATTTGGACAAAAATTATGCAACATCTAACAGACAAAAATGTGAATCAAAACATACCAAAATATTTTACACTCATAGGCCTAGATGATTTATATTTAGATCAACCAAATCAAGCTTTGAAGCAAAGCTTATTTTTCACATAATATCTAACACAAGAACACACCAAACATAATAAAGCTAGTGGCCCGAAAAAGAAAATTGATCTTAAAAGGTAAATTACACTACCAAAACACGGAAGGCAAAGCTTAAACAGTTTAATAAAACATACCTTGAAGAGAATCAGATTGAGCTTTCAAATATTCTTCCTCAGATGTTAGGTGATTGAGTAGAGTAGAATTTAGCAGTGTGTGATCTAAATCAAGAACTAAGTAAAGCTTCTTATGATGTAACAAATTTTTCATGTCTGTGCTGCGTAATCTAACAATTTCATCATTACCAAGCCTTAAACCCTGCAAAGAAAGTTCTTCCCACGACCCACATGTTAGTCCAGAGATAATCAACATAAACACAGCTAACTATTGCTATCTTCATTCTTATGATTTGAAATAAATGCTTGGAATTACAGATCAATTTTCTTTTTTTTTTTTTTGTGATTAACCATAGCTGATCAGAAACACATCGCCATGCCTCAGCACTTAAAGAATATTAATAATTAAATAGTGACAGATAGTAGAAATAATTATACAAACTGTAACTTCCATGAGTGACGGTTGTTAAAAGAGATGATTTCACCTTATGTATATAACCAAATGTTACACCAGATTCTTCATCCACCCTCTGCCCGCAAATGATACACATTTGTCCAAACGAACCAGGATGTGTACATATATCCTTCTTCAAAGATACCTCTGCATGTATAAAATCTGAAATTAGCAAAAGAAAAAAAAAAGCAACACAAACAGAAATTAAACTTAACCACCAAATGTATACAGTTTATGTATGGAACCTTTTTCTCATTTTCTTTTCTAACAGTACATTCAAAGAAACATGAGGTGACATGCAATTTCATCACTAGACGTGTTTTTAAATCTTTAGACAAAAATTTCAATCCCTGACCCTTGTGCAAAAGCCTTTTTCTAGTAGGCGTTCTCAAAGGTAGTTTCTAGGTGGGGGAAAGACAGTCCAAGAAAGAGTGAACATATGTTTCCATGAAGTATAACAAATCAAGCCAATTGAGGTTACAAAACTTTGAAAGCTTCTGTATGGGAAACCGTATACAGACACGTCCTATTTGAGCATTTATCAATATGCTAGTTCCAGCCAAATTGGTCTCTTGCAGTATATCCTAAAAGCCACCATCACCTTGTGATATTTCAGAGCAGCAGGTCAAGTCAATTGTGCTGAAATTCAGGGAGTAGAAGGCATCCAAGTTCCAAATAAACTAGAGGAGCAGCCAACCAAATTAAGGAACATTACCTAGCTTTTCTTCTATCAGACCCAAAGAGGTTGACCCTTGAAGTTCTACTTGGTCTTTCAACTTCTCAGTCTTGCACCTTTTGTTCCTGCGAGTTAAATTTATACATGACCTTTAGTTTAACCAATGAATTTTATAAAGAGAAATGGATAAATTTTACAAGTTCAATTCAAAATCCAAATGATACATCCAATAAGATGCTACTATAATCAATCCTCAATTTCTGCAAAGAACATAACCAATTGGCCACATGATTCAGTACCATAGTAGCCATAAAATCAATAGGAATAAAACTCAAAACTTCTTTAATTATTTTCCTGGAACTATCTTATCTACACATTAACTGATATCTATCCAGAGTGAATTCAACCAAAACCCATAACAAAAACTTATAAGAACTCAACCAAGGAAAAGCTTATGCTGTGTGTATCCTTCAAAAAAATCATGGATCTTAAAATTAGCACAGTTTCATGCAGCACATAAGAAAATACACAAATACTGTTACAATAACATAATTAATAAAACAGTAAACCTCCCACAGAAACCATTAAAACACAAAGTTAATAATGAGCTCACATTTCATTATTTGCAAATTTCTTTGATAGTAACTCCAACAAAATTAAAAGTTTAGTATTTCTAGAAAAAATGTACCGATGACCATTAAGCTCGTCATCTACATCATCTTCTTCCTCATCCTCCTCGTTGCTATCATCATCATTATCAACATCAACTTCTTCCTCTTCATTGTCATGTTCATCAGAGGACGAACCTGAAGAACCGACTTCGAGCTCTGCATCGATCAATGCAGCAAAATCGTCGCTGCTAGACGAGTGTACTGGAGAATCAGTTGCAAAACTCATCTGCAAAATTACAGTGCCAAATTGATTAAGTTACAGAACTCCTTCACAAAATTACGGAGTCATTCAAACACTCATAAAAGGAAAAATATCAAATATCTGAACTGAATCAGTTGCAAAACTCATCCGCAGAAATCTATTAGCTTATACATTCAAGAATTACCTCATTTTCTTGCTTATGGGCTTTGGTTAGAGCCGTCGAGAACTTAAAGCGGGACCGGAAGAGGGGAATCGGGCGGACTGGAGCAGGAGGGGATGGCGCGGGCGAAGCAGACGGCAGAAGAGGAGAAGGCGAAGATACGGCACGTGCGGAGGAGTGTGAGTGGTGGCGTGGCCTGTCCGGATATTGAGAGTTTGGGGGGAAATGGGGAAAGGAAGTCGAGCATTGGGCTGAGGTTTGATGGTTGAGGGGCGGGACTTTGGATATAAATAGTGAAGAGATATATGGGTCGGGCTTACTTGAGTGACCCGATCCATTTATTAAAAAGAAAATATATCTTCATTTATTTTCTTCTCATTTACACTTAATTTTAGCATATATTTTTCCAAACTATTCAAATAAATGTAACATACATTGCGAGAGTGTTGCCATTACAAAATTTATGGATTAATTATATTTTAAGTTTTTATGGTTTTAAAATTATTATAATTAAGTCATTTTCTTTTAAAATTAATTTTTAATTTTTTTTAGTTTTATTTTTTAAAAAAATTAATTTTAAAATTTATAAAATTAAATCTGAATTCTTAATTTTTACAATTAATTATTTTTTAAAATTTATTTTAAAATTAATTGATATGTCTTCTCGTAATTTAATCTTAACTTCGCTCGAATATATTTATTATTGAAATAAACTTTCTAATTAAGATAACATTAACAATAATTTTACATTAAAAACGTACAAGGTGGGCGACACGTGCCTCACAATATTTTCCTTATTTTCGCTTATATTCATATTTTCTCCAAATCTTTCACCGTTACTTCTTCTCTGAGCTTTCTGCTGCCGCCCGCAGTTCCACGTGGAAACCCTCACCGGTATCTCATCGGAGCTCCGATCTATTCATCGAACCAACACTCGAAAGGTCCTTTTATTTTCCGATTCGAATCTTTCTCTCTCTGTGCAATTTTAATAAAATAATTTTATGCAGATATGCATTTCGTCTTGATCTGATTACCCTCGATAGTTTTGCATTTCGAAAAGTGGATACTAGGTTAAAAATGTATAAATCAGTGGTCTTTTGTTGCTTGGGTTCAATCTGGATGTAAAGATCAGATATTATTAAATGAAATTTTGGTTGTGTTGCTTGTCTTAGCTGCTGTTATTTTAGGGCTTAGGTCTAATTTGATCAAATTAAAAGAAAGAAAAGGGTTTAAATAATTGAGATGATTGGGCTATGCGGTATGAATAGAAACTGCAATTTTATTCTAGGCTATAGGCGATTCTTTCGACGTTGTCAAATTATCAAGTTGAAAAGAATGGGTATTTGCAATTGAAAGCCGCTCCCATGGTTAGGCACTTTTAGAATGATTAATAAACGTGTATAGTAAAACACGAGAAACATACTTCAGTGCAGATTTCATATGTTAAAATTTAAAGAGTCTAAAAGATTATAATTATCCTCCTAAACAATTTATAATGTTATGAGATAAATGATTTACATTTTGAAAGGTTTATTTTTTCAAGATGTGGGGAACTTGAGCTAAATAAACACCATGTTGGTTTTAAATAGATATTCCATTGATGTATTCATCATTTTCTACATTTCATTTAAATTAATGTCAGCCTCTGTAGTTTTTACCTTTTTCCCAAGTGCATTTTGGCGTATGATAATAGAAGTGATCAATGAACTTTGCTAATTTTTTGACCAGTTTATGCATGCTCATATGTGTGAATGAATGCATCTATGTATTTGTAGTTTTATTATGATAGGTATGTGTGATGCATGTGGATATGGGTATGGAGATATGACCCTTCAAGGACCATCTAGATATTTGTAAAAAATTATGAAAAAACTGAAAATCCGACACATACTCATGACACATTGACCCAAGTCAGAGTAACATAGGTTTTAATCCATAAACCTTATTCCGGACAGAATTTTTTCTGTTTTGTTGCAATCATTGCTTAGAGCACACCCGATCACTTACTAACATTATCATGACAACTTTGAGGGTTTTATTTCTTTTTGTTCCCTCTATGGCCAAATACTGTCCTAACCAGAGAGGTTTTCCCATTATGTAGCCAATAGTTAAACCGATTGTCTATGGAAGCTAACATTTTTTATTCTATAATGGAATACCCCTGTGAAATGAAGGCAAGTTAAGGTTTTCTTCCTATATGGTTCTTGGCTAGAGTCCTCTTTTTTTTTTCCTTCCCCTCTAGTGATTTCTGTTCTCTACTTTTCCAACAGGTTCAGCCCCGAAGCACTCAACTGGCTGTTTGTTAAGGGGTTGTTCGGCTGGTTCCTGCAAGTCATGCTACTGAAAGTGACGTTACTTTCATTGGGCAGTGGTGAGGCACCTTTACTTGACATTCTGGCATACGCTGGGTACACCTTCACAGGAATGTGTCTGGCTGTTCTCGGAAGGATCATATGGAGATACTCGTACTACTTTTTAATGCCATGGACATGCCTATGCATGGGAGTCTTCTTGGTGAAGACGATGAAGCGAGTCCTCTTTGCCGAGGTAAGAAGTTACGATTCCAGCAAGCATCACTATCTTTTGCTGTTTATCGCCCTGGTTCAGTTCCCTCTGTTCACATGGTTGGGCAACATTAGTGTCAACTGGCTTTTCTAAAACCTTTGTCTAAATTGTGTGTTTAATACCAGCTTTAACTGTGATTTTAGGCACTTTTTACCCTAGAGAAATTCATTCTTCTCTGTTTAGATTCTTTTGTTTCTCAAATTCATAAAAACCAATATCCATGTTCTACGACAAGTCTTAAAAGAGTTTTGTTTGAATGATCTGTGTGTCTGAAAGCTCAAAAGTTAGAGCTTCCAATTTACATGGAGTTTAATCGGTGAAAAAGCTGGAAATTTGTATTTAATCTGTTAATAATAAGTACCATTGGGGGAGTCTCTATCTTATTTAAAGAGGGTAATTTAAAAAAAAACATTATATTCTGAGGATTATATACACTCGAGTCAGAATTTTTATTTAGTTATATCAGAGTAAAATTATGAGGTATGATAGATTTTTCGTATCTGATATTAGATTCATATAAATTAAGTGGGGGTTAAATTTAATATTTCTTATAAAAGAAGTTATATTACATCTTTGAAAACCTTATACCCTTATCAAGTAGGGTTAATTGTAACTAGGTAGTTAAAATTATGGTCCAGGTCTCTACCTTGATTTTTTGGGTACTTGATACTTCGGGTAAGTTTTATTTTATTTTTTATAGATTTTAAATCTAATCTTAAAAAATATTCACAAATATAAAAAGTTAGAATTACATAATCTAATATCTAAATATAAAATTTTAGAATCCTAATTACATAATTTAAACATAAAATTTAAGATTCAAATTACATAATCTAATTTTTAAACAAAACATAAAGTTTAAGAGAATTATATATATATATTTAATTAGTTTAATTTAATAATAATAATAATAATAATAACCCAATTCCTATTTTAAATCCGTCCATGGAATTAATATAAGCTTATGTTTTCATCACTCGATTAAAATTGTTGTTTTGCATTATTTTGATGCAGCTATTTAATAATTAGTATAAAAACCTTGTGTGTTTAAGTTTTCTTATAAAAAGTTAATATCACTATACAAAATTAATGTCACTGTCCATAACATAAAAGAAATAAAAATAAAATAAATATAGAAAAAAAAATAATCACGCCAAGATTTAATTGATTTAAAAAACGTTTTGTCTTCATCCCCATCTCTGATTTTATCTCTCCTCCACATTAAAATTTCCTTCCATCTATGGATAAAGCCATATAGATTGGCATTGTATAATTATATTCTTTATTTCCCTACACATGTGAATAAGGACGATATCATTTTGTCTTAATATAATCGTGTGAGGATGTTAAATTTATTCACATTTCAATAGAATAGGGAAATTAGGAATTTTAATAAATTATAACTACATAGATTAGGATACTGATTTAGGTTCTAATAAATCATGAAAACCTAACTTTGTTAGGTTTGGTAGTTGTTAAGGCCATCGAATTTTGGGAAAATAATGTAATTTTTGAACTTATTTCATATTTAATATGAACCTTAAATTTAAAAAAAAATAATCTTTGCTCGACAAAAATTATCATTAACAATTATATTAGTACCATAGCATAAAATCTAGCTCATCAAAAAAATGATAAAATTATATTGATCTATTTTGATATATATCATTCTTATCGTATTATATCTGATATTATAAATAATACGATTAATAATAGTTAATAAAATTTAATGAAATAATTTGCACCATCAAATTTTATTTAACATTTGATATTTGACAAAAAAAAATTTAGGTTTGAGTTCAAGGTTTAGTTCGAACTAATTTAATTTAGATAGGCTAACGATTTAGATGATGTGTTTTACATTTTTGGGCACGAGAATTTTGCATGAGGACGACAGTGGTGTAGCCATACAACGGAGCCTATAAAAGGCATTCTTGGTCACCATTTCTTCTAAACTTTTCCCGACACAGAGACCAACGGAAAGCCTCCGCAAATTCACTCAGCGACAATGGCGTCCGCCACTACAACCACCACGTTGCTCAAGCCTTCTCATTTAACTTGCTTCTTCAATTCTTCAATCCCCGTTTCCAAATCCGTCCTCTTTTCAACTTTCCCTCGCAAGCTTACGCCTTGTCGTTCCCGTACCATTTCCAGCTCTCTTTCACAGTCAAACTCTACTCCCAGTCCCAGACATCCCGCCGCCGTCACCGCCACCGCAACTACAGCCACGCCTAAAAGAGGGGCCGATATCCTCGTTGAAGCCCTCGAACGTGAAGGGGTCGAGCACGTGTTTGCTTACCCGGGAGGAGCTTCAGTGGAGATCCACCAGGCTTTAATACGATCCAAAATAATCCGAAATATCCTTCCACGACACGAACAAGGAGGGGTCTTCGCCGCAGAGGGCTACGCGCGCTCCTCCGGCCGTCCCGGCGTTTGTATCGCAACCTCCGGCCCCGGGGCAACTAACTTAGTGAGTGGCCTTGCCGATGCGATGCTCGATAGTATCCCTCTGGTTGCGATCACCGGTCAAGTTCTTCGAAAATTACTCGGCACGAATGCTTTCCAAGAGATTCCCTTTGTTGAGGTGACAAAGCCTATTACAAAGCATAGTTATCTTGTCCTTGACGTGGATGATATTCCTAGGATCATTAACGAAGCTTTCTATTTAGCCACCTCGGGCCGGCCGGGCCCTGTTTTGATCGACATACCTATGGATATACAACAGCAGCTTGCTGTTCCTAAATGGAACATACCCCTCAGTTTGCCTGTTATCAAGTCTAGATTGCCTAAGGAACCCAATGAGGCTCATTTGGAGCAGATTGTGAGATTGGTTTTTGAATCTAAGAAGCCTGTTCTGTATGTTGGCGGTGGATGTCTGAACTCCAGTGAGGAGTTGAAGAGGTTTGTCGAGCATACCGGGATACCCGTCGCGAGTACTTTGAGGGGTCTCGGCTCATTTCCGAGCTCGGATCCATTGTCGTTACAAATGCTTGGGATGTATGGAACGGTGTATGCTAATTATGCTGTGGATCAGTGTGATTTGTTGCTTGCTTTTGGTGTGAGGTTTGATGATCGAGTGACAGGCAGACTCGACGCTTTCGCTAGCCATGCAAAGATCGTGCATATCGATATCGATCGGTCTGAGATTGGGAAGAACAAGCAGCCTCACATGTCGGTTTGTTCGGATATCAAATTGGCATTGAAGGGGATAAATAAGATGTTGGACAGTAAAGGAGCTAAGCTTAACCTTGATTATTTGCCTTGGAGGGAGGAGTTAAATGTGTTGAAGGTGAAATTCCCTTTGAAGTATAAGACCTCTGGTGATGCAATTCCACTGCAATATGCCATCCGGCTTCTCGACGAATTAACGATGGGAGCGCGATTATAAGCACCGGCGTCGGCCAGCATCAAATGTGGACTGCTCAGTTTTATAAGTACAAGAAGCCACGGCAATTGTTGACATCGGCAGGACTCGGGGCAATGGGATTCGGATTGCCTGCTGCCATCGGAGCTGCCGTGGCGAATCCTGGGGTAACCATCGTAGACATCGACGGTGACGGAAGCTTCATCATGAACATCCAAGAGTTGGCGACAATCCGTGCGGAGAATCTTCCCATCAAGATCCTCTTATTAAACAATCAACATTTGGGCATGGTTGTTCAATGGGAGGACCAATTCCGCAACTCGAACAGAGCACATTCGTACTTGGGGAACCCATCCGACACGACCGAGCTATTCCCGAACATGTTGAAATTCGCCGACGCATGCAAAATCCCTGTTGCTGGTGTGACGAAGAAGGACGATCTCCGAGGAGCGATCCGGAAAATGTTGGACACGCCGGGACCTTACTTACTGGACGTAATCGTTTCACCTCGGGAACATGTGTTGCCTATGATCCCGAGTGGAGGAACATTCAAAGATGTGATCACAGAGGGTGAGGGAAGATCAAAATATTGATTTTTAGTCCCGTAAATGAACTGAACGACATAAATGAGTGTATGCTTTTTTTATTTGTTTAATTTTAATCGAATAAATAGTGGTAGATCCAGAAATATTTGTGAGGGCGGACACAAATTAAAATATCTTTTAGGGTGGGCACAAGTCATAAAATCTCAAAATTTCAGGGTGACACAAATCATAAAAAAATTAAAAACTTAAGAAAAATTTAAAAAATTAAAGCCAAAAGTATGAACCTTAAAAAATTCAAGGTGGACACGAACCCACCCTTTCTACCATGTGGATCCATCACTGTGAATAAATGAACGAACATGAATATAAACAAATACAAAAATTTTTGTTTGTGTTTGTTCATTAAGAAATATAGTTTATTCGTTCCTTAAAATGATAAATGAACATATATTTTGTGTTAAATATTTAATATTTTGAATTAATTCAATTATTTCAGTTAATTAATCGATTTTAAACTAAATTAATTGATAATTAAAATTAAAATACTTTTAATCATTAGTTGAAACCTAAAGTTATCTATTAGATTAACCAATTTTGTTTTTGGTTCGATCAGTTAGTTTGGTTTAATCAAATAATGAATACCCCTAGACATATGTGAATATATTTAAATAAACATAAACAGACGAACATAAACAAATATATTACCAAATATTCACGAAAATAAATGAACGAACAATCTCTTTGTTTATGTTTGTTAATTTAATTAAACGAACAAAAAATCGTATTAATATTCGTTTATTTAATAAATAAACAAACATAAATAAATTTTCCTTCAAACGATTCGCTAAACGTTAAATTCGTGTACAACCCACTAACATCCGATGTACGTGTTTCAAGTAACCTATGCCAGAGCAGCCATGTAAGCTTAGCTTCCATTTTCCCATCAGATTATGTATGCATGCATCCATCTTAAGAAATTATGTAATTACGACTACACTTTAGTTGAATGGGAAAATTATACTTTAACTCTTAAATATTTATAAATTATAAGCATTCTAACTAAATAACAACGTAAAAACTCGATTCATCCGAGATAAACATGTTCCCCTATGTCACACTTTTCATTTTGTGTTTAATGTTAGAAAATGCGGTTGTAGCCTCCCATCGACCCGAGAGATTATATCATAAGTTCAACTTTTTATATAGACCCGTATCTAGACCCGGACAATAAAAACGCCGGCCTAAGGTCTCACTATTGTCTGGGTTTCACTTTTAAATAAAATAAAAAAAATTAAAAATATAATAAAATATGGGTCCTACAGTTTAGAATGGTGGTTGCAGCCTGCCGCAATTAATGAAATAGACGTTTGAAATCCCTTTTAAGTTTTAATTTGTGGGTCTCACTAATAAATATATAATGATTTAAAATTTTATTAAATTATTTTTTATTTTATTAATCTAGAAATTAATAGGTTTTAGGCTTTAAGGTTATCATTAAAATTTTAATAATAACTTAATATTTTTTTTAATTTTTAATAAGATTAAAATTTTTAAATATAAATATAAATAATCTTTACAATATTTTTATTTTTTATATCTCTATTTCTCTTCTATTTTTTCTCTTTCTTATGTTATATTTTTACATTTAAATTTAAAATTTTTATTTGATACTCTAAGAAAACAATAACTCATATATTCAAGGAGATTTCGGTTTACATAATTTGAATTTTGATATATACTTTTAGATGATTTATCAATAGTAATAAAAAATAATTTAAAAATAAACTAAATTATTTTAATATATTTTTAAAATTATTTATTTAATAAATATTTTAAGGGCCCAAAATTTTAATTTGTCCTTAGGCCACCAAAATCTAAGGAACTACCCTGCCACCACGTCAGTCGTGGTCCCTAATCAATGAAAATCACCCATTCCACCACTAATCAGTCATGTAATTAATATAAATTTTCAAAAATTATATTTTTAAAATGACATAGAAAATATGAGTGAAGATTCATTGGTTAGAAAAAAAATGAGTTGAAGATTAGTGGTGAAATAGGTGGTTATCATTGGATGAGACCATGGTTGATGTGGTGAGCCGAACCCATGATATAGTTTCTCTATCGACCCGGTTTTTCACCGTATTTTATAGATTAAAAATTATCTACTCTTTCACTTTATTTATCAGTAAATACAATTTTATTAAAATAATCTTGTTCATAAGTCTCGTTGAAAATTTCTTTATCTTAAATAAAAAAATACCTTGAGAAAAATACATCAAAATTTAAGGATTTTCGTCTATTCTAAACACACAATACAAATTACACCCTACCCTCGTATAAAATCATTCTTAGATATTACACCCTACCCTCATATAAAATCTATCACCAAGCTTTGAAGAAAGAAGAACGTTTGCTAACACATTTGCTTGTGGCAATGCTAACCCTAATTTTTATATTCACCTTAAAATACTTAAAAATTTAAATTTAAATTATAATTATAATTTTTATATTTTAAATTTAAAAAAATATACTTTATACCTAATTCTTTACGCCTTAATCACAACTTTAATTTTGAGTCCCTACATTTATTATTTTAATACGAGGACACCAAAAAAAACATAACAAAAAAGCAGACGATTTGAACTTTATTTTATATTTTGGTTAAAATAATTTTGTTTAGATTTAGGATTGGGTTGAGACTTTTAATTATATTATCCACGGATTAATAATTAAATGGATCACAATTGTTATATATTGTCAAATAAAATAAAGTTCCGTAGAGTAATTGTTGAATCCGACAATGGTCAAGCGGTGAATATTTGTCATCGAAACACCAAGGCCTTACAAGGTGCAACAATTGTGGATTTTGTGTATGATTTGTTTGATAGGCGATGGGAGGTGCAAGTGAGGTGGGTGAGTCGACAACTAAACATGGTTGCGGATTGTCTTGCTAGGATGATGAGAGGTAAATCGATTGATTTGGTTTCTGATTAATGTCTTATTTTCTTGTAGCTGTTTGTGGCGCTGATCTTGTAAGTATTTGTTTGTGCACTCTTTTTTCCTCTATTTAGGTTTAGGAAGGTTTTTTAACGAGACATAAGTGTGTACGCTTCTTTACCCATAAAAAAATAAAATAAATTTTAATCTCAAAATAAATAAATAAATTAATATAGAGAGAAGAAGAATTAATCCATAGGGACTAAATAGCTTTTTGATATTTTTAGGTTTGATTCTGATTACGGTGAAATAATAAAGTAAAATGGGGTTTGATCAAGCGAAGCAAATATAAATAAAGTTAATGAAGGGAACCAAATTAATTTGAAAAGGATAATGCAAGTAAATTTTAAGAGAAATCAAATTAAAATAACTAGATTCAGACTTTGCTCAGCTTCCGTTCAAATTGATTATTGAAAAAAGATTTTCAATCCGGATGCATATCGGCTACGATCTACGATGCTCAACCCTTGTAACTTTTTTTTTTCGATAAATCAATAATTTAAAATCAATTTTTAGATTACAGTTTTTTGGTTAAACTAATCACGTCTATCGTCGTCAAAATAAAACAATTTTAAGATTTGAAAAAATCTGACTTGGACTTATATTGTCTCGATGAGAATCGAATCCGATTTTAATTTTTCATAACGAATTTATAGCTAAGTGTGTTCATAAGAAATTAAATTTGTTACAGGTCGATCTTTTCTTCCAATTATAAATCCGAACAACATTCAAGTGTCACGATATAAATTTTTAAAAAATTAAAAACATAAAACAAAGTTATTGAGTGCACAAAATGAATTGAAGCTTCACTTTAACCCTTAGCTAATTATTTCCTCGTATAATCGAACTTCGATACATAGTTTTCGTAACAAAATTATATGTCAATGCCATTACTTCAGCTGAATAATTATAGCACGAGCAATGTCCAAATAAAACACACATTAAATGTAAGAGATTCGAACATAAACATGGACCACGACAACATACATATATGAGACTTATCTTCAATTGTTCGATAATAATAAAATAATTATATCGAATCTGTTATCATTATAAATGCTTAAGACGTATAAAACCACATAATTAATTATGTTACGGATAAGAGTAATTTGTTGCTTGATCATTTAATTACATCTCAAAATCAAGCAACAAATCACTCTTTCCGTAACATTATCGACATACATAATTATATACATCCCAAGCATTTGTAATGACAATGGATCTGAGAATGGTTAGAGGTAATAACAATAAGAACATTCTTATATATAAGTCACAATTATAATTATTTATTTATGTTGATTAGTCAAATTAATATTTATAATTGAAGTAGAAGTTGAGAGGAAACTGTTCTTTTTGTAAATGGAGTTTTATTATTATTATTATTATTGAAATGAAATGCTGACTATTATTATTTATAATTAAAGTGGTTGTTGAGAGGAAAATGCTTTTTGTAATTTGATTTATTTTAATGAAAACCTTATTATATCAACTTACAATGGTGACAATTATTATTATTATTATTATTGCTCAGTCAAATTATTATTCATAATTGAAGTTGAAGTTTGAGAGGTATTAATTGTGTGAATACAATTTGATTCGATTTTAATTAATTTTCATACCCGGAGAAAATGAACAATTTTTATATTTTCATTCGTCATATATTGTTTAACTTACAAGCAACCTATTAATATAAAGTACAATTATCTTGTTCATCACGTTACCAAACTGTTCTTTTTTTCAACCTCGGGTAGGTCGGCCCCTGTTCTGATAGACAAAAGTACTCAACGGGGGAGTCGGAGAAGTTTGTCGAGCCTACGGGGATATCCGTCGTAAGTATTGTGATGTGTCTCGACACGTTTTCGATCCCGAATCCGTCGTCGTACAAATGCTTGGGATGTATGGAACTGTGTATGCTAATTATGCTGCGGATAAGAGTGATTTGTTGTTTGATCGTTGAACCTCGCCCCAAATCAAGCAATAAATCACTCTTTCCACAGCCTAATTAGCCTACACAGCTCCTCAAGTAAATGATGAATTCAAGGCATTTATATAGAAAATATTGTTAACTAAACCTTGTTTTAATTAATGGTTATATTATATTACAGGAGAAAGAAAACTGGGTTTACAATTTATTGTATATTAATTTTTTTAAAAAACTCATTTTCTTCTAACAACTATGTTGAATCCAAGTAATTAATCATAATTATTGTTTATAACTGAAGTGGAAATTGAGGGGAAGCTGCATATTGAATTGTTTTTTATTGCAATCTGTAGCAAAATTTTTTGAAAAAATTATCTATTCTTAGGTAAGTAGCTGGACACAGTTGACAAACGTCGAATTATAAAATAAATAATTCTTATTTTTCTAAATAAATAAATGAAAGAATAGAAATGTAGTATAGAAAAAGGAGAGTTGATCACAGGGACTAAGGAATTTTCAATATTGAATTGTATTAATCCTAATAAAAACAATAAATTAGAAAATGAAGAGTTTGATATTATAAAACTAAAAATAAGCTTAATCTAATAATGACTGAAATTAAATGAAAATAAATATTCAAAAGTAATAAAATTGAAGGATATAGCTTCAAGCTTTATTTCGTCTCAATTCCCGATTAATCATTGAAATAAGTTTTACTTCAAGATTCATGCCGGTTACAGTCTACATGGCCCAACCCTTATAACTTTCTTCTCTCTTCGGTAAACCAATATTCCCAAGTTTATCTCCGGAATTCGATCTTTACAGAACTAATCACGTCTGTCGCCGTTAGCGTCAATACAATTTTAAGTACTGAAAAAGCCCGACTCGAGTTATTGCGTCTCATAGAGAATCAAACCCGATCTTGATTTCCCTTAGTGGACCGCCACTAAGTTTGTTTAGAGGAAGCCAAATCTGCTACCAGCCAAATCTTCTTCCCAACAATAGATCTATATAATTTTAAGTCAACGTGTACTTTTTGAAATGAAAGCGTCGAGATCATTAAAGAAAAAAACCCATTGTCAGTTCTTGATTTCAAAACATCAAGAATGTTATCTAGAGGTATTAAGTGTTTTATGATTCACACAATAAAAAAATTAAATCGTCGTTAGCTTTTAATTAAATAAAAATTTAACTAAAAATGATTGAGATCATGCTTAACATTTTTCTAAAAGAAAATTAATAAAAACTCAAAGAAAATGTGAACAGAGACGATTTGGTAGCAACGACCATCAAACAGCGCAACTCCACTGCTAGAAATGGAATTTTACGTCCACCGATTAGAGGAAGCCATGCGATCGGACCTTCCAAGCAGAGCGAACATTTATTTCAACTCGATTGAGGTTTTATGACAAACCTCCTTGAAATAATAGTTTAAGGTTTAGAGTTAGAATTTTTCAAAAAAAATAATATATTTTTTTAAAATTTTAAGGATCAAATTGAAAATGAAACAAAAGTAAAATAATAGTTTAAGGATCACTTAAATAATTTATTATTTTTAGTGTGGCAGATAAGTGTCTTGTTAAAGGTTAACATCAACAAATGTCTCATTAACCAAAAGTTTACAAATCAAAAAACGTAAATTATTTTGTCGATCGATTTTAAAATTGATGACTAAAATTTATACTAAACAGATAAAAATGATTATTTCAGTAATTAATCTTAATAATTATTCTTGTTGTAGATCATTCAAATTGATATTTATAATTGAGGTAGAAGTTGAGAGAAAGCTGTTCTTTTTGCAAATGGAGTTTTATTTATTGTTCTTATTATTGAAATGAAATGTTGACTATTAATATTTATAATTAAAGTAGTTTTTGAGAGGAAAATGTTTTTCTGCAGTTTGTTTTATTTTAATGAAAACCTTATTATATCAACTTACAATGGTGACAATTATTATTATTATTATTATTGCTCAGTCAAATTATTATTCATAATTGAAATTGAAGTTGAAATTGAAAGGTATTGGGGGTGAACACAACTTGGTTTAATTTTATTTTTAAAATATTCGAGTATATTTAAATTTTAAGTTCAAATCTGGGTTTAAATACTTTATGTGTAAACTTTGACCAATCGAATTGGCTAGATTTTTAATGTAACATAATTGGAGATATTTTTAATAATTTAAAATTAGGATAATTTTTAGTATACGTGACATGTACGATCGTATATTCTCTGAAAAAAACGTTATGAAATAAATTATTATATATAATTATTGTTTTAAAAGAATTATCACTAAATCTTAATTTAACGATATTAGATATCTTAAAAAGTTAATGAGATGAATAAGATCGTTGAATGACAGTGTATATGGTATTAATTAAAAAATATTAACTTAATTTCACATTTTCTAAAAGTTTCCTTGAATTATATAATTTTTGTTATTTTGACCCTTATTCTTTTTTTGGGATAAATTTAGCCCTTAACCTATGTATTTTTAACAAATAACTCATTTTTTAACTACCATTATAACTGAACCGTTAAAAATTTAATAATGGTAACTTATCATATATATGTGATACTAATATATTTTAAATAACATAGAATCTAACATATTAAACATATACATATATATAGAATATAATTTTATTCTAATCTAAAAATATAAAACAATTAAAATTCAAATTCAAATAAAATATTAAAAATTAATTAAATCTAAAATAAAAGTCTATTAAATATTTTCAACCTTAACTATAGTAAAATCAAAATTTTATCTAAAAATGTATGAACATAATCTGAGAAGAAAGGGTTTTGTAGAATTTGTTACCGGTGAATCAAAGATAAATTAATTTAATAATAATCTATTGGATTATTATTATTTTAGTTTAGAATTTAGGTATTTTAGTTTTAATCTAAATCGGATTTTTAGGGTTTTATAAAGATATTTTAGTTTAGTTAGGGTTGAGAATATTTATTAAATTTTTGTTTTGGATTTAATTAATTTTTAATATTTTATTTAAATTTTAATTATTTTATACTTTAATTAAAAAATGAGTTATTTGTTAAAAATGACAAAAATTATAAATATAGGTTAAGGTCTAGAATCCTTAGAAAGAAGTTTCAAATTGGGAATTTAGTTGAGAAATTATATCGTTTTTTCCGAGTTAAATCGGTGTGTACATCTGATAATATCTAAAGAATAAATTAATTTTATTCTAATAAAAAATTTAAACATAATAAAAACAAGTCAATTAAACGAAAACTTTGGAATTGTAGAATATAAATGTTTATTAATTTTATTTTAAACAATTGTATTCTTTTGCGTTATTTCATTTAAAAATACACTTATAATTTTCTGTCTGTAATTTCATATTTTTGATTGATAGCAAAATTTTCTCAAATAAGATGACATTATTTGGTGACTGTGGGATATGTTGTAATGCTTGAATCCCACATTGATAGCAAACACCCTTGGGAATGGGTATTTATTAAAGCTTTACCCCACTTTCTTGTTGAGTGATAGAGAACAAGGGAGTCCCTTATGCATTGCCGTTGTCGTTTGTCCAGCTTGGATCGCATACTATTTTTTTAGAGAAAATTAGTAAGAACCTTTCTCTTTATTTTTTGGAAAATGCGAAAGGTTTATTTCTGCCTGTCACACTGCTTTTATAGGCTGTGCAGGGTATTGTTCTATTTAATTTAAAATTCTAAGAATTTTAAATAAATAATCGAAGAGTTTAATCCGAGATTTTATTGGATAAACTAAGATTTCGTCTGTTAACAGAACAGATTTAATAACAGATAATTCATAGTTTTAACTGAATTATATCTGTTATTTATAGTACATTTCAAATTTAAATTAATTAAATTTGAAAACCGAATCAGATAAAATCTGTGTTTTGGGATGATTCTAGCCTCACGTCCAACCTATAAATATGAAGCATATTTCTCAATTTCAATCATCCCATTCAGTTTCGACTGTCTAAACTTGAGAAATTTGAGAGCTTTTCCTGACGAGCGTTTCCTTTTAAGTCCACTGCAAAACTTTGGGTGTACATTGTTTTGGAGGACCGTGTTAACCTTCGGGGGACATCCGCCTAACGTAGCGAGTACATACATCGGGGCGATTTGTTTCTAAGGCAGTGGCCTCCATACCACGACACGGTCATACATATTTCGGTTAATTATTTTCCAGTCAGTGCTAACGCCCTGTTTTGCAGAATTTATTTCCCAACAGTGACTTCATATTTTGTTATGATAAATTATATTTATCAAATGATGTTAATTTTAAATTTTATTATAATAATTATAAAAATGATCTTAAAAAATATAAGTTATCTGCTATTGATGAAAATAAGTTATTTGTTAAATTAAAGTTTTAAAATTTTGATGATCAAATCAAAGATTAAAGAAAAGTAAAATAATTGTTTAGGGATCACTTAAATAATTTACTATCTTTAGTGTGCCAGATAAATTTTTCGCTAAAAGTTAACATCAACAAATGTCTCGATGATCAAAAATTTACTGATCGAAAATGTAAATTATTTTTATCGATCAATTTTCAAAATTAATTATTATTATTATTATTATTATTATTATTATTATTATTATTATTATTATTATTGAAATGAGATGTTGACTATTAGTATTTATAATTGAAGTGGTTGTTGATAGGGAGATGCTTTTTTGCAATTTGATTTTTTTAATGAAAACCTTATTATATCAACTTACAATTATTATTATTATTTCTCAGTCAAATTATTATTCATAATTGAAGTTGAGAGGTATTGGGGTGAATACAACTTGGTTTAATTTTATTTTTTTAATTATTTGAGTTAGTTTAAATTTTAATTTAAGTTTCGAGTTTAAGTGTGGATTTAAATACTTTATGCGTAAATGTTGACCAAACGAATTGGTTAGATTCTAATTTAACACAATTGGAGACCAATTTTTTAGTAACTTAAAATTAGGGTGATTTGGGTATACATGATATGTACGATCAAATAGGTTTTCTGGAAAAAAGAGCTCCGAAATAAATTATTATATATAATTATTGTTTTAAAGGAATTATCACTAGATCTTGATTTAACGAGAATTACATATGGAGTTTTACTAATTATTTTTATTAATGTTGCTTCTACGTAACAAATTCTTTTAAAATTAAAGTTTATGAAATCATATTTACGGACAACTACGTCAGAAAAAGACCAAATAGACTTATTTTTTAACAATCGAGACTAGTCTTTCGAAAGAAGTTGATATCAAAAGCTCTATAGATGATTTTGCTTTAAAATATACAAGAATAACATCATTTTTAATTAAAAGTATTAGACTTTTAGATGTTTGTAAGTCATTTTTATGTTAGATCTAACATTTTTGTATTAAGAAAACTATATTAAAAAGCATATATTTTTACTATAAATTAATGTCTTATTTTAATAAACTGTATAATCCCTTAAATTTTTGAACCGACCTACTTAAAATTAAATGAATTAACATTAATTGTACATGGAGTTTTTTTTTTTTTATTGAAATGAGATGTTGACTACTATTATTTATAAATGAAGTGGTTGTTGAGAGGAAGATGCTGTTTGCAATTTGATTTATTTTAACGCAAACCTTATTATATCAACCGACAGTTATTATTATTCATAATTGAAGTAGAAGTTGAGAGATATTCGTGTGAATATAATTTGATTCGATTTTAATTTATTTTTTAAACTATTTAAATTAATTTAAATTTAGGGTTTAAGTCGTATTTAATTTCTTAAAATCTCAGTTTATTCTTTTAATTTTGGTCTCTAATCTTGTTTTTCTTATATTTCGGTCCTCTATTTTTCTGTACCCTTTTTATATTACATGTTATAATATAAACATATAATATCCTTTATAGTATAATATATATTATATAAGTTACGTAATATAAATTATAATATATGTTTTTGCAATATTATCTTATATAATTTTACAGATATCATATACATTTTATTATCACATTATGTATATGTAGTATACTATTTATTTTCTTATTCATTTGTTTTTGATACTGCTATTTAATTTCGTATTATTATGTGTAGATTTTATTTTTCATATTTTATTCTCCAACAAGTGGCTGTAAAGTAACCGAACGAACACGAACAAGGGTATGTTCATCTTCGTTCGTTTAATTTTAATCTAACAAATAAACGAACACAAATTTTTTTGTTCGTGTTCGTTCGTTAAGGATTATATAGCTTGTTCATGTTCGTTTAAATGATAAACGAACAAACATAAACGAACGTAAACGAACAAACATAAACGAACGTAAACGAACGAACATAAATGAATGTAAACGAACAAACATAAATGAATGTAAACGAACGTAAACAAACGAACATAAATAAGCGAACATAAACGAACGAACATAAATAACATGTATAATATGCTAAATATTTAATATTTTGGATTAATTCGATTAATTCAGCTAATGAACTGATTTTAAACTAAAAAAAATCTTAATTATTAGACAAAACCTAAAATTTAACCGATTAACCAATTTTTTTTTGGTTCGATCCGTTAACTCGGTTTAACATAATAATGAACACCCTAACTTATAACAAGAAAATTTTTAACGAGTCATAAAATAAGACTTCTCAAATAGAGTAACTCAAAATTTTTTGACTCAACTTACTAGATCTAATGCTTACCCTTAAATATATGTGAATAAATTTAAACGAACATAGACGAACGAACATAAACGAATATAATTGAACATAAATGAACAAACATAATTGAACATAAATGAATGAACATGAACGAACAAATTACCGAACGTTCACGAACATAAATGAACGAACGAACCCTTTATTCGTATTCGTTCGTTTAATTAAACGAATAGAAAATCTTATTTATGTTCATTCGTTTAATAAATAAATCAACATAAATAAATTTTTTATCAAATGATTTACAAACGGTTAATGGAACGTTTGGTTTGATTACGGCCGTAGCTCCAACCCAGCCTCGACCCCAAGCGACTATTAAATAAAATAATTTGTGAAGCTGAACCTTACAGAAAGTATAAGCTCAAGCATCGACCAGTTGACATTTCTTGATTCCATCAACCTCAGATGCTTCCCTCACTCAGTTGTTTGTTTGTTTATTCATCTTTTGCTCCCCAAATCAAGCTGTTGCTTTGTTTATTTATTTGGGTAAGATACAGCCTACAGGGCAGGGAGGAAGGAGAAATGGAGGAGACTAAGAATTATGGTCAGCAGCATCCTCTGCTTCTTCTGTCGGAGGAAGACCAGCTGACCAACCATCCAAGTGGAGTCTCAGCCAAGTGCTACAGATGTGGAGACACAGTCTCAGCTCCATGTTTTGTCTGTGTCGAGGACTGTGGGTTCTACCTTCACAAGGTATGTGCCGATGCACCTTTGGAATTTAATCATCCTTTCCATCAGGAGCACAGTCTTCTTCTTAGGGAAAAGCCACCTGATGAATATAGAGAGTGGGTTTGCGATTTCTGTGATAAAAGGGGTGAGAAATTCAATTATCGCTGCTCCTCTTGCGATTTGGACTTTCATATTAGCTGTGCTTTGTTTACATTTAATATTGCTGAAAATAATTTGAAAGAGCTTGAGCATGTTGCCCTTCAACCTCCTTTGGTTTCCTCTGAAAAAGATGAACAACTTGAAGATGTTGCCAAGTGCTTTGCGTGTAGGGAAGCATTAGCAAATTATGCATACTTCTCTCCTGATTGTGGATTCAATCTGCATAAGAAATGTTCCGAGCTTCCTCTCAAACTGAATCATATGTGCCATCGTAAACATCCTCTTGTTCTGCAATTTAACAGCCATCGGCTCGCTTGCAAGATATGCCAAGAAACCCGACTAAGAGGATTTCTTTATGTTTGTTCAACTTGTAAGTTTGCTATGCACATTGAATGTGTGTCACCACCACCCCCGACCATCATTGAAGATAAAATTCATGAGCACCCAATCACTCAGCTTATGAGACGAGCACCGTTCATTTGTGATGCATGTGGCACAGAAGGATACTACGCTGCCTATGTATGTTCAACATGTAATATTATACTCCATAGAGGGTGCATTTCGTTACCACGCATCATCAGAAGCAAGTGGCATGATCATCGCATTTGTCACAAATATTTCCTTCCAGATGATTTTGGAAGCTCGGACTGTATTATTTGTCATGAAGAGGTCAGTCCAGATCATGGCAATTATTGTTGTTCAGATTGCAATGTTACAGTCCATGTAAATTGCGTCACGGAGGACAAAGGTTCCTATTCTATCGTTTCACTTGAGGATGAAGATGAACTAGACAATCAAAGTTCAATTACTGTCTTGGAGAGGAATGCTGTTGGAGAAGCTACAAAAATAAAACATTTCAAGCATGATCATAATCTAATGTTAAGTCCTTCGGTAGGAGAGCATGAAAAGTGTTGTGACGGGTGTATACTACCGGTCTCGGATCCCTTCTACAGTTGTTCACAATGTGGTTTTCTTCTTCATAAAGCTTGTGCAGTGTTACCTCGGAAGAAGCAGCTTTGGCATCACTATTGCAAACAACTTCTCTGTCTTGTTTCAGACAAAGTTATTCAATGTGAAGTTTGTAGTCACGTGTCTAATGCGTTTGGTTATAAATGTTGCGAATGTGATGAAGAGATATGTCTGCAATGTGTGATTGCTCTTACTCCCGGTGCTCAAACAAGTTCCAAACATGAACACCCCATCTTTTTCTACCAAAATCGTGAAATGCAATGCAACGCTTGTGGTGATATTACATGGGGTGCATTTGGTTGTAAGGATTGCAGTTTTGTGCTGGACTGTCGATGCTTTTCCCTGCCAAGTACAACTCGTCACAAATGTGATGAACACCTTCTTTCTCTCAATGTTGTTCACGGTGGAAATGATTACTCAGAAAGTCATTTTTGTGATATCTGTGAAGAAGATCGAGATCCAAAGCTTTGGTTCTATCATTGTACAACGTGTGATACTTCCGCTCATGTGAAATGTGTTCTTGGAAGGCATCCTTTTATTAAACTCGGTAGCATCTAAGAAGAAATTTATCATCCCCACCCAGTGACTTTTGTGCAGAAGCTGTACTACTACCCAGATTGTGCTGACTGTGGTGATCCTTGTGAAGGTTTGTCTCTTGAATGCACAACATCTGAATGCAATTTTCTCATCCATTGGGAGTGTCCGGTTTAACAGAGTATAACCCTTTGTTTCTTTACTTGTCATGCTACCTTGGTTTATCTGTTTTTTTAATCTATTACGTGTGAAGTAGTCATCTGAGCTTTGAATTTGTGAGTTCTGCTTTGGTATTTGATTACTGAATCTAGAATTCATTGTAATTTGATTTGTATTGTACTTGTATTTGCTGTCTGTTGAAACTAATGATGAGCTCAAAGTTAATAGATTAGTTAAGAAATAGTTTGTAAATAGTTAAAGTTTGTTTAGGTTGTTAGAATAGCAATTATTTTTGTATCAATAAGTGACCTGAACAATGTAAAATCACAAGTGAATGAATATGAAGTTTTCATTTTTAACATGGTATCACGAGTCTACTTAAGGTCCTTTTCTTCATTCACAAACTTGATTTCCTTCGCTACAACAGAAATTCCCTCTTCTGTTTTGACTTTCCGTCTCCACCATGCCTTCCTCTGATAATGATCCTGTCATTGACTTCAATCATCCGTTATTTCTTCATCCTTCGGATACTCAAGGCACTGTCCTCATCTCTCATCAACTCACTGGGATAGAAAATTATATGGTTTGGATTAGATCTTTGAGAATCGCTCTCCTCGCGAAAAACAAATTAGGGTTCATCGATGATGAATGTCGCCGGTCAAATTATCCTCAACCCTCTCTTCAAGCCCAGTGGGATCGCTGCAATGCTATTGTATTGTCCTGGATAATCAATTCAGTTAGTAAGGAGCTTTTGGCTGGTATCGTTTTTGCTTCTAGTGCTGCCTTGGTGTGGGCAGATCTCAAAGAACGCTTCCACAAAGTTAATGGTTCTCGAATTTTCTTTCTTCATCGTGAGATTGCGACTCTAATGCAAGGTGATCTCTCTGTTTCTGTCTATTTTACCAAATTGAAGTTACTCTGGGATGAATACTCTGCTCTCGTTCCATTTTCTATTTGTACCTGTGAATCTGCTCAACAAAATACCAAGACATCTTTCTCAACAACGTCTTTTTCAATTCTTGATGGGTTTAAATGAAGCTTATGCTGCTCTTCGTAGTTAAATTCTTTTAATGCAACCTTTACCATCTGTCAACAATGCTTACTCCATGATCGTTCAAGAAGAATCCCATCGACTTCACTTGTCTGGTGTGGTACCTTCTTTGGAGCCTACTATTCTGTATTCAAATAGTTCTGGTTCTCGAAAGAAATTTATGGGCACATGTGATTACTGCAAGATCAAAGGCCATAAAAAAAGAATTGTTACCGGCTCATAGGCTTTCCATCTGATTTCAAATTTTCAAAGAAACGAGGTCCTCAAGCTGCTATGGCCATGGGTACTAATTTGGCTACTTCTGAACTTGTTGATTCTGCTGCTATGGTGTCATCTCCACCGGTGTTTACCCCAGATCAATATACGCAACTTCTTGGTCTTTTAAACCAGAATTCAGATTCTACTTCCTCAGTGAATTTGGCAGGTACATCTTCTTTTTGCTCATTTACTAATTCCAATTTGCAATGGATCTTGGATACTGGTGCAACTGATCATGTACTATCTGATTTTAATTGTTTGATTAATCCTCGTCCTTGTGATTCTTATTCTCGTTCTGTTCAACTTCCAAATGGAAAGTCTTCTCAGGTAACACATGTAGGGTCCGTCAAATTACAAAATGGTCTTTTCTTGACCAATGTTCTTTTTGTTCCAAACTTTACTCACAATTTGATTTTTGTGTCTCAGCTTACCAAAGACTTGCATTGTGCCATTTTCTTCTTCCCTGATTTCTGTATTTTGCAGGATCTCTCCACTGGCACAATGAAGGGGATTGGTAGGAATTTTAGAGGGCTTTACTTGCTTCAATCTCATTTTTATTGTACACTTTCCAATGTTCAATCCAATAAGTCTGTTTCTGTTTGTAAGTCTCTCAATATTAATGAAGTTTCCACTTGGTATGCTCGTTTAGGGCATGTCCCTGGTTCTAAATTGTCTAAGTTGCCAATGTTTGCTGATATCTCTTTAAATATTGATGGACTGCAATCTTGTTCTGTCTGTCCTTTAGCTAGACAATCTAGACTTCCATTTCCTATAAGTACTTCTCATTCTTCATGTCCTTTTAGTCTAATTCATGTTGACATTTGGGGTCCATATAAAATACCTACTCAAACTGGTCATAGATTCTTTCTCACCATAGTTGATGACTATTCTAGGATGACTTGGGTATATCTCCTAAAGTTGAAGAGTGATGCAATTCTCCACCTAAAACACTTTATTCTCATGGTTCAAAATCAGTTTTCTGTTACTGTTAAAACTATTAGAAGTAATAATGGTAAAGAATTCCTCAACTCTACCAATTCTGTTTTCTTTAACTCCCTTGGCATTCTACACCAAAGTACTTGTACCTATACACCCCAACAAAATGGAATTGTTGAGCGCAAACATAAGCATCTTCTTCAAGTGGCTCGAGCCCTTAGATTTCATTCCCAAGTTCCTTTACAGTTTTGGGGGGAATGTATTCTAACCACTTCCTACATAATTAATAGGTTACCTTCTTCAGTTTTAAACTGGAAATCCCCTTTTGAAATGATTTATCAAAAACTACCATCTTATGATCATTTCAAGATTTTTGGTTGCTTATGTTTTGCCACAAACTTGACCCCCTCTAATAAATTTGATTCACGTGCTTTTCCTTGCATTTTTTTAGGTTATGCTCCTACTAAAAAAGGATATATCCTCTTTAATATATAAAATCAGAAACTCTTTGTTAGCCGTGATGTTAAATTTTTTGAGAATCAATTTCCTTTTCATTCTTCTTCATCTTTTTTTCCAATTATTTCTTCCTTTTTTCCACCCCTTACATCTTTCTTTGATTCTGATTTTTTGGTTCCATCTCACCAAAATATGACTGATATGTTTAATCCTCCACCTGAAGATGCTATTGTGCCACCTAAACCTACTGAACCCATACCTGCAAATATTTCACCCACTGAAGATGATACTGCTACATCTAATGCCCCACCATCTTTCACATTTTCTACTCCAATCAATACTGATGAACCATCACCAAACCATATTGTTGTTCCTTCACCACCTCCACCATCCCATTCTGCACATTTTGAACCTTCTGCACCTACTATCGAACCTCAACCTGAGCCTCCTATTTTTCGAAGGTCTTCAAGAATATCTAAACCACCTACTTGGTTCCAAGCATATACAAATACTTGTCACTCTTCAACTTTGGATCAGTACCCTTCTTCCATGTCTTATTCTCATCTTCCTTCTCATTCTCAATTTTTTTAGCATTTGTTTCTTCCTTATCTAAACCTCAGTCTTTTACTGAGGCTAGTCAAGATCCTCTTTGGGTCCACGCAATGACAGATGAGATTCAAGCTTTAGAATCTAATAATACATGGTCACTTGTCCCTTTACCCTCAGAAAAAAATTGCTATTGGTTGTAAATGGGTTTACAGAATTAAATACAAGGCCTCTGGTGAAATTAAAAGATATAAGGCTCGCCTTGTTGCCAAAGGCTATAACCAACAGGAGGGTGTAGACTTTGTTGAAACATTCTCTCCAGTGGTAAAAATTGTCACTATCAGAACCATTTTGTCTCTTGTTGCCTCTCATAATTGGCCACTTTACCAAATGGATGTCTTCAATGCTTTTCTTCAAGGAGATCTCTTTGAAGAAGTCTATATGCACCTACCAGAAGAATTTTACAGCCAGAGGGAGAACTTGGTATGCAGGCTGCAAAAGTCTCTATATGGTCTCAAGCAAGCTTCAAGACAATAGAATTTGAAGCTTACCGATGCCCTCGTATCTGTTGGTTATATCCAAAGTAAGAATGACTACTCCTTGTTTATTAAAAAACAAGATGACACGATTGTTTTACTCTTAGTATATGTTGATGACTTGGTGATTACTGGAAATAATGAAAGTCTGGTTATTGAACTAAAACAAATTCTCAATAATCACTTCAAAATGAAAGACTTAGGTGATCTTAAATACTTTTTGGGAATTGAGGTGATGAGATCTAAAGAAGGTATACTATTGAATCAAAGAAAGTATGCACTACAATTGATCAAAGATGTTGGATTGAAAAAGGCTAAGTATGCAATAACTCCTCTAGAACAGAACTTGAAGTTGACTACTCTAGAGTTTGATCAAGGCACGCATTCAAACATTGAAGATAGTTTGATGGAGGACAAATCAATTTATCAGAGGCTCATTGGAAGACTGATTTACTTGACCCATACTAGGCCTGATATAACATATGCAGTGAATTGACTAAGTCAGTTTATGCATCAACCTAAAAGTTCTCATTTGGTAGCTGCACTAAGAGTAGTAAGGTAAATTAAGAAGGAACCAGGTACAAGAATTTTGCTGAAATCAACCACTAATCACAAGATGACAACATATTGTGATTCTGATTGGGCATCTTGTACAGTAACCAGAAAATTAGTTACTGATTTTTGTATTAAACTTGGAGAATTCTTAGTTTCTTGGAAGTCGAAAAAACAAAGTGTAGTGGCAAGGTCATCAGCAGAGGCAGAATACAGGGCAATGGCAGCAGTAACTTCAGAAATAGTTTGGTTGCAGGGCCTACTGAAAGAATTAAATTTGGAAGATCAAGAACCTGTGAAGCTTTGTTGTGACAGTAAGGCAGCTCTACAAATTGCTGCTAATCCCGTGTTTCATGAGAGAACGAAACACATAGAAATCGACTTTCATTTTGTGAGAGAAAAATTGCAGCAAGGATAATACAAGCAGAGCATGTGTCAACGCATGAACAACTAGCAGACATCATGAAAAAGGCTTTAGGAAATCAGCAGCATTGTTATTTGGTATCCAAGTTGGGTATGAAAAACATCTTTAACAAAACCCAACTTGAGGGGGAGTGTTGAAACTAATGATGAGCTCAAAGTTAATAGATTAGTTAAGAAACAGTTTGTAAATAGTTAAAGTTTGTTTAGGTCGTTAGAGTAGCAATTATCTTTGTATAAATAAGTGACCTGAACAATGTAAAATCACAAGTGAATGAATATGAAGTTTTCATTTTTAACAGTCTGTTTTTTACCAGACCTGTGTGGCATATATTTCACAACTTTTATTTTCTTCATTCTATTAACGAAAAGGATACGAATCATGAGAATTAAATTTGAAAACTTCATCAAAACTAAAACAATATAATTGCTAATACATTCTACGATGAAGACATTTTATTAAATAACAATAATAATTATAGTAATATATTACAAATAAAACTATTTAAATTTTTTATCATATGATTGACACGTATTATCACTTGATTGAATGATTAAGTTATAACTGAATTTTATTTATAATTCAATTTTAATATTTTTTCTTAGTTTTAATAATAATGATAATAATAATAATATAATATTTTTAGTATTTCGAAACATATATTATATAATAATACGTAATATAGATAACTATATATATTAATAAATTAATACCTTAAATAAAATTAATGATTATAACAAATGCATTCGCTTATAAATAAAAGATTGAATATATAAATAAACAAATTATCAATCTATATATATATTATCAAAAAGATTATATTTCACACAATAATTACATTCTAATCTGTATAAATTAAGAAGTATTGAATTATGAAAGGTATATAAAATATAATTAACTACAGCCAAAATATGTAACTACAGCCATGTAATATAATCTATGGCTAAATACTAGCTAGACTGGTAATTTTTGGATAAAAGTTTGTCATAGAGTTTACTAAACTTCAAGTGTATTAAAAAAAGTTGAACACTTGAAACGAATCTGAAGAAACCTATGTACTCAAGTAAAGTATCCAAAGCAGGATTGATAATGACTCTTTAAAAGAATATTACTATGATTGTTCACCAATCTTTCCGTTTCAAAATTTCTGCAGTACTTTGGTTATTGGATTCCTATTCTTGTTGGTGCTACATCAGAAGGAGATATGGAGATATCAAAGAATTATGGCCACCAACATCCACTTGTGTTGTTGAATGAAGAGCAGCTGATCAGCAATCAAAGTGGAGTAGTTGCAGGCTGCTCCAAGTGCGGGGAGATGGTGTCTGCTCCATGTTTTCGCTGTGTCGAGGACTGCGGGTTTTACCTTCACAAGGTATGCGCCGACGCACCTTTGGAACTTAATCACCCTTTACATCAGAATCACCCTCTTGTTCTTATGCAAAGAGCACCTTATGAATATGAAGGATACATTTGCGATTTCTGCGATAAAACGGGTGAGGAGTTCGTTTATCATTGCTCTTGTGGTTTGGACTTTCATATTAGATGTGCTTTGTTTACATACCATATTGCTCAAAATAATTTCAAAGTGCTTGAGCATGTTGCCCTTCAGCCTCCATTGATTTCATCTGAAAAAGATGATGAACAACTTGAAGATGTTGCCAAGTGCTTTGGGTGTTGGGAACCATTAACAAATCATGCATACTTCTCTCCTGATTGTGGATTTAATCTGCATAAAAAATGTGCTGAGCTTCCTCTCAAACTGAATCATGCATGCCATCGCAAACATCCTCTTGTTCTGCAATTTAACAGCGATCGCCTCGCTTGCAAGATATGTCAAGAAACTCAAAGGAGATATCCAGGATTCGTTTATGGTTGTTCACCTTGTAAGTTTGCTATTCA
The DNA here is from genome assembly GCA_035048815.1 of Abelmoschus esculentus. Taxonomy (NCBI): domain Eukaryota; kingdom Viridiplantae; phylum Streptophyta; class Magnoliopsida; order Malvales; family Malvaceae; genus Abelmoschus; species Abelmoschus esculentus. Next base: position 18,009,333 of record JAUCBN010000028.1, on the reverse strand, counting down.
CATTGAATGTGTCTCACCCTCACCCATCATTGAAGATACAAGTCATCCACATCCATTTTCTTTGCTCCTGAGACAAGCTCCATTCATCTGTGATGCGTGTGGCACTGAAGGAGCTTATGCTGCCTATACATGTGGTACATGCAACATTATGGTCCATAAAATTTGCATTTCACTGCCACGCATCATCAGGAGCAGGTGGCATGATAAATTTGTTTTTCACACATATTCCCTTCACAATGAAGATTTTGGAAGTTTAAATTGTCTAATATGCCACGACGAGGTCAATACAGAGTATGGAAGCTACCATTGCGTAGATTGCAATGCCATATTTCATGTAAACTGTGCAACTAGAGACCCTCGATGGTATTATGGTGTTACACTAGGAGATGTAAATGTGGTGTATCTTGAGGCTCCCTCCATCACTAATGTTCTTGAGAGGAATGATGCCGGAGAAGCCACAATAATCGAACATTTCAAGCATAGTCACTACTTAACGTTAGGTGACAAAATCAGTGATTATGGTGATAAATATTGTGATGGGTGCTCGGTACTGGTCTCGGGTTCATTCTACTATTGCTCACAGTGTGGTTTCTTTCTTCATAAAGAATGTGCCGAATTACCAAAGATGCGGTTTATTTGGCAACATGCTTGCCCCTCAATACACGATCTCACTTCAGACTACATTTTCAGATGTGAAGAATGTGGCCTCCTTTCAAATGGCTTTGCCTATAAATGTAATGAATGTGAAAGCCACACCTGCCTTCGATGTGCAACTCTTCCTACTGATGCTCTAACATGTCCGGGGCACGAACATCCCCTTCTTTTCTATATAGATGGGAAAGGGAAGTGTAATGCTTGTGGTGAGGAAAGCGAGTCTGTATATCACTGTAAAAAATGCAATTACTATGTCGATCTCCGATGTAGTCGACTGCCGGCCAGACTTGAACACAAATGCGACGATCATCTCCTCGCACTCACTTATCACGAGGATAATGATTACTCAAAACATCATTACTGTGACATTTGTGAGCGAAAAACCGATCCGAAGCTCTGGTTTTATCATTGTGCAACATGTGATACTTCTGCTCATGTGGATTGTGTTCTCGGAGAGTATTCATTTATCAAAATCGGGAGCATCTACGAACAAGGGGATCATCCACACCCTCTCACATTTGTGAAGAAGACCCAGATTGCATGAAATGTGGTGAGCACTGTGATGATCTGGCTCTTGAATGTGCAGAACCTGGGTGCAGCTATCTTGTCCATTGGAAATGTATGATTCAAGAGGAACCTGTTACAAGTTTTGCTCCCGGAGAAGATTCAGACAACAGTGATGTAAGTTTAAATAACGTAACGATGTTGTTCTACTAGTACTATGCTTTAATTGTTTATCTTTAGGAATTGGTTTGATCCCATTCTTAGTGCACATTTAAACATTTTGGTGTTTCCAGTTGCCAGGATCTTGAACATGTTGCCATTTTCTGCTTTGCAATGGCTACTACAAAGAGAAGTCCGGTCGACACCCTCTCAACTTCATCGAGAAGTCCGACTGCAAAACTATTGTCAATGTAGCACCTTATAAACTTTTAAGTTTTACATCAAATGTTATGTAATAATCTCAACTTTCGATTTGTGTGGTTTGGATTGTTGTTGATTCTAGACTTTCATTGTAATTGAGCAGTGTGTTTTTACTTACATAAAGACACTAATAATAAGGTTGTTTGTTGTTCTTTGTTCTGCCTCAAAGCTCTTGCTTGTTGATATGAGTTTACCTGGAAATTCAACTTTTTCTGATTATGTTTCTCTCATTCTGAAGTGCACAGTTCAGATATTTAATTGTAAAAACAAAAATTGCAGCTCATTGACACGTATTAACAAAAAGAAAATAATATGACCATCGTCTTCTTCACATATAGTTCATTTTAAAAAAATTAAAATTTTGATTTTATAATATATTACGAGAAGATTAATGGATCTAGAGTTTAGGGTTTATACATAGTAGGACGATTATTATAATGTTATATTTTATACAAATTATGTTATTCGCTATTAATTTAGTTTTAATTTAAATAATTTAATCTTTCAACGTTGTACTTTCCTAACATGTCCTCATTATTTGTTTGCACTCCTAACATTGTTCATTGCTTCAGTATATCGATAAATAAGATAATTCAAAAGACAAAATCACTTACTTCTGAATATTTCGAATTAAAATTAATAAATATATATAGTAATTAAAAATATCATTATATCAAATCACATTAGACATTTATTTTAATTTTAACGATGAAAAATTATATTATAACAAAATTTAATTAAATATATAAATTATAAAAGAAAAAATGACACAATTATAACTAAATATATAATTATAACTAAATATATAATTGAGTAACCTAACTATATTTTACCCTGAAAATAAGCCTAGAGGGTGCATTTTTTTTATAAATCCCAAAAATAATAGCTTGCAAAACGAATATTTTATTTTTGATATATAATCTTTTTAATATTAGGGCTTAGGGGTTTAATGCAGCGTAGAATTTAAGGTTTATGTTTAGAATTTAGAGTTTAAGATTTAAGGTTTAAAGTTTAGGTTTTAGGGTTTAGAGTTTGAGATATAGGTTTTAAATTCTATAGAAGGCGAGTGTAATTCATTTTACACGGCTTGTATATCAAAATACAATTCATATTTTATTTACCTTTACATGCATAACGGAAAAAGAGAACACCTCTTATTAAAAGACATCCTGAAAATATATTAAACTTCTAATTTTTTAAACTCAATACTATTTTTTTTTATAATTGTCACTGAATTTTTATTAAATTCATAGAAAATATTACAATTACAATGCATTCGGAAAAACCAAAGAAACAAAGAAAAATAAAATATTTTCTATAGAGATAAGCATACCATTAAATTCAGAAGCTTCTTGAATCTCCTTGTCTCTGTCCAATCAAGACACAACGGGTGAATAAGGAGTGGTGAGCGATCTAAACCATCATGTAAAATATCCCGCTACCCAAGACTAATTATATCGGTACACAACCATCAACCGAGTGGGAATCTAACCATCAATGACCACCGACAAAAACATAATAAAAAACTAGCGCCAATTCAAATCTCTGCCACAATCGATTCAATACTAAATTTTAACTCTTAATCTTAAAGTTTTCAGGGTTATACGCGAAAATAGACACCAAAAGAGGCAATGATTTTTTTTTATATAATTAAACAAAAACCATTATTTTTTATTCTCTTTTTTATATCACAATGCTAAAAAATAAAATTTAAATATCAACCTTAAATTCTAAATTCTAAATTTTAAAATTCGAATGTTATACCTTAAAAATACCCTCAACTCCTAATTATCTTGATCCTAAACTTAATTTTTTAGGGTATAAAGGAGCATAAACAAGTTACAAAGATTTCTATTACCATAGCTTAATTTCTTTTCAAATCGTAAAGAGAAATAAAATTAAAATAGCATCCTCTGCTTCTTTTGTCGGAGGAAGACCAGCTGACCAGCAATCCAAGTGGAGTCTCAGCTAAGTGCTCAAGATGTGGAGACAAAGTCTCAACCCCATGTTTCCTCTGTGTCGAGGACTGCGGGTTCTACCTTCACAAGGTATGTGCCGATGCACCTTTGGAACTCAATCATCCTTTCCATCAGAATCACACTCTTCTTCTTATGGAAAAAGCACCTTATTCATCATATGGAGGGTACATTTGCAATTTCTGTGATAGAAAGGGTTGGAAGTTCGTTTATCATTGCTCTTGTGATTTGGACTTTCATATTAGATGTGCTTTGTTTACATACCATATTGCTGAAAATAATTCGACAGAGATTGAGCATGTTGCCCTTCAACCTCCATTGATTTTCACTAAACAAGATGATGAACAACTTGAAGATGTTGCCAAGTGCTTTGGGTGTTTGGAACCATTAGCAAATTATGCATACTTCTCTACTGATTGTGGATTTAATCTGCATAAGAAATGTGCTGAGCTTCCTCTCAAACTGAATCATATGTGCCACCGCAAACATCCTCTTGTTCTACAATTTAATAGACTCTCTTGCAAGATATGCGGAGTGAAGAGAGGAAGGGGTATGGGATTTGTTTATAGTTGTTCTCCTTGTAACTTTGCTGTTCACATTGAATGTGTCTCACCCTCACCCATCATCGAAGATAAAAGCCATCCACATCCATTCTCTTTGCTATTGAGACAAACTCCATTCATTTGTGATGGTTGTGGTACCGGAGGAAGTCATGCTGCCTATGCATGTTGTAAATGCAACATTCTAGTCCATAGAAAATGCATTTCATTACCTCAGATTATCAAAAGCAAGTGGTATGATCATTGTCTTTTTCACACATATTTTCTTTGCAAAGAAGATTTTAGAACTTTGAATTGTCTAATATGTCACGATGAAGTCAATACAGAGTATGGCAGCTACTCTTGCTCGAAATGCAACGTGATATTTCATGTGGATTGTGCAATGAAAGATGAAAACCGGTAATATGTGATTTTTTTCTTCATAAAGTCTGTGCTGAATTATCAAAGGCAAAACAAGTTTGGCACCATAATTGCCAAAAATCATTACTCCTCACTTCAGACGAATTATTTTATTGTGTAGCATGTGATGGTATGTCTAATGCTTTTGCTTATAAGTGTGCAGAATGTGATGACTATATATGCTTTCAATGTATTCTTGCTCTTACACCTGGAGCGCGAACATGTCTAGGACATGAACACCCCGTTTTGTTTTATATTTGACTATAAAGGGCAATGCAGTGGTTGTGGCGATGATGATATAAAAGGGATGTTCCGTTGCAAGAAATGCAGTTTTTTTATAGATCGCAAATGTTTTTCACTGCCTATTACAGTGGAAGACAAATGTGATAAACATCTTCTTTCACTCACTCATCATGCAATTATAATTATTCGAAAAGTTATTTTTGTGATATCTGCGAGAAAGATAGAGATCCAAAACTTTGGTTTTAATATTGTGCAACCTGCAGTACTTCGGCTCATGTCAATGCGTTCTTGGACCATATCCATTCATCAAACCCAGGAGCATCTACCAACAAAGGGATCATCGACACCCCCTCACCTTTGTGAAGAAGAGGTACTACTACCCTGATTGTCGTGAATGTGGCGAGCATTGTCAAGATTTAGCTCTTGAATGCACAGAATCTGAGTGCAACTATATTTCCCACTGGAAATGTGTAGTACCTAGGCTATGCATCTTCGACTACCATGGTGGCGGCGTATATTTTTCAGAAGAACTTATCATACCTGTAAACTGGCGCTTTCACAAACAAAAACCTCAATCCTGGAAAACTGAGTTTGGTTCTTGTATTGTTACTTATAATGTGTTTCTGTGTTTTATTATCCGAACTAAGCTTTCCTGTTTAAAGTTTAAATGTATTGTCCCAGCAACTGCATTGAAGTAGGAATTTGAGAACATCTGATTGTATTTTGAATATTCAAACTATAATATGGTTTGTGTGTTCAGTTTCCTTTCAGTAAATTTCTTAGTTTGACCGAATGTTATTCTTTATTGATTGACTTTATTTTCGACGTATTTGAAAGAAAATTATTATAGCATGTCAAAAAAATGTTTCTTTAGATGATTGGTCAAGTATGGTCTGAGGGATGTTAATCCATGGTAAAGAAAAATCTCTCTTAGCTGTTATCGCTCGGTTGGTATAGTGTTATTAACTCTATTTCATTTGGTAAGAACGAAATGGTAGAGTACATAGAGTAAGTCAAGGCAGGTGGATGCTATTGTTTCCTTGATAAAGATAAATGTTCGTTCGAGGTTATCTAGAAAAAAATGTGATTTGATTTTTTAAATTTTGCTATGAACTGAGAAATTGTATAGATAACTTTATTTGGTTGTATAATTGATTTTTTTTATTGTTTATACGGTTTGTTAGTACTTTTGGATACCGAAACCAATTCCGAACCGAAAAAATGGTTAACCGAACCGAAAAATTCGATTTAGGGTCAGGTTTTTATTCTTCTTATAAAAACCGGTTCGGTTATGGTTTACGATTTTAGGAAAAATCAATTAACCGAATCGACCGGTTATATAATATATTATTATATTACATATTATTTTAATATTTTATATTAAAAATTATATTTTTATTTATTTTCTAATTTTAGAAAAGTAAATTTGTAATTTTATTTTATAAAATTTAAGTGTTTAACTTGTTAATATTAAAAAAATATACTAATATCATGTGTTATTTTTTTAATTATTTATTTTTTCTAACATGTTATTAAAATTTATATCGTTAATAAATAAAATAAAAACCATTACCCGAACCGATCCGAACTAAAGTTTTCAGTTAACCGGATAAACGGTTAACCGGTTGAATGGTTACGGTTTAGGATCAAAAATTGGGTGACTCGAATTTATCGATTAACCAAAATAATTTACTAATAGTTAACCAAACCCGATTTTGAACACCCCTACTTTTTGATGAATAAATTTTTTCATTTATCCAAAAAGAAATGTTATTCCCAAACCTTTTATTTTGTTGACCCAAAATATTATATATTGGCTTAGTTTGATTGAATGTCTTGTTTAACGCCCAAAAATAAGATGTTAGTTTTCTTTTAATGTTAAAATCGAATTAATTAACCAAAATTTAATTTGATTAATTAAATATTCGAATGGTTAACGATATAAAGATTATTTTTTTAAAAATAGATTATTAGTTAATTTGATTCGAAATTAATAATCTAATTAACCAAAAATATTAAATATTAACATGTATAAACTAAGTTCTACATGTATGATGTAAAAAAAACAAATAATTTTATATTGATTCATGATTATTAAACAAGTGTAAATTGATATACGAGATTATTCATATATTTTCCCTGTTGAAATATACGTTTTATCATAAACACCAAAAATCGTCATCTCCGACAATAACACCAAAATTCGATTGATGTGGAAACATCACACTAAAGTCTAAAAAAAGAGAGCAAAAATAACAGAATTAAAAAAATTTAAACCGAGTTAATTGAGTTCGAAAATATACAAATTATAATTTAAAAAATACAAAAATATATGCGTGAGATGTTAATATGAGGATAATTTAATCTATAAATAAGTGAAAACATATGATATTTAAAGATCTATATATCAATCCGATTATTAAAGTAACAAGGTGAATTACAAATCATAATTATCTAAATCTTGATGTAGATGATATATTGTTAGTGAAGCTTTCTTTTTAGTTACCTCGAGTTGACCGGACCCTGTTCCGATGGATATATCAACGATCAGAGATTTAAATAAAATAGTTGATATCGAAGTTTAATGTACTTAGAAATAGAGTTAGGATTAAAGTATTCAAGATCAAAGGTTTGTTAAACTTTTAAATTTATAAATCGAGAGAAACAAAGATCTCATTTAATTACTGTTAAACTAAAAAGCATCTTGAATCTTGTTATATCGTAATAATTTTTATTTTCTATAATCTCGTGAAAACTTAATAAGTAACTAAACAAGTAGGATGAAAGGAGAAATTTTTAGAAAGATAAAAGTATTTTTCGGATGCAAATCGTCTACATTTTTCTTATACCTCTATTTATATCTTTGTTTTAAATTAGAGGGTTTAGAGTTTAGGGTTCAATGTTAGGGATTGTGGTTAGAGATTATGGAATTTTGGGTATGGTGTATTTTTTAGGGTGTAAGATTTAGAGTTCAAGATATAAAAATAAGGGTCTACATCTTTTCTATACTTCTTTTTATGTCTCCGTTTCAAATTAGAGGGTTTAAAATTTAGGGTTCAGAGTTTAGGGTTCAATGTTAGGGGTTGTGGTTAGGGATTATGGAATTTTGGGTATGGTGTATTTTTTAGGGTGTAGGATTTAGAGTTCAAGATATAAAAATAAAGGTTAAGGTTTAAAATTCAATTATTTAAAAATTTTTAATAGGAAGTATGAATGAAGGCATAATAAAGAGGTAGAAAATTTTTACCCGTACTTTTCATCAAGAGAGAGAGTGGAGTACAATAAAGGTTACTAAATTACGCAAAGGTGGTACGTTTGACTTTAATAGTTTTAAAAATATTACTAAACTTTCGATACGATTACAAAATATCTTTATTAATGATAATATTTTGACAAGTTCAAGAATTATTTAAAAGTAATTCGATAAATTTTAGAGATCATTTTGTAACATTCAAAAAAAAATAATAGCAATCATGTAACTGAATCAAAAATTTAATAATTATTTTATAATTTTCAAAACTTTAGTGACAGAAAATAATTTATTTTATAATTTAATGACCTTTAGTGTACTTTACCCTTTTCTAAAATTAGAAAGGATTTTAAAACCGTTGGGGAAACAACAATTGAACAAAAAGTAAAAACCCTATTCTTTTCCTTTCTCTCTCCATTCCCACTGTCAGTAGCCGTTGCTGCTTCCCTCTCCGCCGCCACAGCTATTCATGCGCCATTTTTGAGGGCGGCTAAGGCTCTCAAATATCTTTGGTAAGCTCCCTTTCACGTTTCTCTTTATTTATTAAATCAATACAGGGTGAAGAAGTAAAAAGAACATTTTGAACAACCCCAACTAAGTTGCTTTTAATGGGCTTTTTTTGGCAAGGGAGATGGAATTTGAAAGAAAAGATGAGAAATTTAAGGTGGGTTTTTTTCCGTGTGTAGAATTAAAGTGCCCAAAGGATGAAATCTGTGTTTGTTTGTTTTTTCTTAAGAGTTTAACTTAAAACCTTTCCGAGGAATTTGCTTTTAGGATATGGAATTGTGAATTAATTCTGTTTTCTGAATTTGGAAGTCTTTAAAAATATGTAGATGAGTTACTTTTGTATAGTTTATTTGGTGCATCTTTGCTAATTTTTGGTGGAATATGTAAAAGAAAGTATAAAGATTAGAAATTTAAGGTGGGTTTTAGTTTAAAATTAGAGGGTCCAAAGGATGAATTTTTTTTCCTTTAAATGAACAGTTTAATGTTAAACCTATATGGAATTGTTGATAATACTGTTTCTGAATTTTAAAATCTTCATATATGTGCGTTAATTTTTGTGGTGCATATTTGCTAAGAAAGGTCATTTGTTTAAAGGTTGTTACTTGGCCACATTACACTTCTGTGAAAATGGAGAAAAAGATGATAGCCCTTGGTTTCGAAGGATCAGCCAATAAGATTGGTGTTGGTGTTGTAACCTTAGACGGCACCATTTTGTCGAACCCGCGTCACACCTACATTACCCCACCCGGCCAAGGTTTCCTTCCACGAGAAACTGCTCAACACCATCTCCAACATGTGCTCCCTCTGGTTAAATCGGCTTTAAAAGAGGCCCAGATAACCGCGGATGATATTGACTGCCTTTGTTACACTAAGGGTCCGGGTATGGGTGCACCGTTACAAGTGTCTTCCATTGTTGTTAGGGTTCTTTCACTGCTATGGAAGAAGCCCATTGTTGGGGTGAACCACTGTGTTGCACATATTGAGATGGGAAGGATTGTTACCGGTGCAGTTGATCCTGTTGTGTTGTATGTTAGTGGTGGGAATACTCAAGTTATCGCGTATAGTGAAGGGCGATACAGAATCTTTGGAGAGACTATTGATATTGCTGTTGGAAATTGCTTGGATCGATTTGCTCGAGTTTTAACTCTCTCAAATGATCCAAGCCCTGGATATAACATTGAGCAGGTACTTAAAAAATTTGATGTTGTACTTTTCAAATTCAGAAACATCAAATACTTCTTGATACCCGGAGGCCGGATATAACCGAGTTCCTTTGCAATGCTTATATTGAACATATTTCCAATTTACTGTTATGCTTTAGATGCTCAAACATTGGAAATTTGGTCACTGCTTGGTTACCTTTAGGTTCTCAAATATTGTGCATATTGGTACTTCAAGTGTGTGTACATATATAAACCGTAAATATAAGGAACGAGAGCCAGATTTTGGTGTTTCAGTACGGCGATATGGTCTTCCAAGGACCACGAAATACTTGGACATCTTAGAAAAAATTGAACATACCATGCACTCACACACAAGTCCAAGTTACACTAATTTTCTATTTTCCTTGACAGTAGGTAAGTCAATTTTATTCAATCTAGTTTCAACCATTTTGAATCTGTACATCTTGCTGAAGTTTGATTTAATCATTCAGTTGGCGACGGCGTATTCGAGTTTCTTTTGATATGTCTCGTTACATCTTTCTATTCCCCATTTGTGCTTCTTGAGACAAATTGGATGCTTTTAGCGGAGCTTCCATGATTCTAGATTCATGTTCTGAAAGTATTTACATTCAACCTTCCTGATATGACTCTTCTCCATTCCCAGTTAGCAAAGAAAGGTGAAAAATTTATCGATCTTCCATATGTTGTCAAAGGGATGGATGTTTCCTTTAGTGGGATATTGAGCTACATTGAAGCTACTGCTGAGGAGAAGCTCAAAAATAACGAATGCACCCCTGCAGATTTATGCTACTCGCTTCAGGTGAATTACTTAGAGGACCCTTTGGCATCCATGCTTGGAAAGTATATTTGTAAAAGGTTTACAGGCAATTTTGTCCGCATCCTAATGTATTGTTTTCAACTTATACCGTAAAATGCTGCAGGAAACTCTATTCGCAATGCTTGTGGAGATCACAGAACGAGCGATGGCTCACTGCGACTCAAAAGATGTGCTCATAGTTGGTGGTGTGGGTTGCAATGAGCGGTTACAAGAGATGATGCGGATAATGTGTTCCGAACGGGGTGGTAGATTGTTTGCTACTGATGACAGGTACTGCATAGACAATGGAGCAATGATAGCGTATACGGGTCTCCTTGCCTATGCTCATGGATCCACAACACCACTTGAGGAGTCGACATTCACTCAACGGTTTCGGACCGATGAGGTGCATGCAATCTGGAGGGAGGAACAGGAGTCCGGTGACTCGAGTGCTCTTGCAGACGTAGGAAATTAGATGCGAGTTGCTCTTAAGGTATGCATTTCATCTAGATAGAACTCTCCAAAGAACTTTCAAATACATGGAAAATTTTATAAGGAAATGAAAATCCTTATTTTGGACACATACTCGTATACAAAACTCGCACGCAAGTCCGAATAAAATAAGTCATGACCTAGTCGTGATTATCTTCAATTGTCATTTTAATCTTTTCTCACTATTTATCGTCTAATCATGTTTTAGATCATTTTAACATTTTGCAGAATGTTCCATACATTTTCCTTACAACAACATGCTACATTTCCTCTGTTTTCCAGGTTTCAATGATTGTTGCATGTCCCAGATCAGGATCTTGAAGATTTATGTATTAATTATATATATTATCTTGTAGTAGACTTTACCAGGAAAGATTTAAGCAACAAACTTCACTCTGTACTATGAATATGTCTGAATATGTAAATCATGTCCTGAATATGTTTGTTTGGAAACTTGGAATTTCACTTTTTTAGTTTACATCAAATTTATATTTCCTTCAATTTTTCATAATATTGTTTAAATTTATCACAACAATTAGGCTCAAACTAGACCAGTGCTGGATATCTAGTTACATGCTATGTTACTCACGTGAAGCTATCAAGACTTCGACTGTAACGAATCGTTTCAAAATTCAAACTCGAGACTTTTGCGGATTCTTAAAAGATTAAAGAGTTGTATTTCTTAAAACATATTCTTAAGATCATTATCTTTTACAAGGTATACATGTCCCGATGCATATTCGATACTCACACCCGAACCCAACTACCCAAGTGATGCAGACCTAACTGTTCATAAATATTAGCAGCCTACTACCAATATACAAAACCTAGAAGATGGAACAATGCAAAAGCTTTTCTAGAAATCTGTAACATTAAACATACATTTGTAAGAATTTGTTTTCCCTCTTCCCAGATTTATCAAGGGTAGAACTACAACACCATGAATGCTACAAATTATGACTGCAATAATCTCGAGATTCGACCTCTTTGATGTTTGGAAGGGAACCATCAACAGTTTTCGACAGACAGTTCGTGTGTTGCTTGATGGAGGTCATAATTGCGGGTCTTCTAGCTAAATATTGTCTTTTTAGGAAAATATTTGAGATGTAGGGTACACTGTCCTAAGATCTACGACAAAACTTACAGTAACTTGAAGATGTCACTTGTAGGTGACGTCTTCTATAATTTTTTGTTAATAAAATTTAAATTTCAACGAAGACACACTACAGATGGCATCTTCATTAAACAATGGTTATTGAACCCGTAATCCTACTAATTGCTCGTGGCATTTTATCGAGCTAGCTTTATTCAGCTAACTAATCATTCACTGCTGATTCGCAGCTCAAAACTCATAATTTAACTCAAGACGCCGTTTGCATGTGGTGTCTTCGTTAAAATTTAAATTTTATTAATTTAACTCATAATTTTTGCCTAAGTTTCAAATTATAAGACGGTGTACCTTACATCCCAAATATTTACCTAAAAATGCAATATTTGCCTAAAACTCCAATAATTGCGCGTAGTTACCTACTAAAAAAATTGTTGATTTTTTTTAATTCCAGTATAATTTTTTCTTCTTAAATCTAACTAATTCGATTATATGTAATAGTAAAACTTCATGAAAAGAAATACAATATTAATTAGATCGTTTAGATTATGAAATATATATTTATATTATTTTTCGTTCTAAACTCGAATAACTTAAATTTTCATTTAAAGCAAATCATATCACTTGAAAGAAAAATAAAACAATAACGTAGATTAAAAAAGGCTAATAATGGGAATTCATAAAATAAAGAAACAATTACACCATTGTCCCAAATCAATCTTACAACCCTAGAATTAAAAAAAAAAAAAAAAAAAAAAAAAAAAAAAAAAAACTCACCTATCCCATTGTACCCTCTTCCCCTCATGTTATTGATTCCCAAACCAATTGGTTGTAATCTTTTGCAATGTGGACACTTCTACTAGGTTGAACCAATGTGATGTAACCGAAACCGAAATTAAAATCGAAAAAAAGATTATCTCGATCGAGCATCGAATAATGCCTCGAATGTCAAGATAGAGCACTAAGGCCACCTCCTTTCATCATCTGTTTGAATTCATGAAAGTTAACCCTACCATCGCCATCCTCGTCCACTTGCATTATCATCTTCTCGCAGTCCTCGACGTTTTTTCCTTGTTTAAGTCCAAGAGAAACCAAAACGGTCCCCAACTCGTCGACAGAAATGTAACCGTCTCCGTTTCGATCGAAAACCTTAAAAGCTTCTTTTATATCTTCGTCTTCATCTTTATCACACATAATGAATTGATACAACTCACCAAACTCGTCAATATTGACACAATTATCACCATCGATGTCGAATTTTTCAATCATTTGGGTTAGGTCTACTTCCGGAATGAAAATACCTAAGCTCTCCAATGACTCGAGTAAGTCTTTCTCCGTAATCTTTCCGTCTCCATTCTTGTCAAACATTTTGAAAACCCTTTCTAACTCTACACCATCCATTTCAACAAAGACGCCAATATCTATATCGGTGTTGTTATTGTAGTCGTCGTCGTTGAAATGAAAACGAATTAGACAATTATGTTTAGAATTGAGCAAAGATTAATCCAAGAATCAAGCAACAAGGATTTTAGTTTCTTAGAAACCAAATAATCTAAAAAATGATTGTTTGGATGGTAAGAAAATCAACAAGAAAGTAGTTGGCATTGAAAGAAAAAAAAGAGACCCCCAATGTCCAAAACAATGAAGATCGTTCTCAATACAATGGCTGGGAGAAAATTTTGGAGAAAAATTAGATGTAAAGTTGAATGAAAAAGATTATATTAAATATATGAAACCGCGTAGTTGTTGATTTTATTAATGATATATTTCGAATTAAAGAATTGGACCGTCAACAATGAATCTTAGGAAAATGAAGTTGCCGGCTAATGATTTGCTACCGTGAATAAAAAGTAAATTAATTAATTTTTTTTATCAATTTTAATTGTTAGTTTTAATGATTATTTTCCATACATTAATATCACATAACATACTACGATTCTCTCCCGCAACGTTTATATATTTTTTAAAGAAATATTCTAAAAAATATTAAAAATCATAAATGAATTGTTAAAAAAAATATGATAATACGTTAGATTTAATAATCAACATTAGCTAAAAGAATAAACCGGTAAAATTTTAAATTACAAAGACTTAATTGAGTAAAATAAACATCTCGTAGATAAATCAATCAAACCCGGATCTTCTGATATAAATATCATCTGTTTTTACGCGAATATCACTTGAATTTATATCTTTAATATAAATGATTAAAAGCTTTAGGTTATAAATCCTAAATTTATTATGAGTAAATTTTTCTCTCTGATTCAAAAAATTAAAAACGTAATATCATATATTATTTTATTAAAAAATATAGATAATAAAATTTAATTTAATATAAATAATTATAAAATGTCATAATTATATGAGTATATTAGTTGAAGAGTTGACTAAGCCATTGAAATGGTCCATGAAGAAGAGACAATAAAATTTATTTTTAGCCGATTTATTCACAAGTAGTGATTCCATAGGAAACATTTTTGTCTGCAAATCTTCTGATCTGTCTATTTGCTGGTGTCTACTTCGTTTGTTGTCTTGTCTGGTGGACCAAATAAGTAAAGAAGAAGAAAAATCAACAAAGATTCGATCTTAAAGAAAACTGAGAAAATAGAAAAATGGTTCGAGCCATAGTGTTTGATAAGGGCGTAAATGAATTGAGTATTCGATGAATCGTTAGTATAACGATTTAAGTAGAATAAATGAGTATGAACAAAAGTTTTATGTATGTCTAATAAACGAATAAACACGAATAAAAATCTATTTGAATCGTTTATGTTCACGAACAAGCTCTTTTAGAAGCTTGTTTTATCGAATTGTGATATAATTTCATCATTTTAACGAACATATAAAGGAACACGTTAGTAAACGTATAAATAAACGTGTTTTCGAATGTTCGTGAATGTTAAATGAATATATTCTTGAACGCTAAAAACACACACACGAATACCTTCAAAAATAAATAAACGAACACGAACAGAGTCTTATTCATTCAAACTTGATTCACTTAAACCCCTAATATCCGTTTCAATTTTATTTCGCTTTGATTTATCATTTAAATGTATTCGGTTTAATTTGAATTTTGGTTTGCAAAATTAAAAAAAATCTCAATTGAACTGAAAATTTATTTTTTTAATCCGTAATTTTTTGAGTAAAGATTCAATGTGAGATTTTGAGTGATGATTCTACTAATGAAAGATTTTGAGATACTCATTTTATGTGAGATTTCGAGTGAAAACTCGATGTGAGATTTCGAGTATGAGTGTACATACTTAATATCAAGTAACTTCAAGCCTCGATCCAGTTTTATGTTCTGATATGCATGTGTTATGTGATGATACATTTATGTTTAATACGTGTTTAAATGACTATTGATAACGTCACGTGTTTATTTATCTCTTTACTGCTTGTACTAATTTGTATGTTTGTGTTTATGATTCACATAAAATATAATAGAGTAGGTATGTACTACTGAATTTTGTAAGCTCAAAACTCGGAGTTGTTTTCGTATGTAGATTAATTATTGAATCATAAGATTAAAGAATACTATCAGTATGAAATTCTATTATGTAGAAGTTTTTCGAGTATAATATTTGAGTTTAGTAAGATATGTAGGAATGAGAGTAAAATCTTACACGTTTGAATTTGTAATTATTACTTTAAAATTATATTGGTTTAATCATATATTAAAATATTTTAAATTTAAATTAGAGTTCTTTTGTACTGTTTTGATTTTTATCTAAATTTTTTTAATGCCATTAAAAATTAAATAAAATAGATAAGGATATAATTTTAAGTTCAAAATTGAAAGAAAAGAAATAAAATACCAAAATAGTGAATAATATAACTCGACTAAAATATTATTAAAAATACAATATTTAAATAAAATTCCCTAATATTAATACATAAAATTCATATTTGATTAGTAATAATTACTCCATCTGTTTTAACTACTCATTTAATAAAAAATATTATTTTTAAGGAGGTTCAAATTTGAATAATTTATTCTTAAAGCATATTATTTTGTTGGAAAGTACTTTCGACTAAAGTAAAAAATATATGCTTCTCATTACTTAATATTTCGAAAGTAATTTTTACTTTAAAAACTATTTTTTTTAATTATGTAATTGTGTTGAATGAGGAAAGCATGATGTAGTTCTTCTCACCATTAGCCCAAATAACATCTTTCGCTTCCGTCGAGTCATTAAGAGGGGTGTTTATTGAGCGAGTCGATCACAAGTTAGGTAATACTCGACTCATGTTTAATAAAAAAATTATTGTTCGATTTAACAAATTACTCGTTTAACTCATTAAAATCATGCTCGTTAAAATATTTTATTGTTCAACTTGACTCGATGCTTGTTAAACTCATTAAAAAGCTTATCTTACTTTTAACAAAAGTAAAATTTAACAATATTGTATAAGGCTTAATATTAACGTAAGTTAACAAATTTAACTAAAAGTATCAAAAGAGTGTATAAAATACTTTCAAAGTCTAATATTAAAAGTAACAATTCATAAATACACTAAAATAAGATACTAAAATTAAAGTAATAATTCATAAATTAATAATTATTATTTATATTTATTTTTTAAATAAAATAATTTTAAAATAATTATTAACAAATCTTTTAAACAATTTGAATCAAATATTTTAAAGTAGTTATTAACAAATAATTAAAATAATTATTATAACAAATACATCAAACTTCTCGAGTCAAATTAAACTTTAAACAACTCAACTCGTTAAGATCGAGTTGAGATTAAATCAATCTGAATCAAATATTTATCAAATTTTTAATAAGTTCCAACAGATCACAAGTTTTAAAATGATTAAACGAACATAAACAAAGATATTTTCGTTTTAAATTCCTAAAATCAATGATTTTTCAAAAAAAAATGCACAAATTATCCAGGGAAGATCCTATCCAACAATCATTCAAAGAGTTATTTCTCATTTCATTCATAAAAAAATGGCATCGTGTTCTTACAAATCTGACAACCAAAAGTATGATAAAAAATTTCCATAAAACCAAACAAAAATACTATTTGAAACAACCACTTGGGGAGAATTTCAGAAAAGATGGAAAGACAAAGGACCGTATAGAAACAGCAAAAACTAGTGGCAACTGGGGCATCTTGTGTCAAAGAATGGCCAGCCTCACCTAAAAACACATGGACTTATTATACACAAAGCTCCAAGCATTTGAAACTCAACCTTTGGGGGTTTCATCACTTCAGGACCAAGAATGGACTGGAAAACTAACAAGGTTTCAGAGAAACACTTCTAAATCAACAGAAATGATCAATGTACTGGTAGAAAAATATAAAAATTCAATCCAGAACAAAAATCATGATGGAGGAGAAACTGCAGCAGATGCCTTCTGCATTTTTTCCTTTTCGATCTCGGCTCTCCTCTGTTCAGCATGCTGAGCAACACCATTGGCAAGAGATTGATAATGGAAGTCCAGAGTCTGCATGAGGTTCTGAAACCTCATAGGATCTGATGCTTGCAAGGCTAAGGGAAAGAAAGAAAGAAAAAGCACTCATCTCAAACAATGACGTGGAAAATATGATGAAAGCAAACGAGATGAAAGGTAGAATAATCATTTACCCTTAACAAGATCTACAAAGAAAATAAAAGGGTCAACTTCATCAATTGGTGACTGCATCTCTTCATCATCACTAAAGTCATCATCGGAATCATCTTCATCATCATCGTCATTTCCATGGAAAGCTTTAGCCTAGAGAGAAAAAAGTAAATCATATGTAAAATCCAGGCAGAGACCCATTCAAAGGAGATATATTCTAATTGTACTCAATACCAATATTTTCAAAGTTCAATATTCTAGCAGTCCTTCCCAACCAAATCATTGGGACCAACACTCCAAAAATCCATCCCATCCATAAGGTAGCAAGACATTTCACAATGGACATTCTCAGGACTTGCAACTTGTTTGCCAAATTTGATATTTATGATACCATGAAATAATCAAGTTATAAAACTTTTAAGAGTCAAAATCATGCATACTTGGGCAGCTAGTTTTTGAAGCCTGGAGCTATCAGCTTCAGCTTCATCCTCTGCATCAACTCCCATTTCCTTGTCAGAACCTTCCTCCTCGTCATCATCAGTCTGGAAACCATCCATGTCATCATCATCTTCAGCCTCTTCTTCATTTGCAGCTTCTGCATGCACAAATAATGCATGGAATTAATAACAAAAAGATGGTAAGATACAATCTTAAAAAGACAGCAGCACCCCAATCCCAACAAATACGAGGAAGAGAGAGAAATAGAAACCTGCAATTTGATCCTTATATGCAACTAGGAGGTCAAGGGAAGCCCTGAATACACGCCCAAAAGCCTCCCCAGCTATCTGTTCACCAGGAAGTGCAAGAAGTGACGTAAGACCCAAGCAGCAGACTTTCTTATCATGCTCCCTGTAGAAGCCAGAAAACTTGTTAAGTATAGCCAGACAAATACCCAAAGTAAGAACTTCATCGTAAAACTAATGATATTATGTTTAAGGTTCGAACGGAATGATAGAGAAAATGGTCAAAGCAAATAAACTACCAACCGCTTAAAATTAACCCGTGCACCACTCTTTCTGACTTGTTGCAACAACTGGAACCAAAGGTTGAATACTTCCGTTGTAACAGCAAACTTATTCAATATGCTAAGTGTCAAAGCTGCATTGTAATATAGTGCATTGGCAATCTGGATAAAGAAGACCAGTGCTGTGTTAGGAAATCATAGACCAAAAACATTACCAGGAATACATAAGCATTTCTGAAAGAAGAAAAGCAACATGCAAAATGCATACTATATATAAGACATGAACATATAATGTGTTGCAAAGAAATACAACTATATCTTGACATTTTACCACTTGTACAAGAAGACATTTCAACCGTGATTTCTCCGTTCGGTTCAATCGATCAAGTGTGATTCTTAAATACGGTTCCACCCAGTGATCCACCTGCCCTCTACAGTTTTGAAACACAACTTCAATCAGCTTGGGGGCTGGTTCAATATCACTGTCCCCTAAATTTTTATCTGCCATAATCTGCAAAAGAAAAAATAAATGACATAGGCATTATAAACCAAAGAGGTTGACATATGGTTATGGTAGAAAAATTGCAAGAAGATAAAAGACTTAAGAACCTATACTTCATTCTCAGTATCCCTTGACAGTTTTACATCTACAGGCAATATTTTATAACTAAAAATGAACTCACAGATGAAATCATATTCCAAAGACTTTGCTGGTAGTCTGGTTCCTTGCAAGTAAGAAAATGTGCAGTACCCCTGGATACATAGTTGTCCAAAGGAACCAAAATATCTGCATGAAAACATATACACTTAGAAACAAAAAAAATATATACAGATAGAGGAAAACAAAGAATGATAAATTGAACTTAAATGACTAAATGAGAATGAAACTTCCCACTTTCTGTTGTTATAATGTAAACTTAATCATATGAACCTTCTAGAACAAGCATAGATAAAACATCCAAGTTTTATTATAAACAAAATTGAATGTCAGATTCAAAAGGCAATCTGATATTAGATAAGATGAAAAATCTTAAAAGGAGTTAATATAAAGAGTCAGGTTAATAAATACTAAAACATTCAAATATGAAAACAATGAAGGAACTACGGCAAAAAGAAAGTCATATAAAATCATACTTGGAAAGAAGTCTATTGCCCAATCAGCTAATGCTTCAATCATCAAAGGCCAAAGGGTCCAGATATCCAACGAAATAGTCGGAGAGAAGAAGGTCATATATGATACAATCTCCAAGACTTCTTCAAAAAATTCTGCAGAAAAATACAAAAATTAACAAAACTGATTACTGATAAATGTGTAAAGGTATCTTTACAACAAAACTAGGTTTACTGTTAACTTGTTAATAAGTTTTTATAGTATTTTTTATTATTTACACAAATGTCCAATGCATTTATGAACATATCTTATCATACAACATTTCCGTGGTTGCTCAGATGCAACTCCAAAACCAAGTTGCACTGGCTAATGTCGCAAGATGCTCTTTAACTAGTACTTATTATCCAGCCACATTTAGCACATTCTCATTTCTTGTTGCAAAAGTATGAAACACTATTAAGAAAATAAAACAATTAAAAATGATCACTGGGGGAACAGAGAGAAAAACTGTACATACCTTGCCCATCAGTTGTCAACATTCTTTGCATTACTGGAAGCAAAGTTGGCTCAACCTGAACAAATAGGTGAGGAAGCCTGCTAACTGATTCAAGTATTGTACATATGGCTCGCAAACAGCCAACAGCAGCCAGAGCACCAGGATCATCAGCTTCATCATCCACTTCTGCAGTGTTTATACATCTCCAAAATGCAGCTGCCTGAAAGCAGAGACATGATGATAGTTACATGCCCAGACAATTAAAGTTTGTAATTTAAAAGAAATAATGGCAACATGCATTACCAAATTCTGACATAAACCAAGAGCATAAGGCGCCATCTCCTCCCCAAATTTATCAACTATAGTCTCCAGGGTAAAAACAAGGTCCTCATTCTCAACCTCATTCATAAGTTTAAAAATCTCTGGAAGAAATGAAATTGTAAACTATTCACCAGGAGCTTGAATAATGAAAAGTAACTGTGCATGATGTGGATGCTCAATATAATCACATACATGATCCAAAAGTCAATAAAAGGAAAAGAAAAAAAGTGTTCCCAAGAGCCAAGTTTGACATTGAGACAACCATCGGATAACAAGAAGCTGCTAATAAGATATTACAGGTACAAAATACCACTTACCATCAAGTAGCTGAGGAAGAATAGGACGAATATCATTTAAATCTGCATATAAAATAACTTCTCATCAGTTACGCAGTCAACAATCTAATTAATGATAAAAAAGTGTACAGTTACCAAATGACAACAAATGCAGACTTAACACTAGTTTGTTCAATCCAAAATCAACTCAAATAAAATATAAAAATAAACTTCAAAGAAAAAGTATCAGCTACCTACCTTTGCAAGCTTCGACAAATGATCTCAAGGCAAAAACTGAATCAACACGAACTGGAAGTTCTGGATCACGCAACCCAGAAACAACACTATGTAGTGCTTGGAGGAAATTATTCTTGTCAGAGAATTGTACA
Source organism: Abelmoschus esculentus (assembly GCA_035048815.1). Taxonomy (NCBI): domain Eukaryota; kingdom Viridiplantae; phylum Streptophyta; class Magnoliopsida; order Malvales; family Malvaceae; genus Abelmoschus; species Abelmoschus esculentus. The sequence goes on along the minus strand of JAUCBN010000028.1, from coordinate 17,988,099 downwards.
TTGGCATATTGTCCTGCTACCCATGCAGCCTAATAACCAGGAAAAGAAGTATAAAGCAGGAAAAGTTTCACAAATGCAAATGTATGTTTATATATGAAACCTTGAAAAGAGAACTGAAAGAGGAAGCAGAAGAAGCCCTAAAGAAAGAAAGAAAAAAAAACTGAAAACAAACCTTGGCTCTCAGATGACCAACAGGACTGCGGAACTCTGGGAAAACATGTTGCATCAACATATGTTCCAGTCCAGATTTATAGGGCTCAGTTCGTTTCAGTTTATCACAAAGTGCTCCAACAGCAAGTAGAGCACCATCCTTCTGTCTGTAGGGCTTATGTTCTAGAGGTGCTTCATCATATCTGGAACAAGAAAATAATGGCATCAACATACCAACTAAACATAAAACAAGTCAACATCAAAGAATCAGAAATCCTGTCTCTATAGGCTTCAAAAAGAAAAGAATACCTCTTGAAAATTTCCACAATGAATTGAATAAACTTTTGAAGATTCTCTTTTCCACGTTTTCTGACTAACTCACTGACAAAGTCCATGGAGGCGGTCCTTGGACTATATAAATCTTCAATAATATCTGGCATGCAAAATTAGAATGTATGACCAATGTGTCTCATTCAAGGTATTGCAAAAAACACACCAGGTTTAGGAGCTTACCATAGCCCTTCCTCACATACTCATGTGGGTCTTCCTCCCAAAGCTTCTGATCATTGTCATTGAAGCACATGAGTGGGAAGACTATCTCAAAAAGAAGAACATCAAGCTGTGGTTGCAATAAAGTATACATGCTATTTTTTGATATGCTGCATATACATGAATGTTAATTCTGTTAACATCCAGTTGAAGCATTCATAAATTAAAAACAACTTGCAATACCAAAAAAACACAGGTGATGCAGAATGCTAAGAAGCTAATTTTAGATCAGTTTACTTGAGAATTTTCTAAATTAATACATTTTGCAATATGAAAACACAGGAGTTGCAGAATGTTAAGAAGCTCATTATATGATCCTTGAGATTTTATTTGGTTACGCATGTTATATTTATGGACCTTAATTGTACTATTTCATAGATCTGGAGCTATACGTAGTATTCTACAATTAGCTAGGGTTTAGTATTTTTGTTTTCAAGTCAAGTTTGTTTTTCTATTTTCCTGCATTTCAGGACAAGAAAAAAGCTTGATAATTTTTGTGGTAGTGAGATACAATCATCCTTGAGTGTGACACCTAAGGAACCCAGATATAACACTCGCCTTTCTTTCTTCCTGGCTGTATGATGTAATCAAAGAACCCTACAATCATAAATATATGGTAAAGTAGGGATGGGAATGATGAGCTTTAGCACTTCCAGGGTAGCAGAAAGCTCAGCACATTACTCAATCAGCAAAAGATAGAAAGTAACGCATAGCTGGAACGAAAACATTCGAAACAAGTCCTACTAACACCCAAAATTTTCAAGTGGCATTCCAAAATCTTTACTTGAAAGAATGGACAATACAGTTATCCCGAAGGACTTGCCAGCACTAATTAAACATCTTAAACAAACTAAAAAAAATCAAAAGTTACAGTTATTAACATGATTAATGCATAAACACATTTCAAACCTGTTGCTTAGATATTGAAGAATAAGGTTGGTAACTCTGTCTGGGAGATAGCCACCAACACGAACAACACCCAACAAGTTCAAGTGGCATTCCAAAATCTTTCCTGCATAGTTCTTTTGGAACATTTGGGCAAAAGCCCTGCTTTCTGGATTCCTAACTTTTAAATCTCCAAACCTAAAAAAACAGCCACCAAACTCACAAATTAGCTTGGGAACTCAAGGACTACAACAAAATTCTACAAACCATGTTCAAATTTTCAAGCTTACCGAGTATATAGCCTATTTAAAATATGAACAATCCATTTTTTCACCTTCCACCACCCCCATGATTTCCTAAGCTCAGGATCCAAAGGTTGGCCTTCCAGAGGTACAGAGCTCTCCAAAACTTTTAAGAAAAGCACCATCCAGGCACCGAAGGCATTAGGATCAAGCAACTGCTTAGGAATCTCCAACTGAAAAGTGGAAGCAATATCTCTACATGTCAATAATAGAAGAAAAAAAATCACATGGAACTAATTATGGTAGACATAAAACAATGCCCTAAGAGCAGAAAATTATTCTTATATAGAAAGATGACCAGAAAATTTTACTTACATAGAAAGATGACCAGAAAATTTTACAAATAAGTTTTATTAGATCTGCTACTTCCACTGCTGGTTTTTCAATCAGGACAAGTCTATTGAATATATTAAGAAGATGAGGAAATGTCTCCTCAACAATGTGGTGAACCGGAGTTCTCTCCTCCTCCGACTTAAACCTAGAATGATAAATAAAATGATGACATTAGTATTGGAAAATCAAATTTAAAACAACATAAGGGTGTACTGAATTAAGAGAACCAATGACGAGCTATTCTAAAATAATTGGCATCACCTTCAGTGACCAATTTACACCCTAAAAAGATATCAAAAGCACCGACTGAAAACAGAAAGAGAGAAATCTTGCAACCAAAAAGAGAATAATGTGATATACACTTACTCATATTTTCTAGCAAGTATCTGTAGCACAAACAAGGCCCCATAAACCTGCTGATCCTGTAGGTTATGCTTCACCCAATCCAGAAGTGTTGGCCACTGCTCCGGATAATCCGCATGAGTAATGGTCTTGAGACACTCACCCAATTGCACCCTGCAATAAAACCAATACGAAGCAGAAAGCAACATAAGCGTGTAATCTAGGCATGATACCATGTAACCACGAAATAATTCTAAACCAACAACCAAAAAAGACAACAAACAATGTTACCTCAACAAAGGAGGAACTTGAGATACAAATACAAGAATATGATCACGAACCACCTGTTTATCACTTTGCAGAATTTTCTGTGGTTCGTCTACATTCATTAAAAACAAAATATATTCATATTGAAAAAACTAAAAAAAGCATCAAGATTTAAATTTTAAAAAAAAAAGATTGATTGAGAGAAATTATACTTGGATCAAGAGGAGCCCAATTTTTAGCAATGAAGTTCTTGAACTGAATAGAAGCAACTTGACGAACCGCCATAGAACAATTATTATCAATGACAATCTGTAACAATCTCACTAGATGCTGAGGCGTATACTGAATCTGAAACCAAACAAAATCCAAAAATAAAAAATCGAACTTTCGATCCGATAATCAAAACCAATCAACACCAATTAAAAACTTAATATATAAAACAAACCTTATTAAGGCTTTCTTCAGCAGCTTTGCGTTCAGCGGGATTGGGGCTAAGAGCAGCTTGAAGAACAACGACAAGACTTGGAACATCCATTTTTCCGAGACAGTGATGAACAAAATAGAAACTTTCGAATTTTAAACAAGAATCGCTAAACCCTAGACGCTCAAATTAAGTTTAATGATATGAGATTCCAGGGTTTAGAGACTGAGGAAATTTGATGGGAAAAAAAAAATGAGAGATGTCTGCTGAGGAAGACAGCTACAAACAACTGGCTATTTAAATCCTAGGGTTTTAGATATAAAAATAAATATTTTTCTTGAAAAAAAATTAAATTCAGTATCACACGTGCGGTCAACTCAAAAGTTTTGTGTTTGATTCGAAGTAAACAGAACCTGGTCGCACGTGTGTATTATATTATTTATTAAATAATAATAAGTACCTGATAAATTTGAACAAATTTGATTTAATTTAATTTGGTTGAAATAATTCTGTTAAATATTGTTGTATAAATTATTATTTAAACCTATTTATGGATAAAATTATTGTATCAACTTGATTGGGATAATCTTATTTAATTCAATTTATATAGAAGTATATTGTCAACAAAATATTAGATAAATTATGATTTAAACGGATAAAATTATTTGATCAACTTAAGTGATTTGATCTTATTTAATTCAATTTAGATATGATTATTCTGAAAAAAATATTAGATAAATTATTATTTAAATAATAAAAAATAGGATTTAATGATATCTTTAGTCTCTCAAACCTATTTTGAATAGTTTTAATTTTAAATTTATAAAACATGTTTAAATTATTAAATCGCAATTTTTTTATATTTTTGATTAAATAAATTTTTAAATAATTTATCAAACATTATCTAAATGATATTTTTTTAAGATTATTAAAAAATAAAATACTTTTTGATTGGTGTAATATTTTAACTTTTATGTTTTATAATATTTTTGATTGATATCGTATTGCAATCATGTTATAACCTAAAATCGATAAAAATCAGGCCAAAGCATGTCAAGGTGATGTCAAATATATGTTGGAAATTAATTTTTTAATCTATTTAATAAACTAAACCTCTGCTTGTGTTATATTTGAATGCATGTACACAATTTAATTAGGAATATAGGAGTAATTAATTATTATGAGAATAATTTTACATTTTCATAGTTTAATATAGTTTTAAATAAAATAATCAAATTCCATTGTTTTTATTAAAACATATAATTAACGAATTCATAATTTAGAGGTATTCACGAGTCAAACTAAACTCCTTATCAATCTACCTCAAATTCAAACTCAAAGCAGGGGTCTTAACAAAACATTTGTGCTTATATGCAACTCGGGTTGAATTCGTGTTGCTCGAACGATTAAGCGAACCAAAACCAAGTATTTTAATACTCGACTCGACATGCTCAAGAGCCAATCAAGCATTCTACTTTTAATCAGTATTAGAAATTCTATAATTTGAACTTAAACTCGAACACAAATGATCAAACTCAAAGTTGAACAAGAACTCAGGTTTGCTTTTCAACAAGTAAACAAACTTAATCAAGCCAACTTGAGTAGTTGGACCTACCTCTCGACTTAACTTAAACTCGACTCAGTTACAACCTCTACCTAAACTATAAACTCACTTCATCGAAAAACGAAGAATTAAAAATATATATTTATATAACTTGCATCACAAGCTAAGCTATGGCATACATGGGAATATGCAATAAGTGAACAATAGTGAATGTGCTACAATTGCTTTATTCTCCAGTTTGGTGTCCTATGTATACACATAGATATACAAGGTATGTATGCTATTGCTATTGCTATTCTATCATGTTCTTTTTAATCAAATCCTATTCAGTCATGTTAAGCATTCAACAAACTATACTGAGATGAACATCTGGATTTCAAGTTTATATTTAATTTTCTTTTATCTTAGATCTGTTGTTAACCGTCTACTGTTTTACTAGCAACTCGAAAAGAAGTGCAGTAACGTAGCTAATATGATCAAAATCATGATAAACCGGGACTTTGAATCGCAAGCAGAAGAAATATAATGGGAACCTACTAAATGCACCGTTCCGGTCCTTTCATCCAGCACTTGTATGCTTGAAGCGCCTGAAAACAAATGTAGAAAATGTCAAGGAACAGGAACACAAAGAACCCTAGATCTCTCTTGCAGATCAAGTAGTTCTTTCTAGCTAGAATTGATATTTAAGAATCAAACACAATCAAGTAAGGCAAGGAAAGCAGAAAAATATCTAATAAAACACAAATGAAACAATAATAATAGCCCGGATTTATAACTATTTAGTACAAAACTAATTATCCAAACAGGAAAAGAAAGGTAACACGATACTCACAATTGTACTCGGTCCACCCAATGGTCTGATTTTCCAAATCATACACAACAAGTTTGTTTGAAAGCACCAAATCTGTAAGCAATACAACAATGTTGAGAGGAAAGGTTACAAATTACTCTCTTTTCAGCAAGTTTTGGTTGCAACTTAAGGTGTAATAAAATCTATGCTAAAACAGTACATACTCCAGAGTTCCCTCTAGCATTCACTTGGTTTTGAAGACTAAAACCATTTTAATATAAGTTCTAACGGTAACTGGTTATTCTTCTATGTGATCATTAGGGAAATGCTATTCACAGAGAACCAATCATCCAGGACAACCTAAGAAAAACATGTCTAATACAATGATATGGTAAAAGGTATTTTTATTGATAATTTACAAAGAACAAGCAAAGGCCACCTAATTTGACATTATCATGTAGAACGTGCTCTAAAGCAACTAAGTCCTCAAATTTGTTTTGGGAAGTTACCAATCAGAACACCAAGCATTAAATCAAATTATCCACCAAATATAACCCAAAAATCATTATGGGGGGAATATTTAAAAAAAATACTCAATAAATGTTTAAATACCGATGCAAAATAAATAAATCTTTGTAAGTTTGAATATAGTAATCACATTATGATAAATCATGTGAGTTATTACGCTGCAATAATGTTTTTTCAGAAACATTTTAGAGAATTAAACAGAAGAGAGTAAAGGTAAATAAAAATGTATAACAATTTTACTTGGAAGGATAGGTCTTCAATTCCAGAATAATAAAAAAAATGGGTAGAAGGCATACCTCCCAAGAGGGTCATATTCTTTCGATCCCTGGATTGCAATCCACTGTTTTGCCATCCAATGCACCACAATCCAGTCTGCACAAAACCACTCGTAAATATCAATTTATATGCAAACTGTACATGTTTATAAATTATAACACTGGAAGAATTTATAATACACTTTAGACTTAATCACATGTCATAAACAATCATACTTCTGCATCTACCCTCAAAAACATCACAGCTCTCAAAAAGAAACCTATTTAAAATTCATCGAACCTAATCTAATATTTTCATGCTGAACCAAAGAGCCCTTAAATAATAGCCAAAAATAATAATAAACTTAAGTTCCATAAACTAAAGTTAGACCAAGCAAGAGTATGGGAAAGTTTTCTTCAAAGACTTTTTCACCCAAACATAAAGCATAGACTAAACCGAATGGAGATACAAATATTTATTTCAAAAGAACATATAAATGATTCTAAAATTTTGTAGTTAAACACTTACATAGGGGAACAGGTACTCGTGTGGACAAACCTTCAGAGTAACTGAATTTGCAAAATGGAAAGTGACATTTGGAAATGCCTCATCAATACTGCAAGAAAATAAATATATGCAAATAAAATTGTTGCTTGAAAAACATGAATCAATATCAAAATAGGTGTAGCGTATAAAAATCAATATAGAAATCATCTAATCAAGTTAATCTAGCCAATGCGAGCAGAGAACTATTGGGGTAAAAGACTGCTTTCAGAACAATTGGAGAGAAAAAAGATTCAAGAACTACTTTAGTGTCATCGAGAACTATATAGCTACAATTACAATTTACAAATTAAATGACTAGACGTTGAGACGTGTACTAAAGGGATAGCTTTTGTCTGATCAGAGAAATATATTAGAAGCAAATGAAAAGCAGGTTCAATGCTAGCACAATGGAAGCAAACACAAACAAATATTAAGGAAAAAACTTAATTCTTAACTGAACCACAAGGAAAAAAGAGAAAGAAATTGGGGGGGGGGATCTGAGAAAAAGTTATCCCCCCAAAAGATTAATATGATACATAAAATATAGTTAAATAAAGAAATTTAAGATGTAAAAAAATTAAAAAATATCCAAATCTAAGCATGATAAACATTTTCAAAGAAGCAATAAGAGGGGTGTGTGCATAGGTGCTCAAAGGTCATATACACATAATTGCTATTTCCCATGTTTCATACCTCTTGGAGTACTGAAAACATGTATATTCATCGTGAACAGTTTGAAGCTTCAAATGAGGTTGCTGAGAAAGTATCTAACCAAAGATTTAAACAAAATGAAATGCTTTAGCAGACTTAAGTGAAACTCACTTTCAAGTATAAACCAAATTTATATCACATACCTCATTAACTAACGGTTCATAAACCATTTCTGGGAGATATGCTAAGGTTGTTCCACTATCAATTATTGTCCCTTTCCGGTCAGCTGAATCAAACATATCTGCTGTAAAATTTAGGAAATCATGACCAACTTGAATTGCAGTCATATTGACATTGTAATGTGGCCTGAAATTTAAAATGACAGGATGAGATCAATGTGAAGAACCACATATATACTTATGTGAATAAGAAGATGAACTCAAAAGATTTGACTATCAAAATCAAGACAATGGGTTGATTAATAATGTATCATAGAGAAGCTATCCAGTCAGTATCCATGTGTTGCTGAGCTAAACAATGGCTCAACGGCATTAAGGGATTTTTTGCATGGCAACAAAAGAGGATGCGTTAATGAACAATTTCAAGCAGCATTTGACAAGAGATCATTTCCAAAATTTGATCACTTCAATTATGTTACACAATCCATTACATTCTCGCCTCTATTTTCAACTTTTCCTAAACCATTTGTCTAATTTTTTCTCTTCCCATTCACATTACATAAGAAACCAAATACACCTAACTGCGACAGAATTTCCATCTTCGCCAACTTACAAGTCAAATTCTGTAATGACAATTTGGGTCCACAACCCTCTTGAACTTCCTATTATTACATGAATGGATCAGAGAAAAAACAAAAACTATGATTTTCTTTTTATTTCTCATATGTCAGTGACTCTCCATTACTATCCAGTGGCACTTACCATGAACCATAACATCAGGTAAATTAACCATGTTAAACCTATAGAACAATAGTACAAAGTGAATCCTAAAATAACTTTAATGAAAATTGAACAGATGGAGCTCCACAGTTAAACTACCAGAATCTTAGTATGCAAACTACAACTGATCATTTGTCACCACATCATTTCAGACAAGTTACTCTTAAGTCTTCAGCTACCCCTTCTAAATTGGCACATTGGAAAAAGATAACCACGAGCACCCCCCCCCAAAAAAAAAAAAAAAACTAACAGCACGCTATCTCATTCAATCCATTCAGACAAATGATTCCCCGCGAACTTCAAAACTAATGTCATTTTATGACACATGGGGTAAACTAAATCAAATCAATGGAAGAGAAAATATCAGCATGTGGAAACTTTGATGCTAAAAAACAAGCAATGATATTCACCAAAGATGTCACATACTGATTTGGTACCAAAGGAGTCATGTTAACTTTTGGCTGCACAACATGCCCGATAGCAAAGATGCCACCTCCATTAACCCCATCTAAGCAGTGAGCAAACATATTTTTCACTTTTCCAGATGCAGCAAGCTGGGAAATCATTGATGAATTAGCTTTTCCAAAACCAAGAATTCCATCAAGTGCTTCTTCATTAGAGGAGCCTAGATTCCCTGATTGTGTAGCACCACACCTATGAAAAAAGAAAGCTAGAATAACCATAAATATCACCAACAAGAAAAGAAAGCAGAATCAAACAGCAAATATGCACATACTTTACAAACCCGATGTGTAAGTTACATACGCAAAAGAAAATATTCATTAAGCTCAGACATTTTCAAAACAAATGCAATCTCATGGCACAATTCCGAAGAATCCTGAAAGGGATATACAGTTCAAACTTCAAAGAAAATCTTATAAAACAAACTATTTAAGAAAAAACATGGAGCACTAAAGAACTTGGATTAAATCTTCAATAACTTTTTCTACCTTTCAGGATTAATTTTCAAATGGTTAAATCAAGATGACTATCATGTTATGCTGTCTGGAAAGGAAAAATAAGAACTGAATTTTAAGATGTTAAGACATTTAATTATAATGACATCATCCGTATTACAAAATGTTACACATGCTAGTTAGAATATTTAGCAGTAAAGTGCTTAGAAAGTTGCAAGTTCAGAATTTAAAATCATACACCACACAGTGCCACATGTTTCACAAGTATAAATTAGAGAAGAGTAGGAGAAGGATTAACAACTCACCCAAATATAACACTTCCATTACCAGATGAGGTCTTCAGATCGCCAGACACTCGATCATATAGCACTGTATCATTTACAAAGTATCCAGCAGTGGAGCTCCCATCTCCATATATCTCAAGATATGGACAAGTCATATTAGCAATACAACCATCCAACGGACCTCCATTTATGGCATAACAAAAATCTTGATCACATGAAACCAACTCGCCAGTGGCAGAGTTCTCAATATTGTACAAAGTAAGCTCTATCTGTAACCATAGCATATAAACAAAAAAAATCACATATAATAATTAATAAAGATGCCAATACTTTAAGATAATCTGTGGTAGATAGTTGTTACCTAATAACACATTTGGCTATATAAGCAAAATGAATATTTTACACAAATTGAACATCAAAAGCAATTCATTGTAGTTTTCTACTGTTACTTTTTAGTTCTGAATGCAAAATCAATAACTAATTTCCAAGAATGATTTTAACAATTTGTTCATTTTCAATCATTTAGTATAATTTTACTTCAAACTGATACTTTCTTGTCTATAAATAAGGGGTTTCTTTCTCCCCTTTTAAGAAGCAAATATTAAGAATGAGCAGATATAATCAGTCGATAAGGAAGGATTAAAAAGGGATAGACTTACACCAAGAGGGCTTCTTTTGGGGCATTCTTTACATTCAATACAATTAACCCACATTATATCACTTCCTGTATCTACTTGCAGATAGTAATCCTTTGAAGGTGTTCCAATCCCTATTTTAGCATAATAAAGCCTACAGAAAAGAAATCAAAATTAAGAGACTAAAGAAAGATCACAATTTTTTTTTACTTTTTAAAACGAAATTCTAATACCAAATTCAATGATTAAAAGAGAGGGAAAAAGGGGATAGTTACCCAAGACCGTCGGGTCGACCGGAACCGCCCAAGGGAAGATCGATGCCAGTGAGAATCCGAAGTTGCCTAAGGCTGTCGTGTACTTTTAAGTCAACGATTGATGGTTGACTGCCGGCGAATTTGTACTTGACGTGAATAACGACGGAACTGAGAGCTGTGTTTATGGAAGAAGAAGCTACGAGAAAGCAAAGTAGAAGTAGTAGAAGTGAATTGTGAGAGCTAATTACAGGAAGAATCATACTTCAAGAACCCTAATTGAAAAATCAAAATCACTAGCTTTTTTCTTTTCTCTGGTTCTTGATTTCTTTTCTTTTAATCCTGGGAAGAACTGAGACGATATTGCGTTTGGGAGAGAAGTAGGGGACATGAATTGATTCACTTTATAATGGGATTAATATACAAACGAGTCCCTAAATTATATATTTTTTAATTTTAGTCTCTAAATTATTTTTTAATAAAAAGTATATTAAAATTTTATTTCATTAATCTTAGTCGTATATAATTTGTAATTTATAATTTAAAAAAATATCTGACACATGTTAATTGAATGAAATTTTTTAATTATAGTTAATTATCAAATATTTAAAATTAATGAAATAAACTATTAAATATATACTTTTATTAAAAATTATTTTAGCATCTAAACTTAAAAAGATATTCAATTTAGATATTTATTTCTATATAAAGCCTTTATAATTTAATAAAATTATAGGTAATTTCTATATATGGTTACCAAACTTCTATGTTACTTCCATTTTGGTCTTTAAATTTTTAAAATTTATGTTATTGTCACCAAAATTTTAGTTCACTTTCAATATAACCACTCATGTTAGAAGCCAAGTAACTTAACACTCTATTTTTTTAAATAAAGTAATGGATAAATTACATCATTCATCACTTAATTTCTATCATTCTTATTTTTAATAAAAATCTAATATTTACTTAAAGAATCTAATAACTAAAACTCGAACCCCTAATATTTACTTAAAGAATCTAATAACTAATGTCTGATCCTACTAATTGCAACTCGAAAGTGTTATTCTTTTTTCACACATGTATTACCAGTGGCGGATCTACATATAAACGAATTTTTTAAAGTTCACACATTTGGCTTTGAATTTTTAAATTTTTATGAATTAGTCCTTAAATTCTTAATTTTTTATGATTCGTGCCCACCCTGGAATTTTAAGATTTGTGTCAACTTTAAAAATATTTTGACTTGTGCCAACCCTCATAAATATTTTTGGATCCGCCACTGTGTATTACACCGTTAATCTTATAATTTATGTTTTAGGTATTTAATATTTTTCAATATTCGATCATAATTTTATCTCGAACCTTAAATATATATAAAATAAAATTGTTGTTGATAACTAAACCTTAGTTCTGGTTAAGATACTAATAACTACTTAACTAACTAAACTAACTTACATTAACAATATTCACACCAGAGTCCGAGTAACATGCGGAGTAACAAAGTGAGTAATAAAACATAACATAGCTAGAGATTAAGTTCAAAACATAGAGTATGGCAGCCTGCTTCACTTTAACGAGAAGACATGATTTAACCATATGATACAATATTGTTCGGTAATATCGAATCTCGGAACATGTATCCATCAAGAAAAACCGAAGACAAACGAACCAACTGATCAAACCAAATTGAGAAGCCAGGGGAGGGGCTCAATCTTGTACAGGATATGAAAGAATGAGAGATCTTAGCTGGAACAGCAAGAAAAATTCCGGGTTTTCTTTGATGCATCGTTTTCTGTTTTAGTAAGGCTTACCCGATTGACGGTTAGTTCAGCCTTATAAGTATCCGAGTTCAGTACCTTCCTGCTTACGTTGTTGTAAATCTCTCGTATGACAAGCTCGAATGCCTTCGTGACGTTCGTTGAATCTAGAGCAGATGTCTCCATGAAGAACAAATCCTCTTCTTCAGCCAGGGTTTTGCCTTCTTCAACGCTCACATCTCGGATGGTTTCGAGGTCGCATTTGTTCCCAACCAGCATCCTTGCCACCGTCGTATCGCAATGAGCTGCACAAAAGGTTTTAAGTGAGCACAATCCTCATTCCTCACAGATAAAATGACCCTAATGTTCAGTTTGGTATAGAAGTTGGTTCGATTTCATTTCGAGTAAAATTTGAACATATTCTTTTCAGGTTGTATTCGGTTTAGGTTCGGGTAATATTCGGTTCTGTTGACAAAATCGAACCATTATTCCCTACCAGAAAACCAAACCCTTGCCAGCCAACTTTCATCTATTTTTATTTGGTTAAATTTTAAGGATAATCCCCGTACTTATCAAACTGTGAGGATCCACAAAACTGGTCCCTCAAAATTTTGAATTGCTCATTTTCAGTCTTTTCTACAACTTTCTCTGCTAACTCCACATCTAAAATACAAGGCATAATCACAAGTTTAACCATCAAACCTTTACACTGGTTATCAAATTGGACCCTACCCTTTCATTTTTCTTTAATTAGCTCTAGAAATTTTATCTTTGCGAATTTAGACAAATTCGAACAAAGCTAAGAAAGAAACTATCCAAAAGACTGAAAATGAGCAATTCGAAAAGTAAAAGACCCATTGTGAGCAAATGATATGAAAGTAGAGAGACTAAATCAGCACGTGACAAAAAGTGAAGGGACTATCCTTTGAATTTAACCTATATTTAGATAACACTTGCTATTGCTATTTCCAGCTTTCTTCTTGCTTAAGCCTAACAGTATCATCATTTCAGCATCAGATCCAATGCTCTAAACCACAAGAATCAATGGAATCAGCATAAAAAAGCCTACAATTTTCCATGGATCTTTACATAAAACTCCTTTCTTGAACTAAATTCACCGAATCAAATACCGAAATCCAATCCAACTCAAGATTATCAACAGCTGATTGACCGAGTCTAAGACTCGGTTTTCCATCGTTGGCCGGCAACGGCCATTGAACGCCAAACCTTGGCATGCTTGCCATTGCTTCTCCTTCAGCAGTCCGTAGCCTGTTGGAGAAGCATCGACAAACGAAGCCTTAATTCGATTAAGGCCTTACATTTTGAGGCAATGAATTCGAGTATGCTTAAGTGCGCAATGGACTTCGATTTTTAAAGTATAGTTTAGGCATTGTATCAGTTTGAAACATTATCAACAGCTGAGAAAAAACACTAACATAAATCCTCTAATTCCACAGCAAAAAAAGAAACCATAAGAACTCTCAGAATTCCATATAAATTCACTCAAATTCAAAACCAAAACCATAAACCAAGAAAAGGGTAGTTCAAAACTTACTTTTGAGTTCATCAAGCCAACGACCGACGCTATCGAATGTAGTTCTACGGCTGATATCATAAACAATAAGAGCACCGACAGCGCCTCTGTAATAAGCCGAAGTGACGGCACGAAACCTTTCTTGACCGGCGGTATCCCAAATCTGAGCCTTGACTTCTTTTCCATCGATTTCCATGCTTTGGGTCTGAAACTCGACGCCAATGGTGGCTTTGGAGTGTGGGTTGAATTCATTGCGAGCGTAGCGCGAAAGGAGGTTGGATTTGCCGACGGCCGAGTCTCCGATTATGACTATCTTGAAAAGATACTCTTCTCCGCCGTCTTCGTCGGAGTCCGACATGGAGTTTTGGCTGCGGTGGGGAGGCTTTGGTGATTCAGACAAGGAAAAGGAAAGAGAGGGAGACAAGAGAAGGATGTGGGGAAGTTTATGTCTGAATCCAAGCTGGCAAAGACGTACCGCGCATGAAGTGGGTTTATCATAATATTTAAGGGTAAACTATCTCTAGTATCACAAAACTATTTATCCAATTGTATTTTGACTATTAAATTATGAATTTTATTAATAAAAATCACTAAATTAGTAAAATAATTTTAATTATGTCACCGACCGGGATTATAGTTATGCAAATTTGTATAATTATGCATTTAATTTTCATTATTTATGAGTTTAATATTAATTTAATTCAATAGATTCAATTTTCTCCAATAAAATGACGTAACTCTCAAGGGAATATATGAAGAATATAGAAGCTAAGAGCATAACTAGACCAATACGAACATTCATAATCTAAAATTTCAACAAATCAGTCAATTCGATTAAAATAATCTCGAAAATTAACGGAATTGGTCATAATATATTGTTTGGTATCGTTTAAGTGAGTTTCGAATTCAGTGTTTTATGTATGAAAAAAATACTCATTGGGAGACTCACGCACCAAAACCAAGAGTACAACACAAGTTATTTCGAATAAGTTAATTCATTAAGATGATTAATGGGTATAAAACATCATACAACACAGTCCCACCATCCTTACAGTTAAAAGTACCTGATTTTTCCACAGAGTGGATTGGTGGAAGATTTGCAAAATTAGTATGTAAATGAAATTCTTGTCACAACTCCGGACGTGCATGACAAAGAGACTGCGGCTTTCTCGGTAGAATATCGGTTAGCAGATTCCGGCAATGTAGCTGACTTCCTGAGAAAGCCTATGTCGCCGAGTTTTTAGATGGTATCGAAAGATGTCCTTCACACAGTGCACAAAAAAATGATGTCAGTCACACAACTTCAGAATCGTCTGGCGCACCTATGGCATTTCCAGCTTCCAAAACCTTCTGCATTGCTTTGTTACATCTGAAGAAGATCCGAATCGTTCAAAAGGTTTGCGTCTTTTGGTCGATATTGTAACGAGATAAGAATGATCAATTAAGTATGAAGGTGTTCAGCAGTCATACCTCCATGGGAGATGATCAAAGAACATATTGGGCGAGACAACGATATCTTTTAGATCTTCTCGGTTTACTATGACCGCTTTATACTTCCGATTGTCATCATGAACTCCCCAGCTTTTCCAGAGTGGGATGCTCAAGTGTGGTGGTTGAGGTATTATATGAATGAGAAAACCTGGTAAAAACATCTCGGTAGGATCACCGGCTGAACTGCTTTCGGATCTAGAGGCAGTTTCCATAAACTGTGATATTGGATCATCATCCAATTGGTTCAGATCAGAAGAAAAAGAATTAACCAAATCGGTGTTGCCGATGTCAGCATGGTTTTGTCTACCGTCAGTTCCGTGACAGAGGGCAGCCTCTTGGCCTTGATCGGAGCTCACTGCACAAGTACTCAATACTTTAGTAAAACTTCTGCCACTTCATAGTTCATGCAGCAAAATTCTACATCTATATTACTCAGACTCGAGTATGAGTGTTGCATGCATGCATGTCTATAACACGGATATGATCAAATTTTCTAAATTTCCAGGGACCCGGACATGGGAACCGACAGTCGGAGAAACATATGTCTAAGTACAATGACACAAAGTATAGGTGGGTCGCGAAAGATGTCCCTCCATCATGATGGTAAACTGGCAATTTTGAATTTCATTTCTCGAGCCATTTATTCGCATGATCATGAAATCATCTTTAAAATCATTCAAATACTTCACCTGTGCTTGTTTCGGAAGAACATTTGGATGGTTCTGCTTCAATCTTAATTCCATTAGTTTTGCTAGCATAAAGAAATTGGCGTGCAAGTCTGAGAACCAACGTGGTATCAGTTTGGGTATTTTCTGATAAAGCTGTTATCGCAGCTGCACGAAGCCGTAGGATTGATCCAACTGAAAGGCGGGTAGAAAATTCATTGTCGTGTATAATGCTGCAGAAAGCTCAAAAACTTACAATTGAAAAAAGCACAAAATTTACAGATAAAATTGGTTGTCATGTCTTTAAACATTCAGCCACAAGATCACTTTCAGAATTTACCTTGTTATAAAACTGGAACATGCATCTGCCACTACCGAATTGACACAAGGAAGAGGTCCGTAGGAATAAACATGTAAATTTGGAAATTTCCCATATAGCTGCACAGAAGGCAAGGGAAGAAACTTCAAAAAAAATGGTGAAAATAAGCTTTTCTAGTGAAAGAAATTATTGCATATTCAAACATTTCCAAAGAGAATGCAAATTGTTGGAAAAATGGTACGGTAATGACATTTTGGAGATTAAATTTATGTGGGTTCCATTAGTCAAATTAATTGGTACTAAGTGGATGATTAATCTACTATAAGGGTAGATGGAATTATATATTTACAAGCTCAAAATGTTCAATGGGTGAATGAGAAATCGTTGCTCAATGTGACACCCATGATGTTGGAAAAATAAAATGAAAAGTAGAATATCCCACATTTGTTGGGAATATAGATTTGGAAAGTTTTATATATAAAAACTCTTCATATCATTATTGGAAATAAGCCTGGGTGTGCCTAGCCTATGGCTAGGCGCTTTGAGCTAGTATTGGTTGACTCTTATGAAAGTCAAAAGATGGGCCTTGGGGCTGTTGGGGTTATAAATGATAGTTTTTTTTTCTACTTTTCTGACTTTATTTTTTCAACAGATATTATAGAATTAAACCGCCTTTTATGGAGTTGCAAACCCTTCAGTTGGTTATAAAAGGAACCCTCTTGCTCCTATCTCTACACACTAAAAAACACAAACATCCTCTAACTAAATAATGTTCTACTTCTGTAAAAGTTCGTCGTTACAGCAAGGTAGCATTGCTCTCCTTATTGTATTCTATCGTTGTATCCTGGGAGACAGACGTTCTATAGTAACTCTAGCACCGGGAGGGGACAAATCTGTTTTAAGGACACTGTGATAGCACAGGCCTCCGTTAAAGTTTCAGAATCATATATTTTTTTTTTTGGTTTCTGTGATCTTTGCATTCCTAATATATATGTTTTATTTCAATTTCGTTTACAGGAATTGTGTTTAACATATTAATAACTTACTTCGTTTTATTGTAACAAATGCATCATATCTCCAGACGAAATGATACAAAATCGTGTTGATGGATGATCTAGAAGGCTAGAACACATGGAAACATAAATTTAAGATGCCTTTTTCAACTATGTTACTTGGACTCCGGTATGAGTGTTTGAGATGAGAATATGTCTGTCACAAGTATATTCAAATTTTTTCTAAGTTTTTTCATGTATTTGAAGGATCATATCTATATACTTACAAACATTGGATACAAGAGTTCGGCATCAATACTTCATGAAAAGTGAAGAATTTGAGCAACATAGATTACGGTCGTATAGTTGCACATAAAAGATGTTTACCTCAGTTTATCTATTTATTTGATGGGCTAAAGTTTTTTCAATAATTCAGCATGGTATGTAAGCAACCAGTAGATTATCACATCAATGAACAAGGGAAAGCATACTCTTATTCCTAGCAATGCAGCAATCGAACCTCCCAATGAATGCCCGACTATGCGTAAATTATAACCTTCACATTCACATCCTGCTCCCAGCAAAGAAGAAAGGAAGCCACCTGATAGAGTTTCTGCATCACCAGCTGCATTCCATGGATATCAGCTTAGGCATAAAGCCACCCGGTACGTATAGTTTCATAAGTAGAGCTAGAGCTAATAACAAGAACAAGAGAAAACAGATCAATCTACTTACCTTCTCCAGAATATCCTTCAATCTGTGCATAAAGATCCCGGGCAGTTTCTACTATACCTGAATGCCCAAAGTGTGGGAAAGATGATTCTACACGTTGCTTGACAGAAGGGTGAATACAACTGCTACTGCAACTTGAAAAACATGTCATGTTGATTAGAGACACCAACAAACAGAACAAAATAGAATAACATAAATTTACTTATATTTTGGAGGGAAAGCGATGATGTTTTGCTAAGTAAGAGTGCAGGGGAATGTGTCCTACACAGGTATGATCAGTTTCTATGCAATTGAATTGACCCCGGAGGCCATGCCCCCATACCCATATGTCAGACACCAGTACTTAGAGAAAAATGAAAGTCAGAGAAACATAGCTGCAGATGGAAACCCATGCCATGTAAATGGTATGCACATATATTCTCATGCTGATATGCCCACAAAAAGCAAGACAGGGTAGAGAGAGACTAACTTTATCAGTCCATCCAAATCCATCACAGTCAGGGACTGCTCCAGGCCTAAACCATCAATTATGAGATCTTCAGGAGTCTCAGTTCCCCGTACCGCAACCACTACAGATCTAAGATCATTTAAAACCACAACGAAATATGCAGCTTCGCATTTTTTCTAGTTCAGAAAATAGAAAAGAGTTAGAAGTAAAAAACATATAACCTTGTTCCTGACAATGATTGAAAATCACCAGTACTGCAAGTTTAATGTTTATGCCATATTTGGAGTTTGAAGAATAGATTTGGATTACATGGGATTTATTTTATTCAATGAAATCTTATATGGATAAGGTTAAACAACACAGTGAAGTAGGGTTGTATATCCTACATTGTTGTTGACTATGAAAAGAAGAAAAACTATTTCTTCAGGCATCAAAGATAAGATAAAATTTCTTCTAGAATCTATCTTGACTATAACTAGAACCACCATGCAATAAATACTCAAAGCAGGTAGAGAACTACTGGGTGGTTTCGGATATACTAGCCTTCAGGAAACTATGAATTGACTATTTATTTAATTCACAACCTACAACATTCATTGAACAACAAACATATTAGAACAGGTTCGCATTGACATATAGATTAAACCAAAAGAATAAAGCTAAACTCACTTGACAGACGCGGCCACGCCGAAGTACTTCAGGGGGTAGATTGACAAAATTTAAATATGCTGCTGCATGACCTCTCCACCAGTTATCACCATCAAGGGCAGGACGCCTAACAATGGAAGAACTTGAATAAAGAAGTGAAGAGGTAACATTTTAACACGGTACAAATTAAATACTTAAATATGAATATGTAGTGCATGGGAAACTGAATATATCTACTCAAGCATGTGAAACATAATATTGCATAGTTGATGATGGTCATGATATATAAATAATCATGCACCTCAAGTGAAATTCGCCTCTATATTGACAACCTTTTATGAGACCACGGGGATAATACCCCTTGCCTATAGAGCCACACACATGGAAATACACAAGGATTTCTCCCCATATCAAGCAAAGGTCCCTGCATTTGTAAATTTTTGCTTAAGTTCAAAATGTAAATCAAAGAAAGTAGATTCAAACAGTATGCTCTATCATAATACCGTGTATGCAGCTTCAGCAAATTTATGAAAAGTTACAGCTGCTTCTAGGTGTTCTAGAGGTGCCTCAACAGAACATTCGTGGGTTTCACAGGATTGACCAAGCTTCTGCACCAAAGCTAGACCTGAAAAGATGATGCTCCTCACTTGTCATGCAAATAAGTGCAGTAGATGAAGAAAATCTAGGAAAGTAGCTACTGACTACATTAAGGACTGATCTAAAGCACCCCCTCCTTTTTTATTTTTCTCCTATAGAAATAGAATATATAAAATTGCAATTGTTGGCATGAAGTTAATCATAAATGTGAATTTAACTAGGTTAAGTCATAATCCCATTTTACATCTTTAATTAGATAAAGCAATGTCGAAGTTTTGTGTCTTTCAAATATATAGCATGGTTGTAAAATACATAGCAGCTGCCCGAAATTGACAAAACAATAATGCTGCCAAAGGGAATGTAAGTTAGGATACTCTCGTTTGGTGTCCTAACATATCCAGATAAGAATTTGAAATTTTAGTTGAATTGGGAACCAATTACCGGATCCAAGTCCTCCTTACAGATATCAAATGCATAGCTATGCAAGCATACTTCTAGAGTTAATGAGAGTGGCAGTATCTAGCTTCAAGAACCATTTTTCAGTACAGTATATGAGATTTCAGGGAAGCTCAATCACATATTTCAGAATAATATCCACCACAGACACTGATGAAGGGGTCAAGAGAACATAAATTACTAAAAAAATGGTGGATTTGATATGAAATGAAAATAAACCTGTCAAGAGTTCTAAATGTCCAGTCCCTGATGCACGGTAAGCAACAAGATCACCCAATAATTTTGCTACTGAATATACTTCATCGTCTTCCATCACAGTTCTAGAAAAAGAAATGGAAGAATTATATATATATATATATATAAATCCAACGTAGAACAATAACATCTCCATTTCATTTAAAATCGTAGAGGTACCTACAAATAATCAATACGTCCCAGACAGCACAAAGCCTCACGAATTCCGTGATCAAATATCTCCTGATAGTGAATTTTCCATGCATCATCTTGAGATGCATAATAAAACCTCCACCTTAAGACATCAGATCCGGCAAAACAATGCAGAAATGCAATACAACAGTCCATGACCAGAAATAAAAGCATTAATTTACGCTTCCATGCATGACTGGTACGAAATCCTCCTGCATTAAAAACATAGCTAAAGATGAGTGCAAGTTTCTAAAAAAACTATGAAAACATAGACTTCAGCTATGACTTCAAATGACTTGTTTCTTCATTACTTCATGCTTGTTGGACTAGATAGAACGTACAAGTTTGTAACTTGTCCATATACACCCAATGTTATCAATTAAGTAATAAGTCATGTATTTATAAAACAAGCAATACAAACTCAAGTTTACTGCTTAGGAGATGCCAACTCATGATGGAATAGATGGCAAAGTAATGGATATGAATATGCAGTGGGATTAGCTTAGTTAACTCATAAATCCAAGTAGTAACATAATAATTAAAAAAGGGCTTCACAATAAGCCCTTGAACTTTTGAAGGAAAAACAATTAAGCCCCTAAACTTTTTTTTTTCCAATCAAGCCCTTTAACCAATAAATTGAATCAATTAAGCCCTTAACCAATATTGACTTTTGAAGTTAACAATTTAATGGTAAAAATTGGTCTAAGGGTTTCATAAAGACTCAATTTATTGGTTCAAGGGCTTAATTGGTGCAAAAAAAGTTCAGGGGCTTAATTGATTTTTTTTCTTCCAAAAGTTCAAACAAGTTCAAACGAAAAGAATGGAAATCCAAGCCATTTTTTTTACCTATAAAACACCCAGTTGAAAGATATGCATCTTGAGAAAAATATTTAGCCACACTAATCATAAGATAGAAAGCACCCGAAATCTGAAAAATGGTAAGCACCATGGAAAACCGGCTCCACCAAAGCCATGTTTTGTATTTCACCTATTAAATCCAAGAAAGAAAAGAACCCATTTAGATTTAAAAAAAAAACATCAGAAGAAGTACATTAATCATTACAAAGAGCAG
The DNA here is from genome assembly GCA_035048815.1 of Abelmoschus esculentus. Taxonomy (NCBI): domain Eukaryota; kingdom Viridiplantae; phylum Streptophyta; class Magnoliopsida; order Malvales; family Malvaceae; genus Abelmoschus; species Abelmoschus esculentus. The sequence continues at coordinate 17,966,333 of JAUCBN010000028.1, read as the reverse complement.
ATTGGGAAGGGAATACCCTTCTATTATGACGAAGAACAGGGTCCAAGACTTGACCTTCAGGAGGAGTCTGGGTTATGACTCTGGCAGTAGCTTCTTGTGCAATTCCCAGTCGAATCATCGTCCCGATTCTAACAAACGAAAGCAATGAAACAACAAAGATGAGCAAAACTTTATGAGGATTACACACTGGAAACGCAACGGCAACCAAAATGCAACCCAAAGCCAACACCATTGAATTCAAGAATACGAGAATCTTTGACGAAAATCTCACGCTTTCTGTCCACATTGCCGGGCGATTGTTTCTTTGTTCCTGCTTTTCTTTTTCTTTTCTTTCTTTGAATCAAATTGAACTAAGGCCCTATGCATATGAATGCAAGAATGTGTTGTTTTTGGAAAATGTATAGAAAATTGGTTCTTTTTGATGGAAATGGAAATCCCAAGGGAACGTGAAAATTTGGGTTGTGGCTGATTTCACGCACTAAGGACTTCCATTGGAGGAGGAGATGAGGTCTCTGAAAAGAAATTATTTCTGGTTTTGATTTTATCTGTTCATGGCGTTTTTATCTGTTTAGAAAATCTTTATAGCGTGACGTTAGGCCCAAATGGCTTCTCGACCGTTTAAAATAAAGACTCGTGTTCTTGGTCTTTTCCTTGTTTACTCTTAGTAGACCAAAATAATTTGATTTTTTAAATATATAAAAATATTTTATTTATAAATTTACGTAAATTAAAATTTATACGAATCTTTAATTATAAGGTTTAACCGTTTAAGTTATGATTTAAAGTTTAGATTTTTAGATTGTATGGTAGTATGGTATAAAAATTTAAATTTATAGTTATAATTTAGGGTTTAAAATTTATGGGGTTAGAGTTTAGAATTTAAGTTTTAAATTTTATAGTTTAAATATAAAATATTGTATAATTTTTTATATAACTTACGAATTAAAATATAATCAATATATAAATGATTTATAATATTTAATTTTGAAAACAAAACTAAATTGAATAAAAATGTTATTTTTTTTAAAATAATTTTGACCTAAAAAAAATCTTTATGTATGAACCTGCAACTTTAAAGAGAGAATATGCACGAGTAATCTAGTTTTAGTGGTTAAGGGAACGATTATTTTTTTAAAGTCACAGGTTTGAGCACTAGTAATACCAGCATAGTGATTGAGCAATCTATGTATAATAATTGAGAGTATATTTTAGAACAGATACTACAGTAATACTATAACTGATTCAGTTTTATTCCTACACTATGATCATGATTTTAAATTGATTTTCAAAGTTTTGAATGTTTCAAATTCATCCTAAAATTATCGTTTATACTGCATCACATTATTACATAATACACATCAATGCTTACATGACATATAATCATTTTTAACGTTTTTAAAAGATTAAAAAAATACAAATATATATTAACTTGTAATCATTTTCAAACTATTTAAAAATACTCTAGATTTTGATCTTTTATAAAAACTCAAACCTTATTAGCACAAACATTTAAACTTTAAAACAAAAGTCACACTAATTTCGATCTTCGATTAAACAAAAAAAAACTGACAATCAATTATGTTGGTCTAGTGAGATGGAACACTAATTCCTTTAAAAAAATCAATATGATGAGTTTAATCTTAATGTTATGAGTAGAGAAAATTGAATTTCGAATCTTGACGTTATGAGTAAAGAAAATTGAATTTAAAATATTGTTCTTACAATAATTTTTTTATGGGTAAAGAAGCGTACACGTTTATGCCTTGTTAAAAAACCTCCCTAAACCTAAATGGAGGAAAAAGAGTGCACAAGCGAGTACTTACAAGATCAACGCCACAAACGGCTACAAGAAAACAAGACATTAATCAGGGACCAAATTAGCCTGGACTAGCTGAATAACCTCACTAGGTGGTGTATTATAAATACACAATCCAATCGTTTACCTCTCATCATCCTAGCAAGACAATCCGCAAACATGTTTAGTTGTCGACTCACCCGCCTCACTTGCACTTCCCATCGCCTATCAAGCAAATCATACACCAAATCCACAATCGCTGCACCTTGTAAGGCCTTGGTATTTCGATGACAAATATCCACCGCTTGACCATTGTCGGATTCAACAATAATTTTTAATCGTATTCGTCTGAATTGATCTATTAATAAATTAAATATCAATAGTTTTATAAAATAAAACCATCCCATCTATACCATAAATATCTTTGTACTCTTCTGATTGAAAAGTAAATTCTTGGAATTTTGGAAGGTGAAACCCTAAACCAAAGAGATGTAGCATCGACTGGGGGACAAAACATTAACATTGGTCATTCAAAGCTCATGTACTTTTAAATTTTGAGTAGATAAAGCTCATTACTTTCTTGCTGAAAGAGTCTTTATATTTGGCCAGACCTTCATTCTCAAAATTTAATGCTTCACTACCAAATAAGGATTCAAATAATATATACGAGATGAGATTAAATTATATAATATATATTTTTTGATCGTTAGATAATTAAAACAGATAACTCGGATTAATGATTGGTTATGTGAAGGTTAACATTTGAAAAAAATAAAGAATTAATTTGAGTCATCTATTTCAGTTACCGGTTTTACGTTATGTAACTTGATTCTATGTCTATCTCTATACAGAAAATTTGTAGAGCAACAATATTTGTATAATGTCTTCACTCGAACTCAGTTTTCAGTAGGGATAAATAATAAACTAAATTAATCGATTAAATCAAATTATTGTAACTAAACTTTTTATTTAGTTAGTTAACTTATTAGGTTCAATGATTTATTCGATCAGATTATCAATTTTAAAAATTTAAATTAAATTAGATTTTAAAATATTTTTTTTATAAAAAATTGAACCTCACTAAAATATTTGAAGGAGTAGAGAGTACCTCTGACTAGAGACCAACACACATTGCGTAAGAATTTTTATTTTTAGGCTCTTTTTATCGTTAAAGTGGGAAACGATCATTAGGTTATAAATGAAAGTTGATAGAAGTTAAAAATTTTGATTATCGACAAACGAACGTTTAAATAACGTTTAAGCGATAAATAGTGGTGGGCAAACATCTGTTTATACCAAATCAATCTTTATTTAACACTAAAATCGCGATAACAATAGATTTGAAGTTGTAAAACACAAGAAAAAATAAAACTTTAATAAAATTATATGTATATAAGAACTCCTGCCCTTTCTCTTATCAATATACATGCATATATAGTTATATACATCCATATATATATATATAACAAAGTCAATTGCATGAGGAAGGAAAGATTATATATACTGTTATTGAGTACAGCCTTGAAGCTTAACATTGAACTAAGCATTACAAGTTCTTCAAAGTTCTTTTTAAACATTTATTTTTATGCCTAGAAGCCTCCCTAAGAAGTCATAACCCGGAATAAGGAAAGGGATTACAATTGCTGAGATTTCAACTTAGACTTTCTGAAACATCGGTTTTTACAAGTGATTATATGAATCGATGGAGCTAAACCCGGGTTCGACATGGTTGGCTTAGTTTAAGAGGCTCAAGGTACTTATAGACTTGGTGGTCTGCAATGTAGGAAGAGAGTGGACATACTTGCAGTTGGGGCAAGCAGGGGAAGATTTGGAGAGAATGACAAGAAGATGACAATTCAAACATGGCAAAGCCACCATGTTAGTGGTGCTCGAAGAATGTTGTCGGTGCGTGTTGTTCGAGTCTTCAACCGATATCAAACCACCGTTGAAATGTTCCGAGACATCGGAGTTTGTCGGTGAGATGTTGAGCTCAAGGTCTAGTTTCTGATCTTTAGGCCAATTCCATGTCTTTTCCAAGGTTTTCCTGTTCATGTAATACATTCTACCTGACTGCAACAAAGCATCAAAACACCAAAAATTTCAATGTTACTTTGACCATTCGTTTTTCTTAAAGTACTCGAATCCGACATACATTTGGACATATGTACGGATATATAATCCTTCAAACAACACGTGCATATACCCGAATCCAGGTAACATAGTATACATACATGTGCATGTGTGTACATATAGGAATATGAGCTAAAAATGAAAGATTTCAGGAAAATAAGAACATACTTCAAGATCAAGGCATTGTTCCCAGTCCAATGGCAGAGGGTCTTTAACTTGGAGATCAACACTGGTTTGAAACTGTGAACCAATATTGAGGAACTGATCTGGGAAAAGCTTCCTCTTTTTCGAAGGAAAACCGAACCCGTCCGCTCGATGACGATGATGATCAGATGATGGACTGAAACTGCATGTTTTATCAGCTGAAACACATTGATTTGAAGCCAAAGACAACTCTGTAAGTTCCATAACAATATCAACCTTCTAAGAACTCTTTGGGGAAAATCATCAAACAGATGGGAAGCAGTGAAGGTGAATTGCAGAAGAAGTGATGCAAGGGGAGATTGAATACTTAAAGAAAGGCTCATAAATTGGGTTCATCAAACACCATTAAAAGGAGGACAGGCCAAGCATTAAAAGTGGCAAGTAGATACCACTTTAATGCACCCAAACCTTGCTTCATTTCTTGCTATACTTATTTAACATTTAAAATGAACTAAACATGACAACCTCAAAATCCAACCCCCTCTTTAAATTGTTGAAAGTTCTTCATAAATTCCTCCAACTCCCATCCTCTCTTCAACTTAAATTGCCATGACTTCATGGCCAGTAACTATACATAAGAATTTGAACTTAATAGTTGTGTGTGTGCATCGGTTTCTATATTCGATACACTAACAATACATAGCTTTATGCAAGGATTATGTTTTTAATTACATCGCGTTTATCGCAGTTGTGGATATAATAGTTGCTATTGTGTTTATTGTGTGTGTCGCAGTCGTGAATTTTTTTTAAAACTCGCACGACTTATTATAAATATATAAATATAATAAATTTATTTATGATTTTCTTTTAAATCTTTTAATTTTTGGAGATGAAATTTGACGGATGATACTTATCTTTTGGGGAATTTTTGAAATAACAGGATAATAACGTGAATAAAGTACCGTTATTATCGCTATCAACCGTTAAATACGACTGTCATCGATCATTATTGTTGTGATTTTGAATCCCACCGTTATTAAAACTATTAACGGCTTCATTCGACAGCGTTACCGTTAAATAACAACTGTTATAGCGATCTCAGACCGCTTTTTTGAATCCCTAGGTTTATGTACGGAAAATATTCTTTGCGATAGTAATGAAAAAAATGTTTTTCGTAAGTGCTTGATTTTTAAGGTTTAAGGTTTAATTTTAGCAGTTGTGGTTAGGTTTTAAGGTTTAAAAATTAATTTTAAGATCTAAAGTTTAGAGTTTAGGATCTAAATTAATTTTAACATGTGAATGAATACTAAAAAATATTTAAAAAATTAGATAAAAAGAGATCTCTTAATTGATCTAGTAAGTAAAAATATTTATATTATTTTATTTTATATAAAAATATAATATCATATTATTTTAATAAGAAACAAGGACATGAAGAACTAGAATTACCGGTTCCATTAATTAGACCGATTAAATTGATTGGTTATAGTAAAAGAAATTTAAATACTAATATATTTAATGTTTAATAAGAATCCCCTAGTCTACTAAATTAAAGGGTTGGTGGTTAAATGTCTCTCATCACATACCATAACGTTTTCATTAAATATTAGTCTAAAATAGAATTTTATTTGATATATAAATCTATTTCATCTATAAATCAAAAGATATTATACATTCAAGCAAGTTCGATTTTTTAATTTTGATGTTATTTTGATGGGATCACTAATTCCACTATCAAATATTAATCAAGAAACATTGTACGACATTTTACGATCTTTTGATTTATTTTTTTTAATTAATATATTGATACGTTATGACATCGTATCAATATTAATGGTATAATTAGGTTAAAAGTTAAAGTCAATATTCAAAATTATTTATTTATACCGATACGAGAAAGTAATTTTGAATAATGACTTTGATCTATTAATCCAACCATATCAATACGGTGTGGTAGCGTATCGACAAATTTGTCGATTAAGTTAATTAACCAATTTGAAAAGGAAATTTATAGGTATTACTCAATGATCATTGAGTGATAAAAAATAAAATTGAGAGATCAAATAATGTTAAAATGAGTTGAAATTTTATAGGGTTCTTATAATAAGGTTTAATTTCATAATGGTGAAGAAAGATTTGAATAAGGACTTGGATTTTTATAGAAATTATAGATTAATCCTTGAAGTATTACAAAGTTTTAAATTGATCCTAATTATTGTTCTGAACACTGAAATATCTCTTGATATAACTTTTCAACTTGATTCTCTATCAGATCGGAAAGAGGGTGTTATATTTATCAGATCGGGAAGAAGGTATTACACACATAATACGAATAAACTGCTCAAGATCAATTTATATATTTATGTTATTTTCGATTTTAATTTCAAATCAATTTTTTATTTTGAAATTATTACATGTGTGATCGAATTACGATTTTTATGTTTAAACTTTTGAGTTTTTTTTTGGATTTTTAGTATGGAAAAACTTGTTTGACCTTTGAAACGCAAAAAAAAAAAAGTTTTAGGTTTCGTTCTGTAATATTTTTGAAAAGTACTTTTGGGATCGATAATAATCTTGAGACCAAAAGTAATGTAGAATAAGTAACTTTTTCAGGTCAAAAATGCTTTTCAAACGTTAAAATTTTTAGTTTTTTTAAAAACGTTTATAAATAAAGTTATTTTTTTTTATCTTCGTTCATATCACTAATCCTTTAATATTTTTAAAAATATACTTAAAATAGATATTTTATTTACTTAAAAACGATTTTAACAATAACATTAAATACTTATATTTAAAACTAATTCAAATCAAATATGGACAATAATTTTATAATTTGAAAATATAAATTCGAATCGGATATTTGTTAACATCGAAAATAAGCACTTCTTATGCAAGTGAATGGATTTGGGGTCCACTTATATGTGTAGGTGAATTGGTTGAACCAGTTATTACTAAGAAATGCAGCCAATTTTGTGTTGCTGGTCGATGCATTAATTGATCCAAACCCTTGATTTTTTTCAGTAAATGTGGGAAACCAGAACACTGGCTCCATCATCTGCAGTTGTACCATTTAGGGTTTCAACCACTTTGCCATGCATTTAACCAAAACACTTCCCAAACTTTAAGTATCATAATTACCTTTCCTTACTTCAATTCTTATATCTCAGGAACGAAGCTAAGGGGCAGGCAGGACCATTCAAGGTAGAAACGGATGCATGATTTTATATTTAGGGTTATTGTCCCTTCCAACTCCCTCCAAGTCTATGACTGAATTACAATGTCGAGTCATCACACTTTTTTTTCAAAAAACATGTTTAATAAGATATAGTATTACTGCTTACTAACCCAAAGATGTGGGATAAAAGACGAAGGTTTAGAGTTTGGGATTACCAATTCCCTCTACCTTTTCTCTAGACAACTTGTCTCCCTTCTTTTTAGAGCGTGATACAAGACGAAAGTTAGTTATAAGACATTAAAATAAACAGTGACGGAGTTTTGATCAAATGTTGAGAGGGTTAAAGATTTATTAAGCCTTTGAATCTAACAATTGGGAGGGATAACTTTATTTTACTTCTATTTAAATTAAGAAGTGCCTTAAATGTATTTATACCAAAAAAATTTTAGGGGCCTTGCCTTTTTCATACTAAACATAGCTTCGTCCACGAGAACAGTGGCAAATCAGAAATTTATTTGAGGGTGATTACATATAAAATTTTAAAATCCCAGGGTGGGTACAAAGCTTAAATATTACAAAAATTTAAGGACTAATTCATAAAAATTAAGTAAATTAAGGATAAATATGTGAAATTTAAAAAGTTCAGAGTGGGCCTACCCTATTCAAAGCATGGATCCGCCACTGCATGAGAGAGTGTATTTTAAACACACTTCGATACCTAGGTTGGTGAATATTTTCATGAAAAATGAAAGGAAAGAACGGAAAAAGTAATGGTTGAGAGAATGACGAAGATCCAAATTTGAGGATGATATTTACTTTGAGAGATTTGAGTTTGAATAAATTTATCTGTAAAATATGTATATGTTATCAAAATATTTTAAAAAATAAAAATATATATCTTCTTATAATTATCTTTATGACTATTAAAAAATTTATCTTTTGAAAGGTATAAGTTTGTTACAGATTCAAATTAAGAGTGCCTATAGCTGAGCTTGGAAAAAATTCTAAAGCTTAGAGATGATTGGCACTGTGTTAGGGACATCTTGTAGGATGGTTATAAAGCTAGAAAAGCTTGAGAGATTTTGAGACATAAAAGGGAGAAAGTAGGTGGTTTCGTGTTATATGGGGTGGCTTAACTCTCCTTATTCACTCCTTTATTGCTTGGTTAGCTCTGAAAAATAGGCTACCTACTAAAGATCGTATGTTACTTTGGGGTTGCATGGTTGATCCAAGTGTGTGCTTTGTGAGGATTCTATGGAAACAAGAGACCATCTTTTTTATGATTGTCAGTTTGCACATGAAGTTTGACAATTAATCCTGCAAGCTTGTGATATTAGACCTATAGTGGGTGGATGTGAAATGCTACTCGACCGGATGCAAAAACATATTAAAGGTAAATCTTTGAGGACAAATGTTATTCGTATAGCTTGGGGAGCCTTTTTGTATTATGTTTGGCAAGAAAGAAACAATATGTTGCATAGTAAAGGTGCAAGAAGTGTTTGGGTTATTATGATGCAAATCAAATCTGATGTTGGTATGCGATTGCGAGGCTGCAAAAAACTTATTCACTCTTCTTCTTCTCTCATTGATTCCTGGAATTTGTTTAATATTCTTAATATTCTTGATAAATTTTGATTATACGTTTGTATTTTATTACTTTGATGGTTCTTTGGAAGAAATGAAAACTAATCATTTATAAAAAAAAAAAAAGAAGAAAATACCTAATATTATATCTCACTTGTGAAGCTCGCTTCAAGCCCAAGACTTGAGAGTGCTTGGAGAGTGGCATAGCTATTAGCTATTGCTTCCACAACTGTTTCAAAGGGCCTTGTGAATCTTGGTTTTGGGCCTGTAATTATGAGGTAGCATGACTTTTAAGATTAATTTCACCGCATTTTATAGTTTTAATCAATCAAATAGGTACAATTAGGGGAGGTCAAATCATTTGAATTTGATTAAATATTTTTAGGATCAAATTTTAATTTTCGAGGTGGATGCGGGTCAGTCAAAAACCTAACCTAATCTAATTCATGTCCATCCCTAAGTACAAACATGAATTCTCTACCTTTTTTTATATATTTATAGATATTCCCGAAGCTAAAAAATAGGTTTATAGTTTAGGATAAGGTTTAAAATTTATAGTGTGAGATTTATTTTTTAAGGTTCAATATTTAAAATTTATGACGTAAAATTAGATTTAGAACTTATGATTCAATGATACATACAAAACATAAAAAATTGTTTCCTAAACGTAATTATACTCAAATTTTATCATCTAATTTGTCTCAAACTCTCGATATCAAATTATATTTCATAAATAATTTGATTTCCTAAAACTTGCTAAATCAAGATCCTAGCTCTCCCAACCCTATTGATTAATTTATAATGGACGGATAAAACAATAATTCCACTCTCAATTTGAATGGTTGCTTCATATACAAGTTAGGGTTAGGGTTAAAATTTGATTTAAAATTAGAAGTTTGAATTTTGGTTCTAGTTTTATTTTTCTTTGTTATGCTTTGACGAGTAATGCTCATAATATTTTTATAAATACTATCATATGTATTTTTTCTGATTAAATTTAATATTTTTTATAATAAATCAAATAATAATATTTATTGTTCATAAAGAACAAAAATTTAATCCGAGATAACTCTTTTTTTCTTCTATTATAAATAAATTTAACCATTTCGTTGAATGTTTTATTTATTTACTTTTTAAATTAAGTTTGTTAAATAATTATTGGCAGCCGAGCAGACGGTGAAAGTATTATTACTAGCTTATCACGTTATTTATAATTTTAATTAAAAAATATATTTTTTATTTTTAAAATAAATTTATCAATAAAAAATTGGTAACTATTTAAAAGTTATAAGTTAATTTGAAATTAGACAAAAAATATGTATTCATATAATAAACTTTCGAAAGCGTTTATATGTATTCATTTTGAATTTACAATAGATATTAATTTTAATATCTGAATTTATAATATATATATATTCAAATTCATAATCTAAATTATGTTTCCTAAACAAAATGAATTTTCCAAAGTTAATTTCCTTTAGAGATGTAACTATCAGCTTGGAATATTCATCAGCGACATTCCAACAACCTTATCCTCTTATTATTCTTTTAATTAAATCCCACATTTTACTTTACCTTATTATTATTATTATTATTATTATTATTATTATTATTATTATTATTATTATTTTTCCGGTTTTTAAGTGTTTATCCTGATTAATCTGAATCGATTTGTATATAGTACACCTAATTTTAGTGGGTGAGTAATTTTAACAAAAGTTTTTTTTATATATATAACGCTTCAAACTCAAGACCTACATAAATAAAATCAAACATGGGCGGAGACACATGTACAATTGGGGTGTCTATTGACACCCAAAATTTTAGAAAATTATTATTTTTATATAATTTGTATCGAAAATATAAATATATATATAATTTATATAATTAAAACATGTTTTTTCTTTTCTTTTGTTTTTTAAGGTTGGATCTGACGACGTCACGACTGATAAAGATGTCGTTTATTTGTTATCACAATGATCTTCCTTGCTTTGGACTCTCAGATTGAATATGGATACGTGGTTTGCGCTCGTGGATAGTTTACCGCGACGCTTTGTTCTGATCTGCGTTTCTCAGTGATCTTCATAGATTAATCCCCTTTTGGTTTGGTTCCTTATCTGATCTAGAGTGGCTAGTTTTAAGAAAATAATCAAATTATATTTTTAGTTTACAATGATAATTGTAAATCATTATTGTAATATTGAGTATTTTCTTGTTAATAAAATTAGCTGCATCTGTTAAAATAAAATAATAACTTCTCTTAAAGTATCGTTAGAAAAATGAGACCCTTAAAAAAAAAATTTGGCTCCGCCCTTAAAATCAAACTGTTTACCCTTAAATTAACCTAATTAATTTTTACTTTATCTCTTTGATTGTTTTCTTTTGACGCAAGCCATAATTAATTAATTAATTAGGTTTAGGTAAATAATATCAAAAACAAAGGTTTGAAACTAAAATATCAACATAATGATTTAAAAAAAATACAAAGTCTCTATGAGCGTTGTAATGTTGAAGTTAAGACTAATTTTTATTCCTACTCTTTTCACATAAACAAAACTGAGAAAATATTTTATTTTATTTCCTATGTAGTTGGAAAATTGATAGTAATAATCATTGATTTATTAAGAAATTATGTGAGATTTTATGAAAATGACGTAATTAAAATTTAATCGCTAAAATACATATGGAAAATTGTCACTTTCATTGTATGAATTAATAATTTATTATTAAGATACTAAGTGTATTTTTTATCTTATCCAATAATCGAGAGTCCGGTCATTATCATTGATAGAAGTTGTGAAAGAATTTAAGGAGAATCTAAATTTAAAAAATTTGAAGACTTCAACTAAAAATTTAAAATATTTTAAGAGTTTAATTTACATTTTCTAGGGTCTAATTAAATTTTTTAATAATTTTAAGGGGATTAATAGAAACTTTTAAAAATCATATGAGGAGAATTAATTAAAATATTCAAAAATTTCGAAACTTAATATAAAATTTTAAAAAAATTTGAGGATCAAATTTAATTTCTATAATTTGAGATGCCCCTAGTCTCCTATAGGTGTTCAAAAGTATTTGATCCGGTTGATCTGATTTAATCTAAAAATTTAAATATTCGATTCGATTTTTATTTTTAGATTGGATATTTGATCCGATTTTAAATTTTTCGAGTCGGATATGGATCATAATTTTTCAAGTTTCGGATTATTCAAAAATTCAAAAATTATTTTTTTATTAATATTAATCTTATTCTATTTAACAATTTAGTGCTTTGTTTTATTTAAAAAATTTTAAAAATTAAAATTTTTACAATTGTCAATCTTATTGTATTTAGTAATTTGTTATTTATTATGTTCGAAATTCTAAAATTTTTATAAATACAACCTATAAATTCAAAAATTAGTTGGCTAATTGAATATCCGACTATCCGATATTCGAATATGTGAATATTCACTTTTTTTTATCGAATACAGATTACTATATCATTGATCCAAATATCCGAAAAAATTGAATCTAATCTAATCCGATATCTGACAATAAATATCCCTACCCACTTATCTTCTACCATCTATCCGTGTCCTGAACATGAAGCGGATTTAAATTTGTAGTCATCGTATATCCTTATATTAATAAATAAAAATAAAAGATCAATCATTGAACTTACTCGGACGAATATAAGCGTTTATTATAATATATATTTTAACACCTATATTTTATATAAATGTTGTAAAATTAATTTAATGATAAAATGATCAATTAATTTGAGAGGAAATACATAATCTATATTTATAATTTAATTTGTGATTATTATTATTATTAATTAGGGTTAACCTGCTATACAGCTAGTAGTGTGGAACCACACGAAACAATGATAATGATACATAACAACTTAATTATTTATTTTTAATATATTTGATATAATATAAATTTATGAATAAACTATATAGATAATCGGTTAATTATAGGATTGATATCGATTTGATCATTATATTTTTAAATCTAGTATAATAGCAAGATCACACCATTTATCTCTCTAATTAAATGTTGTATTCTATATCCTAAAATCATACTCGGTCTAGTAGCAAGAGTATACCATTTATCTCTCTAATTAGGTGATGATACATATTATTATTTAATTAAATAATTAAATTATTTTATTAAAATAAAATTAAGATTGAATAGAAAAATATATAAACTGTAAATACCAAATGTATAATTATACTTCTTTTAATTGCCATATCATCCTTCTGTTAGACTTTAACTATAGACGATCACATTTAAACTATTTTAATAGTTGCTTAGTATTCTAATATTAGAAAAGACATTAGTTAGAATATTTAAGAAAGTTCTTGATCTTTACCATTTTATTTAGATATAGACTCTTATATATATATATACGATTTGAATTCAATAAGTGGTCTAGCGAAAAAAGATAATGTTCATTTTAAGAGACTCAAACTATCGTTCATTACCATCTTTTATCGATCACAGACTTATTTCATTATCTCTTACCGTTATATCAGTTTAACCTTTCTGAAGATCTCTTAAAAGTTCACAAAAATCAACCCGAAAACTAAGAAAAACGACTTTAATCTACAATCTCTAGAATTCGGTCAATATGATCTAAGTTTGAATATATTTGTTGTTAATCCATCTATTTGTATTCGATTGTACTTGATTCTAGTCGTAATTATAAATATGTATTATTATTTTTATAATTCCATTTTGTATAACATGATCAATTTTAGTTATAGTCACACATATATTACTAGCAATTATAATTATAATTATAACTTCAAATAAAATATTACAAATGTTATAAGATATGATATAAATGAAATTAATCAAATTATTATTTAAATGCACTATGTAAGAATTCGGTTCATTTCTTAAATTATTATGAAACATTAAAGCCTTATTATCAACTTTTCATGTTACTCACCAACATATTTAGTTAGTAAAGTAAATATACTTTCATAAGGGAAGGTTCAAAGGTGAACACCTACCTATCCTATGCATCTATCAATCGTAGAGCCTATCACCACACTGTGCCAAAATGTTTTGATAAAACATCAATTTCATTCATGTGGGGGATTGTTGGAAAATAGTGAGCAAATGATCATCTTTGAAACATTTTTTGGAAGTGTAAAGACGAGGATCCGAATAAGGAAATTATTGATTCCTATTCTACTCCGTGAGATCTTTACAGCGGTAGCTCATATGCTCAATATTGTTGAGTGATGAATGAGAAATTGATGCTCAAAGTAAGAAGGTTGGAAAAAAGTAAGGAATGAAAAGCCTCATTATCCCATATTGATGAGATAAATGAAGTGGAAAGTGTTTATATACACTTACCCACATAGTTATCATTGAATGATTTAACTCTTGGTTGGGTGCATGATATGGGCAATGCAAATGTTCGGATTGGTTGGTTCTTTTTGGGGCTTGTGGATATTTTACCCGTTGTGAATAGTATTTCCTTAATTTTTTTTAAATATCCAGAAAAGAGTTTTAATTCAGAATTAAATTTGAATTAATTAGCAGTTTGACTGCTCTGGATAATTAGAGAAGTAATTGTTAATTATGGTATTTAATTTGAATTAAATACCAGATAATTGACAATTAATCCCGGATTTTTCGAATCTTAATTCGGGAAAGTTTACTCACTGTTTCCCTAATTTCTATTATAAATATGAGGTTGATTTCTCAGTTTTAAACATATTAAAAACATCTCACATCTCTCAAAATGTGTTTTCTTTCCTGCTTTTTATTCTGGTGACTGGCAAAGGCAAGAACAGTTCGAGAACTCGACAGAAGTACTACTGTTCGGAGTTCTTCTTCTTGTTGTATCTTGGGAGACAGACTACCAACAAACTCAGCACCATCGGAGTGACAGAAAATCTATCTTAAGGAAACTGCAATTGTGCAGGCCTCAACATGATTTCGATTTATCAAAAGCAAACTCGGTTTGATCGAAACTTATTTATTATGATTTTTTTTGTTTTTACTGTTCGTTTAAATAATAATAATTTAGATTCTTTTATTTTATTATTATTTTCTTGGATTAATCACCTATTGTCCAACAAAATTCTCTATGTTTTATATTTTTTTGGACTGTTGGGTGATTTAGGTTAAAAATTGGTTATGTAAAGATTATCCCTTAAAAAAATAAGGAATTAATTTGAGTTATCTGTTTTAATTATCCAAAAAAAACGTGTGTAACTTAATCCTATGTCTCTCTATATGGAGAAATTATATCATGGTAAGTTTCACTACGTCATCCATGGGACCAACCACTAAAAACCATTCTTCTCATCATTTTTTTCCATATCATATTTTTTGTAAGTGAATCTTCACTCATATTTACTATTAATTTATTTTAAAAATATGACACGAAGAAAGTGATGGATGGGTGATTTTTAGTGATTGGTCCATGGACACGTGGTGAAACTTACTCATAATATAATTTCTTCTCTATAAGGGTTAGGATCAAGTTACCTGGTATAAAACTCATTTAGTTTTGCAGTTAATTCAATGATATAATGGATGAATGAGATTAAACAATCTTATTTTTATGGATTGTTAGATGACTCAAATTAATAGTTGATTATGAGAAGATTATCATTTGAAAAAAAAGTAAGGAGTTAATCCGAGTCATTTGTTAGACTGTTCCAGTCATCCAATTGTCCAAAAACATGAAAACTTAAAAGATTTTATACTGTGTAACTTGATCCTATATATCTATATATGTATGGGTTAAGATCAAGTTACATGGTGTAAAACTCATTTAAAATTACAGTAATTCATGACTATTGGATAATATAATGGATGGATGAGATTAAACAATCTTACTTTTTCCCTCCTTAAAATCTTCTCATTTAAAAATTTTAATCCCAGTCATCCATTATATTCATCCAATGGTCATGAATTAGTATAAAACTAAATGAGTTTTACGTCATGTAACTTCATCCTAACCCTATATATACTATTCTAAACTTTTGTTTTTACTAGAAAAAATTGAAAATTATCTATATAATAATATATACCGGCAAGCGATATGTATAATGATAAGATACATCACATTTTTAAGATTATCAGATTTAAATATTTAAAATAATGTTATTGAAGAAACAATAACGAACTTACAATATAAACCATAAAATAAACATAAATCTATGTATAATACGTGTAGTATCAAAGCTTGAAAATGAGGAACAAGGAAATAGAGAAAAAGATGGTGGGAGGAATGTCCCCTTCAGTGTAGGAATCATAGAGTAACAAAGAGGCAAAACAAAAGGAAGCGTTATTTTTAAACTTAGTAACTATGAGAAATTATTACATCAACCCTTTCCACCACCTAAGATATGGTCCCAACCAATTAAAATAAAACATGTAATATATTTTTATATCATATTTACATATAAGCATCATCCAAATCATCTACTTTAATGCATTTGATTTAAAAATGAAAAAATATTACCAAAGATTTTTTATGTTGTATTCCTCTTTATTGTTCAATTTTTTAATTAATTTTTTCTAATCCCTAACCCTAAACCCTAAACCCTAAACCCTTGTCCTAAACCCTAAACCTAAAACCTAAACCCTGACCTTAATCCTAACCCTAACCCTAACATAAATAATAACACATAACCCTAAACCTTAACCCTAAACCATATAAACCCTAAACCATAAACCTAAACCACATAAACCCTAAACCACTAATCCTAACCCTAAACCCTAAACTCTAAATCATAAACCCCAAATCTATATAAAAAATTAATTAGAAAATTTTTAAAGAATAAAGAGAAAGATGATACAAGAAATCTTTGATAATATCTTTTTTCTTTTTTAAATCAAAGACATTAAATTAGATGATTTGGCCAATGTCTTAATTTAATTGATTGAGATCATATCCTAAGTGGTGAAAAAGGTTCATGTAATAATTTTTCTAGTAACTATTCATGTTGGACCACTTACAATTTATGATGAAAATTAGTAGGAAATAAAATTCAAACTTAGTTACCTACTTTGGAACACATTTATTTTGTAACATTGTATTACATATGTTTTTTTTTTTACTTTATAATAATAACCATGTTTTTTT
Source organism: Abelmoschus esculentus (assembly GCA_035048815.1). Lineage (NCBI taxonomy): Eukaryota > Viridiplantae > Streptophyta > Magnoliopsida > Malvales > Malvaceae > Abelmoschus > Abelmoschus esculentus. The sequence continues at coordinate 17,949,401 of JAUCBN010000028.1, read as the reverse complement.
AAGTATGTTAAATATTTAAATAATTATAAAAGCCGTCTCAAATATTTTTGAGGTTTTGTAAAAATTTTAAAAATAAATTTTTATAAAATAAAAGAATATCCAATTATTTTAAATAATTAATCTAATATTTCATTAATAATTCATAAAAACATGATTAAATTTTGTGAAATACATTATTTTTATTATTTTGATAACATAATTTGAAAGAATTGAACTGTGGGTAACTAAGAATGATATGAAGCTTGATTTTTGAACAATGAATATTTTTTTTGAAAAAATTGTATCATTTAATGTTTTTTTTTAGGGTAAACTACTGCGGAAGTCACTTTCGTTTACTCCCAGTACACTTTTGGTCACTGAATTTGAAAAACGACCAGTAAAATCACTTTTCTTTTCGGGATGTAAATATTTGGTCACTCCGTCGTTAAGGGACGTTAAACTTAAACGGAAAATTGATCTGACAACTGATAAAGTTTTTTTTTCCACCTGTCATCCACATAAGTCTCCTCCTCCATGAAACCACCCAACCTCTCTTCCTCCTTCATCATTTCCTTCTTTTCACCACCATCGCCGCTTTTACCACAAAAGCCCCCACTCCAACAACCCCCACTCGAACTGAATATCCTTGGGCATGATTGTGACGCGCTTGGCATGGATAGCACAAAGGTTGGTATCTTCGAAAAGACCCACAAGGGATTCCACACTAGGGAAATGAATGTGCAAACACTCGAGTATCACAGAAACCCCATCTGGCTTGATTTCATGATGCAAAGCCAAACATATTTCATCTGCTAAACGCTGTGGGTCTTGCAGTCGTTTTTCGAAAACATCAGCTACTCTAGAAAGCTTGCTTAATCCAACAATCCGCTGACCAGATGGAACATAACCTACATGACACTTAAGCTGAAAAGGAAGCAAACACGACTCACAATACGAGAACAGATCGAGATCTCGAACTATCACAAGCCCACCACTTCAGGGAATAAAGCTCCCTGAACAATATCCTTCACCTTTTGCTTGTAACCTGAGAAGAAGATCATGTAAATGCCATTAACAAAAACATATATGCAGTGAGCAAACACAACCTTATATTTGAAGGTTAAAAAACATGTAAAAAACAACATATAATCTTGTACATAATGTTCTAATGGAAGAGCTAGCTAAAAGCCTAAAAACAAAATCTTTTTAAGTAATTAATAACCATGAATTAAACTAAGTAATAGTGCATAGATCTCAGAGAAATTACTCTAAATCAGTAACCACAAACCTAGAATTTGGAAGAAAAAGTACATAAATGAATGAAAAAACACCTCTTGTTCCTTCCCGGAGTGCCTTGGCAACATGAAGAGGAGTTTTCATAAGACCTCCCCTGTTGACATCTTCACCCAAACCCAACAATAGAACTTTGACAGCATTCTCAATAGCTATGGTTTCAGGCTCTTTCTCAAAACTCGGTTTCATTCCATTCTCAATCTCAACGCATAAATGGCCCTCATCCAAAGAGCCCATTGATGAGAATCAAAGAATAATGCAAATCCCAAACCTTGAATCGACCCCCACCACACAATCAAAATGTTGATCTAAAACCCAGATTTCAATTAGAAACCGTGGAATCTTGGGACTCCCAGAGGCGGCGGAGAACGTAAAATAAAGATATGAATAAAGACGGCAGAAAGAGGCAAACTTTGTTGGAGTGGGGGCTTTTGTGGTAAAAGCGGCGGTGGTGGTGAAAAGAAGGAAATGATGAAGGAGGAAGAGAGGTTGGGGTGGTTTCATGGAGGAGGAGACTTACGTGGATGACAGGTGGAAAAAAAACTTTATCAGCTGCCAGATCAATTTTCCGTTTAAGTTTAACGTCCCTTAACGACGGAGTGACCAAATATTTACATCCCGAAAAGAAAAATGATTTTACTGGTCGTTTTTCAAATTCGGTGACCAAAAGTGTACTGAGAGTAAACGAAAGTGACTTCCGCAGTAGTTTACCCTTTTTTTTATCATTGGGTTGTAGATGAATAAAGAGAAAATTAAATTTATTGTTTTTATTTAATCATCGTATCCAACTCAATGACTTACTAATTTAGATCAGATATTATAAAATTCTATTACGGGACAATCTTCTCAACATAATAAACTTAAAATAAATTAAAAAAATATAATTATTTTTAAGGGTCTTGAGCGGTTGCTCATGGTGTTCCCCTATCATCTGGCCCCGATAATTATCACTATAATCGAATCTTTAAATTATTTTTATTGTATTGATATACACTTGCAGTCATTAGAGATAATTATTGGATGAGCTATGATAAAACTAATTTTATCAAGCACATTATCATTATTATATTTATTTTTATATTAGTGTCGATGGTGACGATAGTAATATTTGTCTATCTATCATTTTTTTGAGTTGTTTGGTTACGTTTTAACCCTTTCTTTGGAGAAATTATATCATAGGTCCGGCCTATCACGTGGTCTCATCCAATAATAATCACCCACTTCACCATTAATCTTCAATTCATTTTTTTCGACCAATGAATCTTCACTCATAATTTACATGTCATTTTAAAAATATAATTTATAGAAATCATATTAATTACATGGTTGATTAGTGTCGAAATGGGTGGTTTTCATTGGTTAGGGACCATGGTTGACGTGGTAGGTCGGGCCTATAATATAATCTCTCCTTTCTTTGTATAGTCATATTTTATTCGATAAAGCTAAAGACTATTAATTGTAAGAAAAAAACATTATAAAGACAATTGAACTGATAACCAAACTGTATTTAATGTATCTTTGAAGATACATATGTTTTTACGATGAAGTTGTTTCACCTGTAAAATCAATTATTGTCATTAATACTTGATTTATCTTAATCTACTGTTCTTAGTCTATACTGTCTTAGGACAAATCTATAAAATTAGGTTAAAAACATCTTTAATGTGTCTTTTAAGATACATGCATGGGAGTAGATGCTTTGTACTGTCTTTTTGGAATGGTTTCAATGAAACCATTTTGCTTGCTTCAATAGAATTTATAAAAGAAATTAATATATTCTATTATAATCCGAGACGAAATCAAGATTTGAAGATAAAATATAAATGTTTAAAATTAAGAATGAATTTATAAATAAATTAATTTTAAAAAAATAAATAGAGAAACAAATGTAAAAAAAAATCTTTAGGGCCGGGGGCGGTTACCCCTCCCACCCTCCTCTAATTATAATATAATACGAAGAGAATCTACGGATAATTTATGCTTGATGTGATTTAATCTAGAAGTAAAAATTGTATGCTCTTTTCGGTGTATCTACTTATATCTTATCTTTAAAAAATTTAAATTTAGAGCTTAAAATTAGAACTTAGGGTTTAGACTATTCGGTACAATATGTACTGTTTTCAGGTGAAGAATTTAGGACTTTATAGTTAATACTTAAGATTTGATCTTTTAGCGTAAGACACAAAACTAATCTTACGATATTTTCTGCTCAGTTTTTTAAAATTTAATTAATTGCAATGAACAACGTGGAAGAGTTTCGTTTAGTCCTTATAATATTTTTGTTTAATTAACCATTACTAATGATGATCATTAGCAATAAAAAATTTAAATTATTGTTTTTTAACAGGATGAGACGTTACTTGTTAGATTATGATACCGAAAATGTAATAAATTAGATTAAAAGATTTACTTTGTTAATGAGTTTTTTAATTCCCGAACTGAATTTTTTCGCTCGATTATGTATTACTTTTATTGAATCACCATATATCTCTTTAAAAAACTCTTTTATAACGCTACAAAAGAAAAAAAAAGAGAGTGCAAAATGATAATCAAAGTTACGACAAGACGCCTAAGAAATTAAAGTTTCTTCGGCACCCATGCTATTCGCTTTATAAAATATTTAATTTAAATTAATCGATCAATAAATTAAATACAAATAATTATATTAAAAATTTCAGCTTAATATTAATAGGATAAGTCGGTTTCTTTTAGAAAAAAAGATATATTTAGAATAGTAATTGTCGTGACCTCTTTAAAAACGACGCGATTTTAGGGTGAAAAAGTGTTCGACGATAGATTTTCAAAAATGTGAATTTTATTAATCTCGAAAAACCCAAATTTTAGGAAAACATAATTTAAATTTTAAAAAAGGTTGACTTGGAGTCGCCACCGACCACTTAGGTAGGCCAAACACCATAAAAAAATAAACCAGAGATTCGTTTTAAAAACATTGGGTTCGGGAGTCGATTACGTGTAAGGACGACCCTTACAAACGCCCAAAAATTGGTACCTTAAAAAACATCACGTGACATTGACATTTTGAAGAAAGATATTAATTTAATTGTCTATTGTTAAATGAACATTATTTGAATTTTGGATATCCTTTTGATTTAGAAGTTACACCACTTTTAAACTTGAGTTGATCGAGACGTCCTCTAGATAGGAAACCTCACCCAAATTTAAAAAGAATGTAACTTCCGCCTCAAAAGGCTAAAGTAAAATGCATGATTATTTTTTTTATCTTGTTCATTTTAAGTTCTAGCCCTAAAAAGGCTCCATTACTTAAGTTTTTAAAACCTAAGTTACTAGCGTTTACTAGTTATTTACCTATCCATTTTTAATTCTAAACCTAAGTTTTTATCAAAATTCTAGGTTTTTAATAACACGTGAATTCGATGCCAAGGTACACTCTCTAGGTCAGCATCATAGTGCGTCAAAACACCAGCCTCTTTAGTGTATCCGAGATATAAGATTCACATGCTATGTTACTAAATTTTCTCCCTAATTAAATTAAATTAATTAATTTGAGTGACTAATCCTAAAAAGGACTCTAAATTAATTAACTTAAGTTTATTAGGTGACCTTCCTAAAATATGCTATGCAAAACAACATAAAATAAAAAGGACAAGATAAAGGAACTTCATCACTTTTATTAAAATCATTGGTGTACAAAATATTACATCACAAATCTTTCATAAATGAGTACAAGGGACTTGAATGAAAAAAGAGATCAAAAAGGGACTCGAGAACAAACCTTGAGCGAAAGATAAGACTTAATTAAGTGTGAAATTAAGCTTTAAAGTTTTAGAAATTTTTAATTAAATTAATTAAATTTTCTTAACTTCAAATTTTAATTAAATCTTAATTAAAGTCTAACTTAGTGAACTTTAGGTTTAATTGGGGATGGATTAAACTTAATTAAGTTGATTTTTAAATCTTATCTTAGAAATTTTAGATTAATTAAGAATCTTAATTAAAATAATTTCTAATTTTTAAGAATTTAATTTAACTTAATTAAAGTTTTAACTTGGTGAAATTTGGGTTAAGTAAACTTAATTAGTTTTAGATCTTAACATCTTAGAAATTAATTAAAATTAATTACATTAATTAATTAAAATTATTTCTTAAATTTTAAGAATTAAAAAGCCTAATTAAAGTCTAAGTTGGGTGAATGTTTTAAAGTTTTAAGGCAAAACTAGACCTAATTAGGTTTAACTAAAAACTTTAGAAATTAATTAAAATTAATTAAAACAATTAGTTAAAATTATTTCCTAATTTTTTAAGAATTTAAAAACCTAATTAAAGTCTAATTTGGTGAGTGTTTTGAAGTTTAAGGGAAAAACTAGGCCTAATTTGGATTAATTTTAAAACTTAATTTTTAGAAATTAATTAAAATTAATTAAGATAATTAATTAAAATTATTTCCTAAATTAAAGAATTAAACTAGACCTATTTTAAGTCTAATTTTAAGTTTTAGGGGGTCAAATTAATTTATATTAGATTTTAAGTAGGTTAAATTAATTTTTTAAGTCTTCTTAAAATTTAACTAAGTTCTAATTTAGGACCTAATTAATTTTTAAAGTCTTAAAATTAATTTTTTTACTCTAATTAAATCTAAAATAAATTAAATCCTAAGAGTTTAATCTAAGGTCTAAGGGACCTAATTGGATGAATTCTAAAGTCCTAGGGTCCTAATTGAAGTTCTGGGGACCTAATTGAATGAGTATTAAAGTTCTAGGGACTAAAATAAGGATTCAGAGACCGGATTGAAATACATCTCAAACCTAGGGGGACCTAAAGGGGAAAAAGCCCAAAACCAAATAAAAGCACACGGATCCGGGTTGGACCCGGATCCGGCCCGCGTGCCCGGTTGCCAAACGGCGCCGTTTAGGAAGGGATATACCCCCTTATCCGAGTTCACTCGGCCATTTCACCCCTCTCACCAACTCGGCACATCAACTCAGTCTCCAGAACTCTCTGACCAACAACACTCCAAACCCAGAAAGCTTGAACATTTTGGATCAAAAAGGCTTATTTTGGATGGTGTTCATCCATGTTCATCATGAACAGGATGAACATGGATGAACACATGTTCCGACCGCCGCGGGCTCCGCCCTTCGATCCAAGATACCGCCGTCGATCGCCCGCCGACGTGTTTTTTGGCCACCGCCCAAAAGCCGTTTCCGATGCCGGTGATGAAATCCGACGCTGGAAAACCTACTGGAACCCTAAAACAACGCCGGAATCACGTCGAAAACTCTCCTAAAGTCCTAAAAACAAGATCGAAACTCTCCCATAGGCACCACAACTGCCGGCCGAAACCCCTAACTCAAATCTAAACCAAAATAAGGTCATAAAGAACAGAAAAACTTGAGGGAAAAGGGTTACCTTAAAACCGATTGCTCTTAAATCTTCCGATTTCCGGCCGCCGATCAACTCAAACTCCTCCCAGATTCGAAATTCCCCAGTCGATTAATCTCCTCCCCTCCTTCATCCGATTCAAGTCCTTTTAAAGGACTTGAATCAGAGTCCCTAATTTCTCCAACTCTACCCAACAACTTAAGCAAATCTAAACTCCTCCATGATCTTATCCAAACCCTGAAGATCGGCACCAAGCTCCCCACCATTTCCAGATTTCACGATTCTGTTTTTTTTCATTTTTTCATTTTTTTAAAATTAATATGATATTATATTATTATATTATTTATTAACATTTATTTATTTAATATATTATTATACATACGTTAAAATTGTGTTGACAGCTGTCCCTCTTTGCTCGATGCTGCGGAGCGGGAGATAGGCAAAGACTGAGAAACACGAATTCTAAAAACATGAAGCTTGAAGAAATTCTTCAAACTTAACATCATGCCCGGAGGACTTAATAACGACCCGAAGGATTAAACATCATGCTCGGAGGACTTACTGATGACCCGGAGGATTTAGGATCGTATTGCCTCCTTGATTGTGCAAACGATATCATCACTCCTGAAGGTGATGGCCCGGAGGACTTAACATCATGCCCGGAGGACTTAATGATGACCTGAAGGATTTAGGATCGTATTGCCTCCTTGATTGTGCAAACGATATCATCACTCCCGAAGGTGATGGTCCAGAGGACTTAACATCATGCCCGGAGGACTTACTGATGACTCGGAGGATTTAACATCATGCTCGGAGGACTTACTAATGACCCGGAGGATTTAATAACGGAACTGGACTCACGCCAAAAGGTTGCCGGTAATGTTCGCAGTTGTTGATTTCTTCTTCATTGATTCTTGAATCATTTCTCATGAAACTCATGCTTCATTCTCCTTACGCACGAAAAAAGGGTTCCATTCTCCATATGCACGAATGGATATGCAGGTTCTATTCTCCGAGTGCTCGAATAGATAAGTAGGTTCAAAAAGGGTACCATTCTCCGTATGCACGAATAGATATGCAGGTTCTATTCTCCGAGTGCTCGAATAGATAAGCAGGTTCAAAAAGGTTTCCATTCTCCGTATGTACGAATGGATATGCAGGTTTTATTCTTTGAGTGCTCGAATAGATAAGCAGGTTCAAAAAGGGTTCCATTCTCCGTATGCACGAATGGATATGCAGGTTCTATTCTCCGAGTGCTCGAATAGATAAGCAGGTTCAAAAAGGGTTCCATTCTCCGTATGCACAAATGGATATGCAGGTTCTATTCTCCGAGTGCTCGAATAGATAAGCAGGTTCAAAAAGGGTTCCATTCTCCATATGCACGAATGGATATGCAGGTTCTATTCTCCGAGTGCTCGAATAGATAAGCAGGTTCAAAAAGGGTTCCATTCTCCGTATGCACGAATGGATATGCAGGTTCTGAAATGTCTTTTCTTGAATTTCTTTCCTCTAAAATCTTTTCTTGTCCTAATCTGGATTGCTTTGTTGATCTGTAAATTCCTGTTAAAATTAACAACAAAGATATCTTGAATGCATGAGTTAGCATGTTTTACCATGTGGATGCCTAACCCTATGATGCATGAGTATGGCCTTGAAAGGCAAGTATTATCAGTCAGTTTGCCACTCTAAAGGGGCTGATCGACTCTTCTCCTTCTTTTCTGCATTCGAGGTTTTTTGTTTCACATAGCGAAGGTAAAGCTTCCTCTTTAAAAAGCTATTCTGAGGCGTTCTTTCAAGACAAATTTCGTCTAAAAATCGGAACATGTTTGTACTCCGTTATTTTAATCCGGAGAAACAAATCTTACCTGTAATCTTGAAACATAATAATGCCAAAAGATCTTCTGTATTAATTCATTCATGTTAATTTATTAGCATGATGCTTTGGGAAAAATTGAAGGCTCAAATGAAGGGAATGAGTATTTTTATTAAAGCTTCTCATAGATTCAACATAACAAACAAGGCAAAACAATTCAAAGGGAAAAGAAATGAACAAAATGCAATTTCCCCAAACGCTCATCACATGCATTCATCCAGGCCTTTTCCCGATATATAGATTCAAAAATGAGCTACTAGTCTAGCCATCCTTCAAATGAGGATCCAACTTTGCAAACGTGAAGATCCTTCCATATTGCTTGGTAACTGAGAAGCACGAATCATTGGATGCCTATTTTATTCATTTGGGCCGTCATCCTGGTTTTCGACCCAAACCCTTCATTGGTATAGAGACGCCCTTTACGGGTTTTCATCTCGACCCCTCCTTTCTTTTAGTCATCCTTTTTCGTGAAACGCCCTTTCGGGTTTTCGCTTCATTTTCTTTTCCTTTTCTCTTTTTCTTTCTTTTTTTTCTCTTTTTTTCTTTTTTCTTTTTCTTCAGGCGTAGTATCTCTTAACTGAATCAGAATTTACTGGTTTGCCTAACTCTTGTCCATCCATTTCAGTCAAGATTACTGCGCCTCCGGAGAAGGCCTTTTTGACAACGTAAGACCCTTCCCAATTCGGTATCCATTTTCCCCGAAAATCTTGGTGTATGGTCAAGATCTTTTTCAGAACTAGATCCCTTTCTCGGAATACTCGTGGTCGAACTTTCTTGTCGTAAGCCCGGATCATCCGTTTCTGATATATTTGGCTGTGGCATATAGCTTTAAACCGTTTTTCTTCGATTAGATTCAACTGATCCAAACGAATCTGTATCCACTCTGCATCACTTAGCTTTACCTCTGATAATACCCGAAGAGATGGGATTTCAACTTCAAGAGGTAATACGGCCTCAGTACCGTATACTAAGGAGTATGGTGTTGCCCCAATAGATGTTCTGATCGAAGTACGATATGCAAATAAGGCAAAAGGAAGCCTTTCATGCCAATCTTTGTAAGTTTCAATCATCTTGGATATGATCCTCTTAATGTTCTTGTTTGCTGCCTCAACGGCTCCATTCATCTTTGGCCGGTATGCTACTGAGTTGTGATGAATTATTTTAAACTTCTCACAGGTTTCTGCTATCAATCTATTGTTGAAATTGGTAGCATTATCCGTGATGATTCGCTCTGGTAGACCATACCGACAAATAATCTCTTTCTTCAAGAACTTGCAAACTGTTGTTCTTGTGATGTTAGTATAGGAGACAACTTCTATCCATTTAGTGAAGTAATCGATGGCCACTAATATAAAGCGATGCCCATTTGAGGCCTTGGGGTGAATCTGCCTAATTACATCTAATCCCCAAACAGCAAAAGGCCAAGGCGAATTCATTGTATGTAACGGCATTGGCGGAGAGTTAATTTTATCTGTATAGATTTGGCATTTGTGACACTTTTTGGCATATTCTATGCAATCCTCCTCCATAGTAGACCAGTAATATCCGTATCTCATTATTTTCTATGCCATCAAGAGACCATTGGCATGCGTTCTGCAAATTCCGTCATGCACCTCTTCTAAGATACTTCTTGCCTCACTGGCATTGCCACATCTTAACAATACTTGATCTCTTCTCTTTCTGTACAAGACGTCACCATCCAGTACGTATGCAGCTGCCATTCTTCTGATTGTTCTCTTTTCAACGTCGTTAGCTCCAGATGGGCAAGCTTGGAACTTGACGTATTGCAGAATGTCAAAATACCAAGGATTGTCATCCTCTTCCTCCAAGTTGTCGCAATGAGCATATGTTTCATAGCTCTGCATCTGGATTAACATCATATCCTCCGGTCTGTTTGCTTGGAAAACTGAGGCCAGTGTAGCTAAAGCATCTTCCATTTGGTTGTCTTCTCTAAGAAGGTAAACGAATGTTATCTACCAACTTCGTGTCTTTGGTTTCCCATTCTTCACGTAGTTGATAAATAACTAAAGCTGAATCCCCGTATACCTTCAAGGCTTTTATTTTTCGTTCTATGGCAGCCTTCAATCCCATGACACATGCTTCGTATTCGGCCATATTATTAGTGCACAAGAATTCCAACTTGCTCGTGAGAGGGTAATGTACACCATCCGGAGATATCAGCACAGCTCCGATTCCCTTTCCGAGGGCATTGACTGCCCAATCGAAATATAATTTCCATTTTTCTATTTCTTTGTTTTCTTTGACAGAAATAGTCATCACATCCTCGTCCAAAAAATCGAAACTTAGAGGCTCATAATCATTCGAGGCTCTACTCGCAAGAAAGTCCGCTATGGCACTTCCCTTGATTGCTTTCTGGCTGACATATACTATGTCAAATTCGGACAACAATATTTGCCATTGGGCTAACCTCCCAGTCAATGTGGGTGCTTCCATTAGAAACTTCAAAGGGTCGAGTTTCGAGATCAACCACGTGGTGTGGTATAGCAAATATTGCCTGAGCCGACGAGTAACCCAAACGAGTGCACAACATATCTTTTGGATAAATGGGTACCGTGCCTCGCATTCGGTGAATTTCTTACTCAGGTAGTAAATTGCTCTTTCCTTCTTCCCACTATCATCATGTTGCCCCAGTACGCATCCCATAGAATTCTCGAACACCGTCAGGTAAAGAATTAATGGTCTCCCAGGAACTGGTGCCACCAATATTGGCGCGTTGGACAAATATTGTTTGATTTTGTCCAACACTTCCTGACATTCATTATTCCATTCACCTGGGTTGTTCTTCCGAAGCAATTTAAAAACAGGATCACACTTGTCGGTTAACTGAGAGATGAACCGAGACACATAGTTTAATCTCCCAAGGAAACCTCGAACCTCTTTCTGTGTTTTTGGAGGTTGCAAACTCTGAATTGCCTTGACCTTATCAGGATCGATTTCGATGCCCCTTTGACTGACAACGAAACCAAGTAGCTTGCCGGATGTAACCCCAAACGTACATTTATTAGGGTTAAGCTTCAGCTGATACTTTCGTAGCCTTTGGAACAACTTTTTCAAATCCTGCACATGTCCATCTTCTGTTTGGGACTTAGGTATCATATCGTCCACATAAACTTCGATTTCTTTGTGTATCATGTCATGAAAGAGTGTCACCATAGCTCTCTGATATGCGTCCCCGACGTTTTTCAACCCAAAAGGCATGACTTTATAGCAGAACGTGCCCCAGAGTGTGGTAAAAGTCGTCTTCTCCATATCTTCTGGATTCATCTTGATCTGATTGTAACCCGAGAACCCATCCATGAAGGAGAACCATGAATGCCCCGAGGTATTATCCACTAGGACATCGATATGAGGTAGAGGGAAATTGTCTTTCGGGCTCGCCCTGTTCAAATCCCTATAATCCATACACATTCGAACTTTCCCATCTTTCTTAGGCACGGGGACTATGTTCGCTACCCATTCTAGATATGCTGCCACCTGTAGGAAACCTGCATCAATCTGCTTTTGCACTTCTTCCTTTATTTTCAACAACATTTCCGGCCTCAGCCTTTTGAGCTTCTGTTGTATAGGCTTGCAATCTAGTCTGATAGGCAACTTATGGACCACGATATCGGTATTTAAGCCCGGCATATCTTGATAGGACCATGCAAAGACATCCTTGAACTCTCGCAATAAGTCTATCAACTTCTGTTTTGCCCCTAGCGGGAATGCTGCTCCGATCATAACTTCCTTTTTCTCTTCTTCTGTTCCCAGATTCAGAGTTTTTATCTCTTCTTTGAGGGGCATGATTTGCTTATCCTCCTGCTCCACCAACCTTAACAATTCTTCAGGAATCTCGTAGTCTGCATTGTCTTCACACTCATTGATTTCCGTTAGACAAGAGATCCTTTTTAAATCTATTTCGGGTTTAGGCCCGGAATCATACATGTGATCATTGTTCAAAAACCTGCAAAGAAGAAGTTGTATAGTTGGATGGGAATAATAGACGAATAAGGATGAATGAATGAAGCGAATGAAAGAAAAGAAAGATGTTTTCCATTGTTGAAAGGGAAAGAGCATCTTTATTTGCTAAATGAAAAACATGAAAAAGCCCTTTACAGAAAATTCCCTACACTCGCGGGAAAAAGTATAGGGTGGTTTATGGCATTACTCTATTTTATAAACTACAGGTAAATCCTCTATAGTCCATTTGTTCAGAGTCTCGTCAGGGAGGCACGGACGAATCCTATCCAGCATATTCATCCTTGGGCCCTCGGAGATCCCTCCTACCATTAGTCCCTCAAATGCTTCCCCAAAAATTTCCTCTTCCTGCAACCTGATAGCTTCTAGGCGATTCCTTTCTACTTGCTCAGTGACATTCACAAACCCGTGGGAGATGAAGTCGATTTTTGTACTCAAAGAAGTCAGCTTTCTGGCTGCGATTCTTCCATGTTTGTTCCAATATGCCTCGATCGAGAAGCCTAACCCGGCGTTCCCTTTCTTCATGACCACGGGCTTCGGGCTTAAGCTCCCTTGTAGCCTTCTACCTAGACCTCTTCCGGCTTTGGCTCCTTTACCAAGGGTCTGTTTGACGGTCATCTCGGTACAACTTGACAGTTTTGGACATGGGAATGTCGCACCTTTAGCTACAAATACGGCATTGATAAATTCTAAGGCCCAAAAAGAACACTCTAAAGCTTGTTCATTTGCTTTCACATATTGCGTATCCGTGGAGACGGATGCAATGATGTCCTCCTCTGCCCCGACACACACGAGCTTGCCATCTACTACAAATTTTAGTTTCTGGTGTAGTGATGACGGCACTGCCTCGGCAGAATGAATCCAAGGTCGGCCTAGCAAACAATTGTTGGTGGGCTTAATGTCCATTACAACAAAATCAATGTTGTACACGGACGACCCAATTAGTAATGGGACTTCGATCCTTCCCAACACATCTCTTGTGGTCCCGTCGAAGGCTCTAACCACGTTCTGATAACTCTTCATGTGTGCGACATCAATAGGCAACCTTTGCAGAGTTGCCATGGGTAACACGTTTAAAGCTGAACCGTTATCGATTAGAACTCTCGGCACCACATGACCCTTGCAGTGGGTCGTGATGTTTAAGGCTTTGATAGACCCCATTCCTCCATTAGGGATCTCATCATTGGTGAACGTTATGTAGTTGTCTGCGGTGATGTGATTAACGATTCGGTCCAATTTGTTCACCGATATTTCCTTCGGGACAAAAGTTTGATTTAACACTTTCAAGAGGGCGTCACGGTGCCCTTCCGAGCTTAGCAGTAAGTCGAGGATGAAGATTCTAGCGGGCTGTTTCTTCAATTGCTCCACTATACTATATTCGCTGTGCTTCAGAAAACACAAAAACTCATGCGCTTGCTCTTCGGTGACAGGTTCATTCACCTTCGGAGTTGGATCTGTGAAGACCTTCTTCTTCTCCGCAAGTTTTGTTTGATCCTCTTCCTGAGCCGGTGAGTAGCATCTCCCGCTCCTCGTGAAATGACCCACTTCATTCACTGGTTCCTCTCTCTCAACAGTTCCTGATTTCTCTGATTGTACCTCCTCGACGGGCTTTAAACCACTCGGCCCGGCCACACTCGCGGCGTAATTCCACGGCACCCTTCGCGTATCCTTAAACGGGAAGGGTGCCAGAGGGGTAATTACTATGTAAGGAGCACTTGCTGACCCGGATGGGTTATTTCCCCTTGGTCGGGCTGAGATGACTAACGGCCTGCTCGCACTGTATCTTGGCCCGGTATCCTCTGACGTACATACGTCTATCATTTTCCGCCCATCTTCCTTAGTAAAGAATTCCACCTCTTTGTTATCCATCATTCTTTGTAACGAGGCCTTGAAGTCATCACACTGCTGGATTGTATGCCCGCGCTCTTGGTGGAATTCGTAATATGGGCCTTCCTCGGTAGATTCCTTCACTTGCATCCCTTGACAGATGAGCCCGTTATCAAACAGCTGTTGAAAAACCCACTTTAAGGGTGATCGGATTTCTGACACCCTCATTTTAACTCGTCTCGCTTGATCCTCCTCGATTGCATTCACACCCTGACCGCCATGATTCGGGAGTGGGTTTGTTGAGACATTGGGTTCATCAAATTTCGAAACCCCGGCATTTATCATATTCTGGACGATCCTCTTGAAGGTCGTGCAATTCTCGATGCTATGCCCATGAACGTTAGAATGATATACACACTGGGCCTTCGAGTCATACCAGTGTGAGTAGGGGGGTTTGAGCGGAATGATAACGTATGGGCGAATCATATCAGCATCGTGTAGCTGAGTGTACAACTCAGCATACGTGACTGGAATTGGTGAGAAATTTGGCTTTTCCCACCTTGAGTCTTTCTTGTTCGGGCCCTGGGAGCCTTCTGCTCCTGTATTTGGTTTGGAAATTATCACATTTTTTGGGGGTTTATACACCAGAGCGTTGTTTACCTCGTTGTCTTTCTTCTTGGAATTCTTCTTTGAGCTATCAGACCCTTTGATTCTCCCACTTTTGATAGCTTCCTCCACCAACTCTCCGGTGGCAACTATTTGAGAGAAGCTCTGCATGGATGTGCTTATGAAGAGACGTTCATACATTGGCCCCTTCAATGTTTCTATAAACATGAGTCATCTCCCGCTCGATTAACGGAGGCTGCACCTGAGAGGCTAGATCTCTCCACCTATGGGCATACTGTCGGAATGTTTCGTTGGACTTTTGCCCCATTTGCTGTAACATGACTCTGGTGGGCCCCATCTCTATCACATGCTTGTAATTCTCCATAAATGCGTGATAAAGGTCCTTCCAGGATTTTATACTCTCCCGACTGAGTTGTGTGTACCATCGGATAGCAGAACCCGTCAGACTATCCTGAAAGCAATAGATAAGTAGCTTCTCATCCTTGCTGAAAGTGGTCATCTTTCGATAATACATCGTCATGTAGGCGCTTGGGCACGACGTCCCGTCTTACTTTTCAAAGTCGGACATTTTGAATTTTGGCGACAGGACCAAATCAGAGACCAGGCTAAGCTCGAACGCATCAGTGCTCTTATCCACCGACCCTTGGACTTGAATTTGCTGGATCTTGGCTTCGAGAGCCTTGAAGTGATCAGCATACTTCTTCTCCATTTCTTGTCGCATCTTATCGACTTCGCTCATAAAGTTGAGATCTGGGACTTCATTAGTATTCGGAGAAAACTCTTCAACTTCTACGGGGTGACTCGTGGATGTCCCTACTGCATTGAACTGTACTCTCCCCAGGACTGAATATACTTCCGGTTGCCCCCTAGTTGTCGTTTCTACCTGCCCTTCAGCTTCATCTCCCATTTCCATCGACGCTTTACCTTTTTCATCCTGCCTCGGTCCCAACAGAGCAGCCATCTGACTGATAATATCGGTCTGAATTTTAGTGAAGCCCTCTTTCATGCCAGTCTCTATCGTATCTAAACGATTTGCAAATGCGGCATGGTTATCCTCTAGTCTTTGTATTCTTTCTTCCATTGCTACTCTCTTGGTGCGCGAGCGTGTTGAATATGTATATAGTATATTTTCTATTTTTAAAATTCACTGCCATAAAACCTTTGTTATTAAACTTTATTTTTAATTAATAATAATGCACATGATGTATGAATGCATGAAAGCATGAATGCAAGCGGGTATTAAATTCAAAAAACAATCTCTTAAAAACATTCGTTTGTGCAAAAAGGATTCACTACAACTTTAAAGATAACTACAGAAAACTGTTGGCCCTAATCCCTAAGTTGGTCAATTCATTAAGTATGCGGACGATGGTTGTTCCATGTATTTCCCCGATGTTTGGCTGGTCCAGAAGAGTTGTCGCTTCTCCTGATAATATCTGTACATACGATGCGATATTTTTGATTCGACCCTTGAAGCTGACTAACTCACTGTTCTGAATCTGGACTATGCGTTGAGCTGCCTCATACTTAGCCTTCCATGCTTCTCCGGCATTCTGACTCAAAGCTCCCTCGAAGTCGGCTAACTTTTCTCGCAACTCTTGTACTTGACCCTCGAGTGAGATAATCTTTTGCTGAAGTTCCTCCTTCTCTTCTTCCATTTTGACCTTATCTTTGTTGTGATACTTAGCCACCAGTTCTTCTAACTGCGTTACTTGGGCTGTCAACTCGTGGATCGTCGCTCGGTCTTTGTCTGATGTCTTCTTGGCTTTGGAGCTTACTTCTTTCGCTTCACGGTATTTCTTTTCGTAGAGCTTCTTGTACTCCTCTTTTTCCTTTAAAGCCTTGTTCAAACGGTCAGAACTGTCCCCAACACTTTCTCTTTTCCTTTTATGCCCCCCGGACATTGGTATTGCTTGCGCTTCCCTCAACTCTTGACGTAGCTTCTCGATCTGAATTGCCATATCCTTTTCTCTCCTCTCATGGGTTTGTACTTGGTACTTCGCAAGGTTCAACTCATGTGTGAGCTCGTAGATCTTCTTATCTCGCCTCTGAGAATCCAAGTCTCGGTCCTCCTTGAGTTTTTCTAAAGCTGACGGTGCCTCTAGGGTTACCTTACTTGAAGACGGTCCATCATCCCTCGGTACTCCTCGGAAGACTCCATCATTCGCCCTTCGTTCTCTCTACTCGTCGTATCGAGCCATGATCTCAAACTCTCTATAGGGCTGAACCCTCCTAGGTGAGTCCCAAGTCTTCACAATCTGGGCTAACTTAGATCTGTATCCCTTACTCTGGTGTGAAAAACCAAAACTGGCCATCCCCGCTATGACTGGAATAAACTGTCTCGAACCGAATTGCCTTGAGACTAATAGAGGGCAGTAAGCCGTTCCACCCTATATACCTGCTAATGGGATCCAATCGCAGTCTCCATATCGATAGCGGAAAGTCGACCCTCTATTCAACCAACAGGCCTTCCAAACGATATCCAAGTCTGTCAAATTTCGGAAAAGCTCACTCCACTGGGCTTCGGTTTTCTTCTCCACAATACAACTCTTTAAATGCTCCTCGATAGGTGAGTAGGTAGTCTTGAACCTAAGGGCGCTGTACGGAGAGTTCCAACGGTGGCCTCTGAACCAAACCTCTAAAAGCTGCGCACATCCCTAAAATCTTCCTTCACCGGCCCTTTTACACGCGGTGAGTGATCGATAAGTCTCAGCTAGTATGGCTGGCACCGGATTTACTCCCTTGGACAACTTCTCGAACAAACCAACCGTGGATGGGTCTATGTGCTCGGGAGTTCTAGGAAATAGCACTAACCCATATATGCAAAGGGCATAGATCCTTCTTGCTTTAGTGGGCTCCTCGCTGCTTGAAGCTATCAAATCCTTAAAGACCTTCTAGCTCACTCTCTGTCTCTCTTCGCTTGGATCCTCGTGACCCGTTACCTTCCGGTCCCAAAACTCTTTGTCCTTACCGGTGATTTGCATTAGCTTCTTCTTAAAGCCCGGAGTGCTGTTGGGCTTGACATAAATCCTATCATACTTAATCACTGGATAGTTGATCAGAACCTCGTATTCCTCTAGCGTGGGTGTCATGTCTATCTTCCCGAAGGTGAAACAGTTGTAGGCTAGATTCCAGAATTGCACCATCGCCCTCATTAAATGCCTATCAATGGGAATCTTCGCTAATAAGGCAATATCCCCAAACTCCTTCTTGAACTGACCCTTCATGTCGTCACTCCATTGTTCCCATACCTCTTGGACCTCGGAGAGACAAGGACTCTGATTGGTACTCATTCTGACATACCTGTTTAATGTAGAGACACTCCCTATCGGCAAACTGTCACCTTTCTCATGCTGAACTGATTCAGACCAAGTCCAAACTTTTGTGTTATCTTCGCCTATAATGATCCCTTCTGACATTATTGGACACTTCTAACTTTATTGTTTTCCAAATTAATACCCATGCAAATATGCCAAATAAAAATAAATGCATAAAGGGCCAAAGAAAAAAAATAAAAAAGAAAAGTGTTAGTAAAATACGAAGATAAAACAAAAAGAAAGTGTTGGAAAACAAAATCATAAAGCGGCAAATAAAGTTAACCAAAGAACATGATAAAATGCGTAAAATAACCATAAAACATGCTAAATGGCATAAAAATAACCAGAGAGCATGCTAAAATACGCAAAATAACCAGAGAGCATGTTAACAGAGAAATCCTAAGTTTGGCGGTATTTCGGCAGCATACCGCCTTATCTTACGGCTCTTTTCTGACTCTAGAAGGTGTTGGTTTCTACTCTATATGCGGGTTTTTGGTCTAGACACTGGGTTCCCGAACTGTCGTTACCGTCTACTACGATGATAAGACATCGATTCGGTGGTATAGGTCCCTTACAACGGAGGTGAAAACCACACGATGCGTAAGGTTAGTATACCGGAAGCAGATAAAAATCCGAAACTCGGAGCTGGGAAGCATCACGTCGGATAATATCTAACTCCCACTTAAGGGTGAAAGCTCGGGTCGAGAGCTTATGCATGAATGACAAGATATAAAAGTAAAAGGTTATCCTCATTCAAATAATGTTCACTTAACAATAAAAAATTAAAATAATATCTAACTCCAAAATACCAAAATGCCACGTAAAGTTTGAAAACATTAGGCCTAACTCACACACAAAATTTTTTTTTTTAAGTCCACAGCGGAGTCGCCAAGCTGTCGTGACCTCTTTAAAAACGACGCGATTTTAGGGCGAAAAAGTGTCCGACGATTGATTTTCAAAAATGTGAATTTTATTAATCTCGAAAAACCCAAATTTTAGGAAAACATAATTTAATTTTGAAAAAGGTTGACTTGGAGTCGCCACCGGCCACTTAGGTAGGCCAAACACCATAAAAAAATAAACCAGAGATTCGTTTTAAAAACATTGGGTTCGGGAGTCGATTATGTGTAAGGACGACCCTTACAAACGCTCCAAAATTGGTACCTTGAAAAACATCACGTGGCATTGACATTTTGAAGAAAGATATTAATTTAATTGTCTATTGTTAAATGAACATTATTTGAATTTTGGATATCCTTTTGATTTAGAAGTTACACCACTTTTAAACTTGAGTTGATCGAGACGTCCTCTAGATAGGAAACCTCACCCAAATTTAAAAGAATGTAATTTCCGCCACAAAAGGCTAAAGTAAAATGCATGATTTTTTTTTTATCTTGTTCATTTTAAGTTCTAGCCCTAAAAAGGCTCCATTACTTAAGTTTTTAAAACCTAAGTTACTAGCGTTTACTAGTTATTTACCTATCCATTTTTAATTCTAAACCTAAGTTTTTATCAAAATTCTAGGTTTTTAATAACACGTGAATTTGATGCCAAGGTACACTCTCTAGGTCAGCATCATAGTGCGTCAAAACACCAGCCTCTTTAGTGTATCCGAGACATAAGATTCACATGCTATGTTACTAAATTTTCTCTCTAATTAAATTTAATTAATTAATTTGAGTGACTAATCCTAAAAAGGACTCTAAATTAATTAACTTAAGTTTATTAGGTGACCTTCCTAAAATATGTTATGCAAAACAACATAAAATAAAAAGGACAAGAAAAAGGAACTTCATCACTTTTATTAAAATCATTGGTGTACAAAATATTACATCACAAATCTCTCATAAATGAGTACAAGGGACTTGAATGAAAAAAGAGATCAAAAAGGGACTCGAGAACAAACCTTGAGCGAAAGATAAGACTTAATTAAGTGTGAAATTAAACTTTAAAGTTTTAGAAATTTTTAATTAAATTAATTAAATTTTCTTAACTTCAAATTTTAATTAAATCTTAATTAAAGTCTAACTTAGTGAACTTTAGGTTTAATTGGGGATGGATTAAACTTAATTAAGTTGATTTTTAAATCTTATCTTAGAAATTTTAGATTAATTAAGAATCTTAATTAAAATAATTTCTAATTTTTAAGAATTTAATTTAACTTAATTAAAGTTTTAACTTGGTGAAATTTGGGTTAAGTAAACTTAATTAGTTTTAGATCTTAACATCTTAGAAATTAATTAAAATTAATTACATTAATTAATTAAAATTATTTCTTAAATTTTAAGAATTAAAAAGCCTAATTAAAGTCTAAGTTGGGTGAATGTTTTAAAGTTTTAAGGCAAAATTAGACCTAATTAGGTTTAACTAAAAACTTTAGAAATTAATTAAAATTAATTAAAACAATTAGTTAAAATTATTTCCTAATTTTTTAAGAATTTAAAAACCTAATTAAAGTCTAATTTGGTGAGTGTTTTGAAGTTTAAGGGCAAAACTAGGCCTAATTTGGATTAATTTTAAAACTTAATTTTTAGAAATTAATTAAAATTAATTAAGATAATTAATTAAAATTATTTCCTAAATTAAAGAATTAAACTAGACCTATTTTAAGTCTAATTTTAAGTTTTAGGGGGTCAAATTAATTTATATTAGATTTTAAGTAGGTTAAATTAATTTTTTAAGTCTTCTTAAAATTTAACTAAGTTCTAATTTAGGACCTAATTAATTTTTAAAGTTTTAAAATTAATTTTTTTACTATAATTAAATCTAAAATAAATTAAATTAAATCCTAAGAGTTTAATCTAAGGTCTAAGGGACCTAATTGGATGAATTCTAAAGTCCTAGGGCCCTAATTGAAGTTCTGGGGACCTAATTGAATGAGTATTAAAGTTCTAGGGACTAAAATAAGGATTCAGGGACCGGATTGAAATACATCTCAAACCTAGGGGGACCTAAAGGAGAAAAAGCTCAAAACCAAATAAAAACACGCGGATCCGGGTTGGACCCGGATCCGGCCCGTGTGCCCGGCTACCAAACGGCACCGTTTAAGAAGGGATATACCATTTCACCCCCCTCACCAACTCGGCGCATCAACTCAATCTCCAGAATTCTCTGAGCAACAACACTCTAAACCCAGAAAGCTTGAACATTTTGGATCAAAAAGGCTTATTTTGGATGGTGTTCATCCATGACATGGATGAACACATGTTCCGACCGCCGCGGGCTCCGCCCTTCGATCCAAAATGCCGCCGCCGACCGTCCGCCGACGTGTTTTCTGGCCACCGCCCAAAAACCGTTTCCGACGCCGGTGATGAAATCCGACGCCGGAAAACCTACTGGAACCCTAAAACAACGCCGGAATCACGTCGAAAACTCTCCTAAAATCCTAAAAACAGGATCGAAACTCTCCCCTAGGCACCACAACTGCCGGCCGAAACCCCTAAATCAAATCTAAACCAAAATAAGGTCATAAAGAACAGAAAAACTTGAGGGAAAGGGTTACCTTAAAACCGATTGCTCTTAATTCTTTCGATTTCCGGCCACCGATCAACTCAAACTCCTCCCAGATTCGAAATTCTCCAGTCGATTAATCTCCTCCCCTCCTTCATCCGATTCAAGTCCTTTTAAAGGACTTGAATCAGAGTCCCTAATTTCTCCAACTCTACCCAACAACTTAAGCAAATCTAAACTCCTCCATGATCTTATCCAAACCCTGAAGATCCGGCACCAAGCTCCCCACCATTTCCAGATTTCACGATTTTGGTTTTTTTTCATTTTTTAATTTTCTTTTAAAATTAATATGATATTATATTATTATATTATTTATTAACATTTATTTATTTAATATATTATTATACATATTTTAAAATCGTGTTGATAGTAATACCAAAAAATTCAACTTAATATTAACAAAGATTAGTCTTAACAGTAAATAACATAACTCCATCTAGGTAAATCTTGAATTCAAAACTGTCGTATAAAAAAAATTCGTAAAAAATATTAAAATTTTTTCATAAAATCATAAATTTACATAGAATCGTAAATCTTGAATTCACTTTTGTTCTCCTATTTAAACTCTTTTAAAAATTGAATTTTTTATAAATTTTTTTACTTATTTTTAAATATTTATGTTTTATTCTATTTACCCCAAATCCTGACTCTGTTTCTGTGGACCGTCATCGAAAAATAACCAAAGGAATCAAATAACGAATTTTACCTGAATTTTAGGGGAAATGGGGACATCCTCTGTTCACGTTGGAAACTTGAATAATTATTTCTTTTTATTTTAATTAAAATCTCTAGCAAAAGGTAGTCAATTTCACATGCCACTGCCGCATAATTGAAAATCACAGGGATTTTTTTTATAAAATAAATCATATATTAAAACACTTTTAATTTTTTTAAAAAATAAAATAAATAAAACAAAACTATTTAGTGAAAGGAAGGTGGTATGGACGTGCATAAGTGTTACATAAAACGTGCATTAAAAATATTATTAATCGATAATATAAAATAAAATAAGATATTAAATCTTTTATAAAAAATAAATGATATATTTTTAATAGATGTAAAATCTATAATTAAAAAAACGTTAACCGAAACTTTTAATTAATTTCTTTAAAAATTGTTAACAGAATTAAAAATAGGCATAAAGATAATTTTAATCTTAACGTTTATAATTGTTGTCGTTTTAGCCTTATTCTTTTTTTGGATAAATTTAGTCCTTAACCTATTTTTTTTGACAAATAGCTTATTTTTTAACACCATGGTAATTGGACCGTTAAAAAATCTAACAATGATGACAAGTTATATGCATATGATAATATATTTTAAATAACATGACATCTAACCTATCAAATACACACATATAATATAATTTTATTCTAATATAAAATATAAAACAATTAAATTCAAATAAAATATTAAAAAATTAATTAATTCTAAAATAAAATACTATTAAACATTCTTAACCTAACTACGATAGAATTAAAATCCTACCTAAAAAAGTTAATTAATTTCAAACTGTGTTCATATTTTTTTAAGACATACTTTAATTCTATCATAGTTAGGTTTGAGAATTTATTAATAGTATTTTATTTTAGAATTAATTATTTTTTAAAATTTTATTTGAATTTTAATTATTTTATATTTTATATTGAAATAAAATTATATTTTATATATATATATATTTGATAGGTTAGATGCCATGTCATTTAAAATATATTATCATATCCATATCACATGTCATTATTGTTAGATTTTTAACGGTCAAATTATCATAGTAGTTAAAAAATAAATTATTTGTTAAAAAGATAGAGGTTAAGGGCTAAATTTATCCCAAAAAATATAAGGGCTAAAATGATAAAAATTATAAACATTAAGGGTTAAAATTATCTTTATACTTTAAAAATAATTTTACATCTCATTTTGATTTGTATTAATATTTAATTATTGTAATATAAAGTTGTGAAATAAATTTACGAATCAAACAAAATCTGAATTCATGTCTGCTCCTAATGAGAAATTATATCATGGGTCAGTCCCACCACGTCATCCATGGGACCGACCAATGATAATCATCCACCTTATTATTTTTTAATTTTTAAAGTAAAGATTCACTTGGAAAAAAAATATAACATGGAAAAATTGATGAAGTGAGTAGTTATCATTGGTCGGTCTCATAAACACGTGGTGAGACTGACCCATAATATAATTTTTTACTCCTAATAAAGATAGGATAGCCGTTGGTTGAAGAAAGAGTTGATAAGATCTAAAGGCCAATAATGTGCCACGAATATTACCAGAAAAAAAGCACAAACCCCAGAAGCCGCCTCCTCTTTTGTTTTGTTTCAGAAATTATTGTCTGAAATTAAAATAAATGAACTGAAAATTTGATAGTAAAATTAAAAAAATGTATTAAATAAATATATTATATTTATTATACTATTTTATGGACAAATGAGTATTCAATCGAATAAGAAAATTGAATTAAATTATTTAAATTTTTATTTAAATTTAATTATAAATATTTATAATATTATATTATTAAATAATTTTAATTGAAATGATTTTCTATAATTAGTTAAATTTAAAGAATTCAACCTAAACATAAAAGTTAATTTATTAATAACTAAAGTTTTAGATTATTTTTCTCTTATGTATAATTCAAACTTAATTTTTTTAATCAAATTTATATAATTAAGTTTTGCATCAGATTTATTTTTATAAAATAAAATATTTAAAATCGAATTAAATTATTTAATTTTATATTTAGAAGATAATATAATTTTTGGATGGGATTTTCTAATTCGGAGAGACCACATTTACAACATTACTTTACTTATAATGAATTGAATTTGTCCCTTGCGACACAGCACTCCATCAACGACTGATTTTCTATTATATGTACTCTTCATTTCATGCATGCTTTTGAACTCAGCAGACACAACCAGAAACAAAAACAAATCTCCTCCGCCACTTTTTCTTTTTTTCCTAGAAGGGAAGCACCGTGAAAATCTTGGTACATTGGCCGCCGGTGGGGTTCTTTGCTTGTCAGCTATGATGGTTCGGCGGGGAAACCCGACGAGGGGGAGGTTTTGTCCCCAAATGCTGGCGGCTATGGCCGTTGTTGTTGTTGTTGTTCTTGCGAGCAGTGTAGGTTCAGTATCTGCTGATGCTTATATTTACTCTTCACCTCCACCGCCTTATGAATATAAGTCACCACCACCACCTTCTCCTTCACCACCGCCGCCTTATGAGTATAAATCTCCACCACCACCATCACCTTCTCCTCCACCTTTATATGAGTACAAATCTCCTCCACCACCGTCACCTTCTCCCCCACCTCCTTCACCGTCACCACCACCTCCATATTACTACAAGTCTCCACCACCTCCATCTCCGTCGCCACCTCCTCCATACGTCTACAAGTCTCCACCACCACCACCACCACCTTCACCATCTCCACCACCTCCATATGTTTATAAGTCTCCACCACCACCACCGGAACATGAGGAGCAGCCCCCGTACTACTACAAATCACCACCACCTTCACCTTCTCCGTCACTTCCCTACGTCTACAAATCTCCACCGCCACCTTCACCATCTCCAGCACCTCCTTACTACTATAAGTCTCCACCACCACCATCCCCATCACCACCTCCTCCGTACTACTATAATTCTCCTCCACCGCCACCGAAACATGAGGAGCAACCCCTTACTATTATAAGTCTCCTCCACCTTCATCTCCAACCCCACCACCTCCATATTACTACAAGTCCCCACCACCACCACCCAAACATGAGGAACAACCCCCATACTATTACAGGTCCCCACCACCACCACCCAAACATGAGGAACAACCCCCATACTACTACAAGTCCCCACCACCACCTTCACCATCCCCACCTCCTCCATACTACTACAAATCTCCACCACCACCCAAACATGAGGAACAACCATACTACTACAAGTCTCCGCCACCACTTTCACCATCTCCTCCACCACCCTACTACTACAAATCTCCCCCACCTCCGGTGAAGTCACCTCCTTACTACTACAATTCTCCACCACCACCAACTCCTTACTACCCCCACCCTCATCCACTCATAGTGAAGGTGATCGGGAAAGTTTACTGCTACAGATGCTACGACTGGACCTATCCAGTGAAGTCACACGACAAGAAACATCTCAAAGGTACAATTCAAACTTAATCTAAAGCATTATTAATTGATTTAACAGACATTTACTAGTTGATTAGTTTCATTTTAATTTTATTTTTCACTTTCAAATTTATGTGGAGCCATGGCATGTGCTGTAGGGGTGAAAATAGGATGTTTTGAATATTTTAATTTAATTTGAAGTAATTATATTCTCTTGGAAATAAATCAAATTTTAAAATAAAAAATAAAATTATTAGTTACAAACTTCGAATATGTTTCGTGAGATGGAGTATTATTTTTGTTGTATGTCTGTAACTAAATTATGACTTTACTGTCTATCCATGTAATATTTTATATAGTTTAGTTGGTAACAAACATCTGCTACAAAACCATGTGGACTTAGATAAAATAATTTAGGAGGAATATCTTGAATAGTCATTTTATGATAAAATTATAATAAATTAGTTAAAATTTTAAAAATTAAATATTAAATATTAAACTTTAAATTATAACTTAAATTTTTAAATTTTATGTATTAAACTAAACTCTTAACTTGTAAAACTAAAAAAATTATATTAACTAAATTTTTTTTCCAACATCTAAGTCTATCTTAATGAAAAATTATTATTTTTAATAAAAATATAACTAAATTAATTTCATGGAAAGACAAAATTAGTTATTAGAGTCGTTGATGACTAAAAACAGCATGCATGTTTTGATTGACTTTTAAGCAAAGAGAATAAACTATTCAATTATTACACATGGTGCAGGTGCTGTCGTGGAAGTGACATGCAAAGCTGGAGACAAGGAAATCACTGTCTATGACAAGACCAGAATCAACGGCAAATTTAGCGTCGCAGTGGATGGGTTTGATTATGCCAAATATGGAGCCGATGCTTGCACGGCCAAGCTCCATGCCCCACCCAAGGGTTCACCATGCAGCATAGCCACCGGCCTGCATTCGGGCAACAAGGGTGCCAAGGTCAAGGTCTACTCCGAGGACAAGTACGAGGTTGTGCTCAAGGCCAAGCCATTTGCTTATGCTCCCAAGAAAACATACAAGGAATGTGAGAAGCCTAAGCCTAAGCCTAAGCCACCGACTCATCCATACAAACAACCGCCGTATTACTACGACTCACCACCTCCGCCCGCTCCTACCTATATTTACAAGTCTCCACCACCACCGACTCCTACTTATGTGTACAAATCACCACCTCCTCCATCGTATTACTACAAGTCGCCACCACCACCGAAACATGTAGTGAATCCCCCGTATTATTATATCTCTCCTCCACCACCGGTACCCACCTATGTTTACAAGTCACCGCCTCCTCCTACATATTACTACAAGTCTCCACCGTCACCGAAACATGTAGTGAATCCCCCGTACTATTACAAGTCTCCACCACCACCAAACCCGACCTATGTTTACAAGTCGCCACCTCCTCCTTCGTACTACTATAATTCTTCACCATCACCACCACCTTACTACTACAAGTCACCTCCACCACCAAAACACATAGAACAACCACCGTACTACTACAAGTCTCTGCCACCACCAAATCCTACCTATGTTTACAAGACACCACCACCTCCTCCATACTACAAGTCTCCACCACCACCAAGTCCTTTGTACGCCTACAGGTCACCACCACCTCCTTCATACTACTACAAGTCCCTACCACCACCTGTCCACTCTCCACCACCACCATACTACTACAAGTCTCCACCACCACCAAAACACGAAGAGCAACCCCCTTACTATTACAAATCTCCACCACCACCGGTTCACTCTCCACCTCCACCATATTACTACAAATCTCTTCCACCACCATCACCATCTCCTCCTCCACCATACTATTATAAATCTCCATCACCACCGATCCACTCTCCACCTTCACCATATTATTACAAGTCTCCACCACCACCAAAACACGAAGAGCAACCCCCGTACTACTATAAATCTCCTCCTCCCCCATCGCCTTCTCCTCCACCACCATACTATTACAAATCTCCACCACCTCCAGTCCACTCTCCACCTCCACCGTACTACTACAAATCACCACCACCACCACCATACTACTACAAATCATCTCCACCTCCCGTAAAGACTCCAACACCTACCTACCATTATAACTCTCCTCCTCCACCATCACCATCTTCTCTTCCACCATATTATTACAAATCTCCACCTCCATCTCCATCACCACCACCCCCATACTACTACAAGTCTTCACCACCTCCATCACCATCTCCACCATACTATTACAAATCTCCACCCCCACCATCTCTTTCACCACCCCCACTATACTACTACAAATCACCTCCACTTCCAGTGAAAGCTTCAACACCTACTTATCACTACAACTCTCCTCCTCCACCATCACCATCTCCTCCTTCACTATACTACTACAAATCTCCACCACCATCATCTCCTTCACCACCTCCACCATACTACTACAAGTCACCCCCACCTCCGATGAAGGCTCCAGCACCTACATACCACTACAACTTCCCTCCTCCACCATACTACTACAAGTCTCCCCCACCACCAGTCCACTCTCCCCCATCACCATACTACTACAAGTCCCCTCCTCCTCCATCACCCTCTCCCCCTCCCCTATACTACTACCACTCACCTCCCCCACCAGTAAAATCACCTCCACCTCCAGTCTACATCTACGCTTCTCCTCCCCCTCCAGTCTACTAGAGCTGAAAAGATCAACCGCACATCTTTCATGTAAGTAAACTTTCAATTAAACCAATCGCTAATCATAAATTATATCATTTACCAATTAATTTCATATCCTAATCTATTCTCAACATCAAAATTCCAGGTTCTAATTTCACAAAAAGAATAAAGGATGGTGCCGAGAAGTGGAGATTTGGACACCACAACAGTTCCTTTTCAGGTCCATGTAATAAGGCTATAAGCACTGCATTTGAGAGAGTGAATTTTGATAATTCAGACCTACAGACAACATCCACTTCTTTGGTAGCCATGTTCCACCTGCTCTTAGTCTATTGTAGTGGCATAAGAAGAAAGTGAGTGTTTTTTTTCTTCTTCTTTAATTATTGTTTTTTCCTTTAATTTATGTGTAAAAAAATGTTGCCTTTGCACGAAGGATTGAGCTTTTCTATTGATTGTGGGCATGCATTTGCTATTTGGTGGATCATTTGTTGTTCTAGGTGCACTATGAGGGTTAACGATGAACAAAGATATTTACCGGCTATTATCGGTTAGTCTAACGGAACAAGATTTTATATTTTTTAAATAAAATTATAAAATTAGATATTAACATTGTGAAAAAAAGAAATTAAATCGAGAGAATTGTCTTTATAATAAGTCTTAAGTTACAGTTTGATATAGAATCTGTGTAAAAAAATTTACGCAATTCTTTATATTTAAGATAAAAAATCTAAATCTTTATCTATAACACCATAAAAACCTAAATCTTAAACCTCTAAATTCTAATCATAAACCTTTAATTCTACATCCTACACAGTAAACATCTAACCTAAAACCCTAAACTATAAATATAAAATTCACAAACTCGCATATCAAAATATTTTTCATAAATCTTTATAATATTTGATCTAAATAATTAATCATACTAATATTTACTTTTTATTTGTCAAAAACTTAATAAAATATTTTTATTTAAAGTAATAAATAACTAATAACAAAGAATTGGCAAAAGTGAAGCAAGGAAATTAGCTAGTTGCCAAGTCATTGTCATGATCGTCAATAATTTTTGGTGGAATTATGTTAACGGTAATTTAAAAATTGGTACCCATAAAAAAAGTCGGTATCATTTTTTTTATAAAAGTTATAAAAATTGCGGTATATATTTTTTGGTATAACTCAAATCGAAAATTGTAAGAATTAGCTGCTCCTCTTGCGATTTGGACTTTCATATTAGCTGTGCTTTGTTTACATTTAATATTGCTGAAAATAATTTGAAAGAGCTTGAGCATGTTGCCCTTCAACCTCCACTGATTTCCTCTGAAAAAGATGATGAACAACTTGAAGATGTTGCCAAGTGCTTTGGGTGTAGGGAAGCATTAGCAAATTATGAATACTTCTCTCCTGATTGTGGATTCAATCTGCATAAAAAATGTTCCGAGCTTCCTCTCAAACTGAATCATATGTGCCATCGTAAACAGCCTCTTGTTCTGCAATTTAACAGCGATCGGCTCGCTTGCAAGATATGTCAAGAAACCCGAGGACAGGATTTATTTACGTTTGTTCACCTTGTAAGTTTGCTGTTCACATTGAATGTGTCTCTCCATCACCCCCAACCATCATTGAAGATAAAATTCATGAGCACCCATTCACTCGGCTTATGAGACGAGTACCGTTCATTTTTTATGCATGTGGTACAGAAGGATACTACGCTGCCTATGTATGTTCAACATGTAATATTATACTCCATAGAAGGTGCATTTCGTTACCACGCATCATCAGAAGTAAGTGGCATGATCATCGCATTTTTCACAAATATTTGCTTCCAGATGGTTTTGGAAGCTCGGACTGTATTATTTGTCATGACGAGGTCAATCCAGAGCATTGCAATTACTGTTGTTTTGAGTGCAAAGTTACAGTCCATGTAAATTGCGTCACAAAGGACAAAGGTTCCTATTCTATCGTTTCACTTGAAGATGAAGATGACCTAGCCAATCAAAGTTCCATGACTGTCTTGGAGAGGAATGCTGCTGGAGAAGCTACAAAAATAAAACATTTCAAGCATGATCATAATCTAATGTTAAGTCCTTCGGTAGGAGAGCATGAAAAGAGTTGTGATGGGTGTATGCTACCGATCTCGGATCCATTCTACAGTTGTTCACAATGTGGTTTTCTTCTTCATAAAGCTTGTGCCGTGTTACCCAGGAAGAAGCATGTTTGGTATCACTCTTGCAAACAACCTCTCTGTCTTGTTTCAGACAAACTTTATCGATGTGAAGTTTGTCGCCACGTGTCTAATACTTTTGGTTATGAATGTTGCGAATGTAAGGGAGAGATATGTCTGCAATGTGTGATTGCTCTTACTCCCGGTGCTCAAACAAGTTCAAAACATGAACACACCCTCTTTTTCTACTGAAAGATGAAAGGGAATTGCAACGTGTCACGGACCTATCCCTTGCACACCTAGGTAGAGGGTCTTAGCCCTTGCACCCTTGAGTGGCTAAACCGTGTGACACTTGAAAAGGAACACATCCTAGACAAGTCAACCTTCAACACGTCCTTCACCAAGGACCAGACACTGAAGCATCATCTCGATTAGCGTCGGGTAACATAACCAATCCAACATGGAATCCCGCGGGGCCTGGCGAATGCTAGAAGACAACTCCATAGTTCCAAATCGAGCGCGATAAGGGGCACAGAGGCCCTAAACCGTCCCTAGGGACACACCCTAGGTAGACGTTGTGCCACCCACTTGGCCCCAACGCCCGCACACCTAGGCCCTACCTGGGCCTAGGAGAAGGTCACTTACACCATGATAGCTCCACTGCTAGCCTATGGCGAGGAGGATGGCGAAGACCCAACACCAGCTCACTTCCCCCTAAAGAGCTAATAAAACTTACCAAGTATGCCACGAGTAGAATTTGCTTTGTCCCAACGGGGGACACTTCCTGAACAAGATCTTCAATGCCTTCAAAACATTCGAAGTCGCATCCTTACTCGGTTTTCCTTAGGGATTGCTCATAACAGCTCCGAGGTCCGCCTTTGCTCGGTCCTAAAAAGGTTCGTCACGGTCAAATCGCCAAGCAAAATGAGACGGCCGTGACATTCTCCCCCACTTCCTCCTATCGATGTACTCATCGATCGAGTCCCAAACGGGTTAGCCTTAATTGACTTCCCCCACTATCTTTCTTCAATGTATTCGCCGATGTTGACAACAACTCTGAACCATCTGATGAGGTGAAACTGCCACTCATTAGAACTCATCTTCAAACTGACTCTCCCCCACTTATACTCTGATTGAGGCTTGTGAATGAGGCTAGACGCTCAAGATATACAACCCAAAGGTCCACTCGAACCAGTTCTTTCTTTAACTCGCTTGCGCCTACTTGATTCGGGTTATACACAACCAGCTTGACGCAATCGTGGCGGTCATGGCCGGCATAAGAGATGGCCATGATATTACCCCTAGACAAGTTAGCCTTTAACACGTCCTTCACCATGGACCAGACACTGAAGCATCATCTCGATTAGCGTCGGGTAACATAACCAATCTAACATGGAATTTCGCGGGGCCTGGCGAATGCTAGAATGCAACCCCATGGTTCCAAATCGAGCGCGATAAGGGGCACAGAGGCCCCAAACCGTCCCAAGGGACACACCCTAGGGAGACGTTGTGCCACCCACTTGGCCCCAACGCCTGCACACCTAGGCCCTACCTAGGCCTAGGAGAAGGTCACTTACACCATGGTAGATCCACTGCTAGCCTATGGCGAGAGGGTTGGGGGAGACCCAACACCAGCTCACTTCCCCCTAAAGAGCTAATAAAACTTACCAAGTATGCCACGAGTAGACGTTGCTTTGTCCCAACGGGGGAAACTTCCTGAACAAGATCTTCAATGCCTTCAAAACATCCGAAGTCACATCCTTACTCGGTTTTCCTTAGGGATTGCTCATAACAGCTCCGAGGTCCGCCTTTGCTCGGTCCTAAAAAGGTTTTTCACGGTCGGATCGCCAAGCAAAATGAGACGGTCGTGACACAACGCTTATGGTGATAATACACGTGCTGCATTTGGTTGTAAGGCTTGCAGTTTTGTGCTAGATCTCGGATGCTTTTCCCTGCCAAGTACAACTCGTCACAAATATGATGACCACCTTCTTTTTCTCAATAATCGTGTAGAAAATGATTACTCAGAAAGTCATTATTGCGATATTTATGAAAACAATAGAGATCCAAAAGTTTGGTTCTATCATTTACAACGTGTGACACTTCCGCTCATGTGAAATGTGTGTTGGAAATATGTAATGCTTGAATCCCACATTCTGTTTTTATAGGTTGTATGAGAGTAGTTCAGTTAATTTAAAATTCTCTTTGAATTTTAAATACTTAACCGAATAGATTTAATAACAAAATATCTGAGATTTAAATGGATATTTTCGGTTAGTAAATCTACTATTTTAGATAGATATTAACAGATTATCTGAAATTTAATTAGATTTTATCTGTTAATAAATCTAATTTTGAATAGATTTTATCCGAGATTTAAATGGATATTTTCGGTTAACAAATCTACTATTTTTGGATAGATATTATCTGATATTAAATTTAAAGTTTAAATTTAAATCATATTTTATTTGATTCTCAGACAGATTTACCCCTGCTTTCAACCTATAAATAAGATGCTTTTCTCTCATTTTTAATTATCCCATTCAGAGTTTATCTGTCTTACTTGAGAGTGAATTTGAGAGCATCATTCTGTTCGACTCCGGTTCCGACGATCATTTCCTCTACAGTCCACTCCAAACTTTGGGTGTACACTGTTTGGAGGACCGTGCTAACCTTCGGGGGACAACCGCCTAAAGTAGCGAGTACACACATCGGGGCGATTTGTTTCTAAGGCAGTGGCCTCCATACCACGACATGGTCAAACTTTCTATCAATTCGTTTCTTTATTTTTTTCCTGTCAGTGCTAACGCCCTGTTTTACAGTCTATATAACCAACAATTTAGAAACAAATCTAATGCAAAAATGATATTATTGTCAAGGTGGTTTTGGGTTTGTTCAAGCTTGATGCACTTGACGGGTAAATAATCGAAGGTGGTGGTGAATTTAAAGATAAGAACCAAAATTCTAAAGATAAGGATATTTTACTATCAGTGAATTTTATTTATTTATTTATTATTACTGTTAGTAAATTATTTTCGTGACTAACCATATATAATTTTATATTTGAATTTTGTAGATTCAAAATGATTATGAAATATCGGTCACGATGAATTTGGGATCATGATACAAGGATTGAAGTTGCAGACATGATCAAAATAGATAAGGTCTACATGAATTGCGTTTCTACTTATAAGGTCAGATTATTTAATTCATGATTTATATTATATGAATTTATATTAAAGCCTTTACCTAGTCTATAAGCTTAGAGAGTATGGTTTAGACTAGGTTGTAAAAGAAGGTTAGATGACCTTTTCTAGTAGAAAAATCATTTTGAGTATGCTTAATATTTTTTTTTAGTGGTGAATATATATTAAGCATAACTTTTAAAAGACCTAAATAAGGAGAGAAATATTCATAAGAGTTTAATTGGAAAGTAGTGAGATAGTTTAAAAATGCATGTCTAGGATTGGTTTTTGAAAGATTTGGTATTTAAGTGTGCTTTATGCACCACCTCTCTTTCTAAACCTACCTGGTGCATTATTATGCTCATTATTCTAATTTACAAAATACTATGAATAAATAAATATTCTATACTTAGTGCAGAAGTTAGAATAATAATCTTAATAATTTTTAAGATATCTTTCTTTTAGTCATAGTAGATGAATATTTCTAGTGGTCTTTTAAGGTAAGAACATTGTCTAAAATAAAGAGAAAATGATAGACATTAATGCTACTAAAATATGTTTGTAGCTGTTAAATCTCTTTGAGCTCTTTTCTTCAGATAATTAAGAAGGAAGAAAAGATTTGTCTATCTTAGGAGTGTGCAGAAATCTCCATAAAAATTCTCTTTATGAAAAAGATAAAAAGAGTTAGGTCCGATAGAGGTGGTGAGTTTGGATCTAAATTTCTCAAAAAGGTATATGAGACGAATGATATAGTTTATGAAACTTTTTCCCCTTGTTTTCCTAAAAAAAACGGTATAGTCGAGAGGAAAAACAAAACTTTAAAAGAGATGATAAATTCATCGTTGATAAGTTCTGAGTTAGCTGATAACATATCGGGAGAAGTTATTCTGTCGGTAAATCTTAAACCGAATACCTCATAAGAAATTAGATTCAACCCCATATGAATTGTGAAAAGGTTATGAACCTAACTTGCAATACCTAAAAGTGTGAGGGTGTCTGGCTAAAGTATGTTTGCCTGACTTTAAGAAGTCCACCATCGGTCCCTAAACCGTTGATGTAGTATTTATTGAGTATGCTATCAACATTGTCGTATGATATGCTCTAGAGTTTGAGTTAGAGCCTAAACAAAGATAAAAATATCTTTTGGACCAAACTTTGTTACTTTCTTTATTTCTGAGATAAATGATTTTGACAACTTATCAGATCTTATAGCTCAAGTTTCTTGTTAGATGAGGATCCTAAAACTTATAAAAAAGTATGAGATCTATTGACGCTAGTTTTGGAGAAGAGTTTTTAATGATAAATTAGAGTCAATAAGGTCTAAATCATACTTGGGAATTGGTAGACTTGCCTAAAGGATTTAAACCTATCAGCAACAAATGAGTTCAGAAGAAACTCATACCAAATGGGTCAATCCAGAGTAAGGCAAGGCTAGTAGTTATAGGGTTCACTTAAAAATATTAAAGAGTTTTGACAATTGATATGTAATCTCTACTCGAACCCCTTTTGATTCTAGCACTCATCTCGTTAAAAATAAAGGAAGCAGTGTTTCCCAGGTTGAATATGCTAAAATTATTGAAAGCCTAATGTTCTTAATGAACTATACTCAGCCCGATATTGCCTATGTTATGAGTATATTGAGTAGATATACTCATAACCTTAGTGGTGAACATTGAATGACTCTTAAACGCTTACTAAAATACTTTAAGGATATTATGGATTGGAAACTCAATTTTGTTGGCTATCCTTTTTTTTGAAAGGATGTTGTGACACCAACTAGGTTTCTAATAGTGATAAGGTAAGCTCTAAGAATGAATATATTTTCACTTTAGGTGGAATTATAATCTTGTGAAAGTCTACCATGCAGACTTGTATTGCACGCTCCATCATAAAGTCAGAGTTTATAGCTCTAGACTTAACTAGGAAAGAAACCGAGTGGCTAAAGAATCTTTTAGCAGAAATACCTTTGTGGGGAAAACCGACTCCTTTGATATCTTTATTGTGAGATTCGTAATTTGCAATATATGTGGATCTAAATCAAGCTTACAATGGTAAGAAGAGACACATTCGCATAAGGTACGAATATGTGAGGCACCTAATAAAGAACAAAGTACTCACCTTAGAGTATGTTAAGCCGGAGATGAATTTGGCTGATCCTACTACCAAATGATTGAGTAAGAAACAAATTCTGGATTCGTCGAGGGGGATGGGTCTTAAGCCCATTTGTTGAGAGATTCATGGTGGATACCCAACTTAGTTCTCTAAGTTCAATATGGTTAAACGAAACCATGAAAGAGACTCATAGTGTACATGTCCCTTTAACCAATCCCTATGACGTTTCATGTAAATGCCTAGGTTGAGCTTAAATGCTCTTAATAAATTCATAGCCCAAGTTTGGGTTGTCTTAGTGAGAAAAACTTGATAAATTTACCGATTTTGGTTAAATAACTACTCTTAATAAGTTCTTAGACCTATTGCGAATGTCTAATTGAACTTACCGCTCGGAAGGATGAGTTTATTTTTAAACTCTTAATAAATTCTATCTAAATATGTTGAATTATTCTATTGAGAAGAACATTATTAAATTTACCGAACAAAGAGGTTGAGTTTTTATTCTTAATGATTTCTTAGCCCAGAGTTTGGTTGGTTCATTTAATATGAACTTGAAGAAAATCACCTTATTTTCTTGTGAGGTTGAGCTTTATACAAAGCTCAAACTTTCTATCAGTTCGTTCCTTTATTTTTTTCTGTCAGTGCTAACGCTCTGTTTTGCAGTCTATATAACCAACAATGTGTTCTTGGAAGGCATCCTTTTATTAAACTTGGTAGCATCTACGAAGAAAGTGATCATCCACACCTACTCACTTTTGTGCAGAAGCTGTACTACTACCCAGATTGTGATTATTGTGGTAAGCCTTGTAAAGATTTGTCTCTTGAATGCACAACATCTGGATGCAATTATATCATACATTGGAAGTGTGCAGGACCATATTCTCTACAGAGCGAGTGATCTTTTTTTATACCTAGTCCTTTTTGAAAACTCAAGACCTGACAGCAGCGTATAATTCTTTGTTTATTTACTTGTCATGCTGCCTTCGTTTGTCTGTTTTTTTTAAGTCTATTACTTACATGTGAAGTAGTCACCTTGTTTGGAATTTGTGAGTTCTGCTTTGGTATTTAATTCCTTGTAATTTGATTTCTATTGTACTTGAACGGACATTTGAGTTTTTTAATTTTCAATAATAAGACCTTGTTTTTAGTTAAGTTTTGTTTTTCAAATTGATTTTCTATCTCAAAAATTATAAAAGCAATCAAAAATACTTAATTTTAAAAAAATTTTGAGTGTAAATTTTTTTTTCTCCAAACAACTTCTCGAACCTTGGTTTCGAAAAAATATTTTTTTTAGCTTTTGCAAGACCTTGATTTAAAATCAAACCAAGGTTTTCTACCAAAAACCCAAACTAAGACTAAGTTATGAACGATGAATTGGATGATTGGAATGTAAAAATATATATTCTTATTTAAAAAAATATAAGAATTAGATTTTTCAAAAAAAGTGTTTTGTTTAATTTTTAAAAAAAATTAAAGAGGTTTTGATTTGGGTTTGTCGTAAAACGCAAAGAAAGAAAAAAATTAGAGATGGAATGTATGTAAGTACTGGAAATGCGTGTTTGTCAAGGTCAACCAATCCTAGTATTTATATAGCTCACCCTTAACAGAATACAATTATCGAATTAATTGACTCATTGGGGGGAGATAGGCATTATTGCAAAAAACGTTAAAGAAACAAGTCAATTATAACCAACTTTGACAACCATATGACTATATAATCGCAAACCAGGTATGCACCATGAGTCCCTGCCATGCATGCTATCGCTCTACAAGGATAAGACCAAAAATTTATTTTGGCGTCGAGAGACTACGACGTACGACGATGAGAAACAAAAATTTAAAAATTTGAGTGTCTTTTGTAAAGAATTTTAAGAATGAGGAAAGCCAACTTTAAAGCAATTAGAGAGGACGGATATTTTTTTATGATTAGAATTTTTTTACAAATGTCATTGAATATATATTAAATCCATAGAAAAATTATAATTACATCGCAATCAAGAATTAAAATAACCGATTAAATAATCTAAAAATTTTTACAATCCAAAACAAAGAAAAATAAAAATCTTCTATGAAAATAAGCATACCAGTAAAATTCAGAACCTTTCTAAATCTTTTTGTCTTTGTCCAAATGAAACGCATAATGAAGAAAGATATAACGACCCGAATTCAGATCCGAGTGTCGGGTTAAAATGAGGGGTTTGGGCTTTGGTTTTGGGCCCCAAGTTTGTGTTGTTGGGCCTTGTTGTCTTGGGCTTTGAGTTGTAAGCTAAGGGCATTTTGTAAATACATAATGAGTTGATAGAGAGGGTTTTTGGAGTAGTTTTTCTGCAAAATCAGAGAATGAAGTCGCTCTTGTTTTTCCCTTTTCTTCCCCACCCATCTTCCATCCAAATCCTAAGAGAAAGGAGCTAACTTGTTGGTTTTGTTTAAGAATCACGTTTTGGAGGTGATAGAGAAACAAGTGGGAGAGTCTTCCAAAAGCTTGGGGAAGGAGAAAGTTTGAAGAAGAGTGGAGAGATCGTTTTGCTGCTGTTTTAGCTTAAGGTTGGTTCTCCTAACTCTTCCTTTCATCATTCACTTCATAGTAGATTGCATAGCATGTAGAATTCATGTATGGATGCATGGGTTGCATGAAAGAGGTTATTAATAGTGAAATTCGTATCAATATGATCGGTGGCATGAAATTGATGTTAAAACACTTTAAACACTCCTAAAAATAAGTAGGAACACTTTAGGATCGAATAGACTAATGTTGGAAAGGATCCTTAGAAACTTCCAAGTGCAGACTTACATTTCGTGCAGGGGGTATCGATAGATGTGGCCCGTGTATCGATACCCCTGAGAGAAAAATATGCTAGATGGGCAGGTGTATCGAACTTGTTTCGATATGAAACCTTCTAGTGGCGTCTCCGATTCGATACCAGTATCAAAACGGACAAACCTCCCTTAGTTGACTTTGGAGTTGGTCAAAGCGTATCGGTACCAGTATCGATACCTAGTGTTTTGATACCCTTTTTGTAAGGGTATCGATACAAGGTGTTTCGATACCCCACTTAGGGAGTATCAAAACCCTAGTGGAATCTTGTATAAGTAATACAAAGAACGAGGTTCGGTAATTATAATTAAGGGTCCTGATGAATCTTAAAAATAATAAAATGAATTGTTAAATTAAGATTGATGTTCTTAACCCCGAAAAAATAAATTGTGATAAGTCTTAATACATTTTGATGTGAAGGTCCTAGGTGGATCATTGTGTGTGTTCTGTCCTTGTTTGATAGAAATCCGGATTTCCAAAAGTATTGCAGCACGTCGAAGGTCATCCGATGTAACATTCCGGGTGATGTTGATGACCATCCCGAATGTAGGATCTCGATGTTGTGTGGACGCGAGCCTTATTCGAAGATACTTGATGTGACATTCCGAGTATGGGATTTGGAGGATCCTAATACTGTGTGTACGCGAGCCTCAAATCCCAGATGTAGGATCCCGATATTGTGTGGACGCGGGCCTCACTACTTATAGTGTAGGATCCCGATGTTGTATGAATACGGGCCTCACTACCTTGTGTGTCTGTTTTGATATGTGTATGTTGTGTTCGTCAGTATACATTTATTTATGCCATGTGGTAGGCAAGCATGCTAGACACTCATGTCATACGCGATATTTACATGCTTTGCTTTACTTCTTATGATATGCATGGTGTTGGCCGAGTTCGACGTACCCACTGAGCTTTTGTAGCTCAACGTATCGAAATGTGTTTTCGTACGTAGGTTAGGTGAAGCAGGTTCGGGGGAGCACCATTGAGGTTTAGATTTCAACATCGACTATGTGTCAAAGTATAGTTATAGATGTAGTGGGATAGTACTATGTCAAACCCTATATGTATTTGTAACTATTTATTTAATTTGGGTTGAATGTTTTAAACGATTTGTAATATTTTGGAGCTCCGATTACTTTAAATCATTTTCGTCTTATCTTTTGACTTGAATGGATTTTATGAATCATATTTGGACTTGATTTTGTATTTATCTTATTGGATTTTGGAAGAAATTTGAAAAAAGGTTTTGGGTCGGAGGCCCAATGTGACTCCAGGTCGAGGGTGTTATAAAAGAAGTTATAGACGATCCAAATTATCGTACAAAAAGTATCGCTACCCATGATTGATTTCATCGGTAAACGACCATCAATTGAGTGGGGATAAATCTTTTCAAGTGACCACCGACAAAAACATAAATAAAAAAATTAGTATCGATTAAATCTCTGTGTGAACAATAATCGATCGTAGGGTATGCTGAAAAATGCTACAAAGACAGATGAATCAAATCACAAAATAAAAACATATCATAAAGATAGAAAAAAGCGTGTTATAAGAACAGAAACAATGTGCTATAAAAGCAGTGATTCTTATTGAAATCGAAAACAAAAACAAAAAAATAATAGATTTGGTGGTCGATAACCAATACTAAAATTGATTGCCGACCACCGATCAAAGGATTGATTAAAGTGAAGAACAGATAGGAAAAATATTTTGAAAGAAAAAAAAAAGAGCTGGTAGGGTTTTTGGTGGTCTAATTTTTCCAGTCTCTCCCCTTTTTATGTTGTTTAATCTCAATCGTAATTTGTGTAATTCAAAGTTTTATTTATTTATTTCATGTTTTATTTATAGTTTTTGTACATCATTTGTTATTTACTTAGTGTATATGACATTTATATATTATTGTATGTTTATATATATATATATATATTATTTTTGTTAATATTTCAGATTAACCTGACACTTAGATCCGAAATCTAAGTCGTTACACTAATTAATTAAAATAATATTTTTAACGATAAAATAAATCATTCTCCTTGATAAAAGTTCTTATCATGATAGAAATCCACACAATAAATTATTCAAAACAAAAAATCATTAAAAAAGATGTTTAGAGTACTTTCTAACATTAGTGAAATTTTTATAATATGGGAAAACATTTTAACAACTAGGGACTAAATCAAATAAAATTGAAATAAAGTGTAAAAATTAAATTGTTGGAACTTAGCTTACTGAGATTAAAGAACTAAATTGAACAAAAATCAAAATTTATATTCTAAATTAATACAAAGTCAAGGATTAAATTAATAAATCTCAAAGGTGGCATGGCTGATTTAAAATTAATCTATTTCAAGTTTTTTACATTTATTAAGTTGTATAAAGAATAGTCTTTGTGACCTGGGTCTAAGTTAGTTTTAATATGTTTCTTTAAGGCCTATGTTTTCTTATCCTATTTCTACAATATTTTTTTATTTGATGTTTAGTTTTCTAGTCGATTATAGTTTTTGCACTTTCTTAATCTGGGCATTACATTAAATTTTTATTAATCATTTTTTATAATGTTATCGTAAAATAATAATTGTTATAACGATTACGAATCATTGTTTAAAACTGTCTATCTTTTAATTTTTTTAATCAAAATATACGTATCGTTTATCGAATTTACAGTATCAAAATATTTTATGGTTAATTTAAAATTTATTTTTTCAAGTTAAAGTTAAAATGAACACAAATAAAAAATTAATAATTACGGAACTCTAGATTAGATCTGAGAGTTTAAAATAAAATTAATAACAACTGGAAATTAAAAAGAGTAGAGATTGATGAATCAAATCCATTGAAAACAACTCGTTGAGTGTGTAGTTTATGCTTAATTATTGCAAGTTGCATGAGCAGTAGCCTAGGAGGGTGTTCACCTTGGATTCCCGGATCAAGTTGAGTCACCTGGTTCATTTGCCTGGACTTCAAAAGTTGCTCTAACGCCCCCATTCAGTTGCACTGATTTGTTTTCATCTGCTACTTGGAAGGAGAAATGGAGGAGCCTAAGAATTATGGTCACCAGCATCCTCTGCTTCTTCGGTCGGAGGAAGACCAGCTGACCAGCAATCCAAGTGGAGATTCAGCTGAGTGCTCAAGATGTGGAGACGAAGTCTCAGCGCCATGTTTTGT
This sequence comes from Abelmoschus esculentus, assembly GCA_035048815.1. NCBI lineage: Eukaryota > Viridiplantae > Streptophyta > Magnoliopsida > Malvales > Malvaceae > Abelmoschus > Abelmoschus esculentus. Next base: position 17,907,355 of record JAUCBN010000028.1, on the reverse strand, counting down.
CTGTGCTGAGGACTGTGGGTTCTACCTTCACAAGGTATGTGCCGATGCACCTGTGGAACTTAATCATCCTTTCCATCAGAATCACGCTCTTCTTCTTATGAAAAAAGCACCTTATTCATCTGGAAGGTACATTTGCAATTTTTGCGATAGAAAGGGTGGGAAGTTCGTTTATCATTGCTCTTGTGATTTGGACTTTCATATTAGCTGTGCTTTGTTTACATACCATATTGCTCAAAAGAATTTGAAAGAGCTCGAGTATGTTACCCTTGAAGATCCTTTGATTTCAAGTTCCTTAACTGATGGTAAAGAGCTTGAATATGTTGCCAAGTGCTTTGTGTGTTGGGAACCATTAGCAAAATATGCATACTTCTCTCCTGATTGTGGTTTCAATCTGCATAAGAAATGTTCCGAGCTTCCTCTCAAACTGAACCATATGTGTCATCGCAAGCATACTCTTGTTCTACAATTTAATGGGGGAGAACTCTCTTGCAAGATATGCGGAGTGAAGAGAGAAAGTGGTATGGGATTTGTTTATGTCTGTTCACCTTGTAAATTTGCTGTTCACATTGAATGTGTCTCTCCATCTCCCCCAACCATCATTGAAGATACAATTCATGAGCACCCATTCACTCGGCTTTGGAGACGAGTACCGTTCATTTGTGATGCATGTGGTATAGAAGGAATTTACACTGCCTACGTATGTTCAACATGTAGTCTTATGCTCCATAGAAGGTGCATTTGGTTACCACGCATCATCAGAAGCAAGTGGCATGATCATCGCATTTGTCACAAATATTTGCTTCCAGATGATTTTGGAAGCTCGGACTGCATTATTTGTCATGACGAGGTTGGTCCAGAGCTTGGCAGTTACTGTTGTTCAGAGTGCAAAGTTACAGTCCATGTAAATTGCGTCACAAAGGACAAAGGTTCCTATTCTATCGTTTCACTTGAGGATGAAGATGAACTAGACAATCAAAGTTCAATTACTGTCTTGGAGAGGAATGATGCTGGAGAAGCTACAAAAATAAAACATTTCAAGCATGATCATAATCTAATGTTAAGTCCTTCGGTAGAAGAGCATGAAAAGAGTTGTGATGGGTGTATGTTACCAATCTCGGATCCCTTCTACAGTTGTTCACAATGTGGTTTTCTTCTTCATAAAGCTTGTGCAGTGTTACCTCGGAAGAAGCATGTTTGGTATCACTCTTGCAAACAACCTCTCTGTCTTGTTTCAGACAAAGCTATTAAATGTGAAGTTTGTAGTCACGTGTCTAATGCCTTTTGTTATGAATGTTGCGACTGTGATGAAGAGGTATGTCTGCAATGTGTGATTGCTCTTACTCCCGGTGCTCAAACAAGTTCGAAACATGAACACAACCTCTTTTTCTACAAAGATCGTGAAATGCAATGCAACGCTTGTGGTGATATTACATGGGGTGCATTTGGTTGTAAGGATTGCAGTTTTGTGCTAGACCGTCGATGCTTTTCCCTGCCAAGTACAACTCGTCACAAATGTGATGAACACCTTCTTTCTCTCAATGATCACATTGAACATGATTACTCAGAAAGTCATTTTTGTGATATCTGTGAAGAAGATCGAGATCCAAAACGTTGGTTCTATCATTGTAAAAAGTGCGACACTTGTGCTCATGTGACTTGTGTTCTTGGAAGATATCCTTTTATTAAACTCGGGAGCATCTACAAAAAAATTAAACATCCACACCCAGTGACTTTTGTGAAGAAGCTGTACTACTACCCAGATTGTTATAGATGTGGTAAGCCTTGTGAAGATTTGTCTCTTGAATGCACATCTGGATGCAATTATATCAGACATTGGGAGTGTGCAGGACCATTTTCTCTACAGAGGACGTTGTATTTTCCCAGAACCAATCTTTTTTGAAAACTCAAGACCTTACAACAGAGTATAATCCTTTGTTTCTTGTAATGCTACCATGGTTTGTCTACTACAACATGACCATTAATTTGGAGTCCAAATCATCTGCTCATTTCTCATGCCTCCATTTATGTCCCCACTTCAAATTAGAGGGTTTAAGGTATAGGGTTTAGGGTTTTAGGTTAGGGTATAGAGAATTAGGGGTAGGGTGTATTTTTTTAGGTATAGGGTTTAGGGTTTAAGATCTAAAAAATATGGATTAGGGTTTAAAATTTAATTTTTTAGTAAAATAACAAAGGAAGCACAAATGGGAGCATGGAAAAGGGACAGAAGATTTTTGCTCGTTAATTTGAACTTTGATTTCTAGAATTCCTTGTAATTTGATTTTTATTATACTTGTAGGGACATTTGAGTTTATCGTAGTCGTTTGAATTTTTAAGTTTCGATAATAAATTATGCATGATGAATTGGATGGCTGGAATGTAACAGAGAAATTATTTTCTTATTTTAAAAAGCATAAAAGAATTTGTTTTTTCAATTTTTAGAAAACTAAAGAGGGTTTGATTTGGATTAAGACCAAAAAATTATTTTAGTATGATTAGAAATTTAAAATGACTAAAGAGACGGAATGAAACTAAAATGCCCCGTAAATGGAATTTTGTATTTTAAAAATGGTCAAATTGCTAAATAGTCCCTCGGTATTTTGATAATAGCTCTAGTATCCTTACGCTTTTGTAAATTATTTATGTGATCCTCAAAACTTTCAATTTTTTTTTTCAATTTCGTCTTAAAATCAAGTTAAATTAGTTTTAAAAAGATCAAATTATCCCACACTAGTTCCTCCGTCCTAATTTACTTTGTAAAATGGTTCTTCCACATGGTCTAATTACATAATCAACCTTGATTGTTTCAGTCGATTTTTAATTTCGTTCCACTTCTTGATTTGATTAAATGTTGGATGGTTAATTTTTCTCTTAGTCCCCAAAATTTAATTTTTAATTTAGTCTAAATTTTTTTGGTCTAATTTTTTCCCAGTCCCTCCCCTTTATATGTTGTTTAATCTCAATCCTAATTTTTGTAATTCAAGTTTTTAAAATATACGAAAATTAACGACAAATACTAAAACTAATATTTTGGTTGACCAATCAAGGAATGAAAAAAAAAGACAAGCAATGTCGATTAAATTGTAATTTCAAATATTGTATTAGTTTATAATATTATAATTTTTAGGATTAAATAAATGGTTTAATAGTACAAAATAGTCCAAATTATTTATATTTTTCGGATATGTGCATAAAAGTATTTTTCAGTATAAGGGAGTGCTTAATGTTTAACTATTATATTTTAGGTGTGATCATTAATATTGTTTAAATTTTTTAATTAATCAAAATATGATACGTGAATTTAATTTTAATTTCTTTTAACTTAATTTTTAAAAAAAATCTTAAATTTCTTAAAATTTACAAAATAATCTAAAATCTTTAAATTGTTAAATTTGATTTTAATCATAAATATCTTTAACAACATTAATAACCAACCAGCACTCAATAAATACTACATTCGTCTCATTTATCTTGTCTATTATTGACTTTTTAAAAGTCAAAATTTTAAAATTTGACTATATTTATATTAAATATTTTAAATAATTAATTTTTATAAGATGTATATATTTAAAAATTTACTGATAAAATTTTTTTAAAATATATTTTTTATATTTTTATCAATAATAAATTTTAAATAATTAATAGTTAAAATTAAAAAATTTAATCAAAATAAAATTAATAATAAACAATTTTCATGAGAAGAAGGAAGTACTAATTATTACAACATACAGTGATAAGATTCCAGCAGCCATAACAGTACCTACTTTGAAATTTAAAATTTCTGCATCACATAAAAAACATAAATAAAGCCAAAACTTTGGTAAGAAATAAAAAAAAAAAAACATTTTTTTGTTGGACAATAATTAGATAAAGTTGACACGTCTAATGAATGCGAAAAATATTATTTAAAGTCGGACTCTAATATATCAAAATTTATTATTTTAATATTAAAATAAAAATCAGGGTTTGAAGTCGGACCGTAATCTATTTGATTTTTGATTTATTACAATAAGTATCATATTGTTGAAAATAAAATAGAGAATATTGTATTGTTGGGAAAAAAATAGACTAATATTAAGGTAAATTAACTGTTTTTTCAGAGCTTTCAATTGTTTTTTTTTTTTGTATATCCTTTTTCTCTTGATGATAACGACGACGTAACAAACGATCAAAACAACTTTTTATAGTGCATGTCTCTTTCCAAATTATTTTATTGAGATTATTTTAACATTATTGATAATTGAATGAGATCATACTATATTGAAATTAATATTATATTGAAATTATTTTTAAAAATCCTCGATAAAAATTATGATAATTGAACGAGATCATACTTTAATTTAATATCTAACGATGAATATAAGAGAGTCAATCCATGCAAACTATAAGTATATGAATACCCCTATAAAACGAAACAACTTTTAACATTATCAAGATAAAATAGAATAATATTAATAAAAGATTTTTTAAAAATTAAAAATCAAAAGAGAGAAAGATAATCGATAATTAAAATATAATTATGAGTGAAAAATTATCTTTGATTTATGTTAAAATCATTTTTTTCAATAACTCATTTAGGATTTGAATGATAAACACTAATAAAATAAAGAAGAAGAATAACAAGAACAAAAAACAAGCACGAAAGAACAAAGTTATGAGAGAAAAAGGAAGATTCGTATCATTCTCGTTATGGACTCAGTGACGGAGTCACATTTGCTGTAGGGTGGGCACGGACTCACCCTAAATTTTTCAAAGTTCAAATATTTACTCTTATTTTTTTTAATTTTTATGAGTTAATCCTTAAGTTTTTGTAATATTTAAGATTTTTGGCCACCCTAAGATTTAAAAATTTTATATGTGCTCACCCTGAAATATATTTCTAGATCCGTCATTATATAGACTTGTGTATAACAACTTTTAATAAATCATCTATATATAGACATAAAAAAGTATATAATATATTAAATTCTAATTAATGAATGTTACCGTAAAACAGTCACTAGTGATTATAAATCGTTATTTAAATCGTTAATCTGTTATTTTTTTCTATCAAAATCAAATGAAAATATGTATCTCTTACGAAATTTACGGTATGGCTTGCATTTCAAAAAAAAAAAAAAAAAAATTTCCCTCACTTTTGGTTCCTAAATAGACTCTCCTAGATTGTTTACTCTATTAATCAGGGATTCAATTAATGAGTTACCTATCTATTATATAAAGATAATGATACTCAATTAATGAGTTACCTATCTATTATATAAAGATAATGATACTGTTTAAAATTATTATTACAAGAAATAACAGCTCGCAATATCGTAATATATTAGTTACTGTCTGTAATTATAATAAACACTAGAATCGTAATTTAAATCCCTACTATTAATCTCGTTAACCCAATACTCGGACACGTGTGAGCTTTCCTCATTTGAATTCCGGCCTCATTGACTTCTATCCCATTTGGGGAGAAATTATATCATGGGTCCGGCTCACCACGTCAATTATGGTCCAATTTAATTATAACCACCCATTTTACCACTAATTTCTAACTCATTTTTTTTCAACCAATGAATCTTCACGCATATTTTTTATGTCATTTTAAAAATTTAATTTTTAAAAATTATATTAATCACATAGCAGATTAGTGGTGAAATGTGTGATTTTTATTGGTTAAGGACCACAATTGATATAATGAGCCGGGCCCATGACATAATTTCTCCCATTAGGCATACATCCTCCACCACTCCGTTCAATCCGCCATTGAAAGATGGCGTACCTTCTTGAACTCTAATAAGACTTTTGGATGAACCATTGAAAGATTGTGTTATCGATTTTTTTTAAACATTTTTTTCCAGGGCTACACCCATTTTTGGATTAATTTTGGTTCTTTCGTGGAACCATTTTAATTAAAATTTGATGTCATTGGCCCTAATAAGGATTTGTGTTTAAAACCATTTAAGGGTTGTTGGGGTTTTGAGATATTATGTTAAGACGGATGAGTAACGCGTAAGAACCTATCCTTGAGAGGGGAATAACAGTTGAAAACGGTTGTTAATGCTCCGTAAGCTGAGGAGAAAAAAGGAGGAATCCGTCCGAGGAAGAGCTCGCGTCTAATTAACTAGTTGGTGAGGCAATAGCTTACCACGACGATGATCAGTAGTTGGTCCGAAAGGATGATCAACCACAATGGGACTGAGATACGACCCAGACTTCTACGAGAGGCAGCAATAGAGAATTTTCCACAATGAATGAAAGCCTTACGGAGCAATGCCACGTGGAGGTAGAAGGCCCACGGGTCGTGAAGTCGTTCGTAAACGAGAATTAATGAAAAAATGAGTACGATATAATTATGTAATATTTTTTTTGTCTAAAATCAAAATAAAATACTCCAATCAAAATAGAACTTAACATTATTTACGAACGAATAAATAAACAGATCGTAACTAAATCAGACGTTAAATAAGTAATATCAACTAATATCAATGCATCTCTTGACACGTGCTTGTTATTATATTATTTTAATTTAAGATAATATTGAAAAATTAAAATAAATATAGAGATATTTATCGTCTTCTTTTATCGTTTCATTTAATGTCATTATCATTTTTATTTATCTTTACACTAAAAATTAGATTTAAGGTTTAGTATTTATAGTTAGGGTTTAAGAAATTTGAAATATAATATGTATTTTTAAGGTATAAGATATAGGGATTAAGATTTAGATTTTAGGGTTAATTTAAAATTTAATTTTTAATGTTAGATTAGATCCGAGAGTTTAAAATAAAAGTTAAAGTTAAAGTGAATACAAATAAAAAATTAATGATTACGGAACTCTAGATTAGATCCGAGAGTTTAAAATAAAATTAATAACAACTAGAAATTAAAAAGACCAGAGACTGATGAATCAAAGCCATTGAAAACAACTCGTTGAGTGTGTAGTTTATGATTAATTATTGCAAGTTGCATGAGCAGTAGGTAGGAGGGTGTTGACCTTGGATTCTCAGATCAAGTTTACTCACCTGGTTCATTTGCCTGGCCTGGAAAAGTTGCTCTAACGCCCCCATTCAGCTGTATTGATTTGTTTTCTTCTGCTACTTTGAAGGAGAAATGGAGGGGACTAAGAATTATGGCCACCAACATCCACTGCTTCTACTGTCCACTGAAGATGAGCTCATTAGCAATACAAAGGGAGAAGTAGCCGACTGTTCCAGGTGTGGGGAGAAGGTGTCTGCTCCATGTTTTGTCTGTGTCGAGGACTGCGGGTTCTACCTTCACAAGGTATGTGCCGACGCACCTTTGGAACTTAATCATCCTTTCCATCAGAACCACACTCTTCTTCTTATGAAAAAAGCACCTTATGAATATGAAGGATACTTTTGCTATTTTTGCGCTGAAATGGGTTGGAAGTTTGTTTATCATTGCTCTTGCGATTTGGACTTTCATATTAGCTGTGCTTTGTTTACATTTAATATTGCTGAAAATAATTTGAAAGAGCTTGAGCATGTTGCCCTTCAACCTCCACTGATTTCCTCTGAAAAAGATGATGAACAACTTGAAGATGTTGCCATGTGCTTTGTGTGTTGGGAACCATTAAAAAATTATCCATACTTCTCTCCTGATTGTGGATTCAATCTGCATAAGAAATGTTCCGAGCTGCCTCTCAAACTGAATCATATGTGCCATTGCAAACATCCTCTTGTTCTGCAATTTAACAGCGATGGGCTCGCTTGCAAGATATGCCAAGAAGCCCGACGAATAGGATTTATTTATGTTTGTTCACCTTGTAAGTTTGCTATTCACATCGAATGTGTCTCACCCTCACCCCCAACCATCATTGAAGATAAAATTCATGAGCACCCATTCACTCGGCTTTTAAGACGACTACCGTTCATTTGTGATGCATGTGGGACAGAAGGATACTACGCTGGCTACGTATGTTCAACATGTAATATTATACTCCATAGAGGGTGCATTTCGTTACCACGCATCATCAGAAGCAAGTGGCATGATCATCGCATTTTTCACAAATATTTCCTTCCATATGGTTTTGGAAGATCGGACTGCATTATTTGTCATGAAGAGGTCAGTCCAGATCACGGCAATTACAGTTGTTCAGAGTGCAATGTTACAGTCCATGTAAATTGCGTCACAAAGGACAAAAATTCATATTCTGTAGTTTCACTTGAGGATGAAGATGAACTAGCCAATCAAAGTTCAATTACTGTCTTGGAGAGGAATGATGCTGGAGAAGCTACAAAAATAAAACATTTCAAGCATGATCATAATCTAATGTTAAGTCCTTTGGTAGGAGAGCATGGAAAGAGTTGTGACGGGTGTATGTTACCGATCTCGGATCCATTCTACAGTTGTTCACAATGTGGTTTTCTTCTTCATAAAACTTGTGCCGTGTTACCTCGAATGAAGCAGGGCATTTATAACACGACCCAAAAGTAAGTGGATCTAATGCCTTTGCTTATGAATGTTGCAAATGTGAGGAAGAGATATGTCTGCAATGTGTGATTGCTCTTACTCCCGGTGCTCAAACATGTTCGAAACATGAACACACCCTCTTTTTCTACCAAAAGAAGAAAGGGAAATGCAACGCTTGTGGTAATAATACATGGGGTGCATTTGATTGTAAGGATTGCAGTTTTGTGCTAGACCGTGAATGCTTTTCTCTGCCAAGTTCAACTCGTCACAAATGTGATGAACACCTTCTTTCTCTCAAAATTCATGTCGTAAATAGTTATTCAGAAAGTCATTTTTGTGATATCTGTGAAGAAGAGCGAGATCCAAATTATTGGTTCTATCATTGTGCAACATGCAACACTTTTGCTCATACCGAGTGTGTTCTTGGAAAATATCCTTTTATTAAATTCGGGAGCATCTGCATCTACGAAGTAAATTATCATCCACACCCACTCACTTTTGTGAAGAAGCTGTACTACTACCCAGATTGTGCTGACTGTGGTAAGCTTTGTCAAGATTTGTCTCTTGGATGCACAATATCTGGATGCAATTATATCATACATTGGGAGTGTGCAGTAGAAAGATCTTAAAACGGAGCATAATCCTTTGTTTCTTTACTTGTCATGCTACCTTGGTTTGTCTGGATTTTTTAAGTCCAGTACTTACATGTGAAGTAGTCACCTTGCTTGGAATTTGTGAGTTTTGCTTTGGTATTTGATTCCTTGTAACTTGATTTTTATTGTACTTGTAGGGACATTTGAGTTTATCGTAGGCGTTTGGATTTTTAATTTTCAATAATAAGTTATGTACGATGAATTGGATGATTAGAATGTACAAATATATATTCTTATTTTAAAAAATATAAGAGTTTGATTTTTAGAAGAAAAAAAAAGGTGTTTTGTTTAATTTTTAGAAAGAAAGTACTGTCAATGCGTGGCTGCTAGTGTCAGTCAATCCTAGTATTTATATAGCTCATAGCTCACCCTTAACAGAATACAATTATCGGATTAACTGATTCATTGGGGGAGATGGACTTTGCTGCAAAAAAGGTTAAAGAAGCAAGTCAGTTTTAACCAACTTTGACAATCATATGACTGCATAATCGCAAATATGGTATGCACCATGACTCTCTGCCATGCATGCATCCATTTCAGATATCCGTAGATAGGCATCTTGTACTTGGCACTCAGAGGATCTACATCATTCGGACTATATTTTGATGTAATATTTAAATTTTTTAGATTTCAGTTAGGGTGACATGTGCCTCTATTTTGTTACTGATGTGCCTATATTTTATTATTACGGTTTAAACTTATTATATTTTGTCATCGGATATGCGTATTATTTTGTGAACAACATTTTAAGCGTATTTTATTTAAGTCATCGGTTTTATAATGTATTTATTTTAAATGATATCCAGATTTAATATTTTCCAATACAGTTCGAGTCGATTTATGTTTGACCCTATACTTATGATGAAACCATTATCTTTACAGGTTATTTGATTTCACTTGAAACTTGTATTTGTTTTATATTCAGCAAAATGTGACCACTCTAGGTCGGGTTTTCCGCATAGGCCGGTCTAGGGGTTACAACAACACTCTGACAACTCAACATCCCTACAACGCAGCCTAAGATACCTCTCTTTCTTCCCAAATTCTTCCTCTTTACTTTTAATCTCTTCCAACCACTTTTCCACCCTTTTCTCCATCATCTCAAGATCTCTACAACGTCCTTCGAAAACCTTTTTTCCCGATTTAAATGTCATGCGACGCTCCCGAAAACTCTTCTAGTTGAAATTGCTCTTTTTTCAACTTATACCACTTCTCCAAATCTCTCTCCTTCAACTTAACCTCTTCACATTGCTTCTCACATTGTTGTACAACAAATTCAAGATCTCTACGTTGTTCTCCCCAAACCTTCTCTTCCATCTCAAACTTTGTCACGAATTTCAACCCTTGTATCTCACAGTGAACATCCTTGAATTTTCCAGCAGTGATCAGTACATTACCATCAGCTACCATTACTTTAATTCGTTGTTTCTTTGTCAATTAACCATTTCAACCTTCTAACCATGATCATGTTAAAGAAATTATGTGTTCTACCTGACAAATGAGGACTATTACCCCGCGTCCCTGCAGGCAACATAGCCTCCACATGCCTCGCCAAATGAAACGCATCAATTAAAGACTTTGGTTGCAATAATTTTACCATAGGACTAATCTCAATCCTAAGGTGCTGTTTAAACAGACTCAAAATATAATCATCAGGCAATTCTACTTGAGTAAATAGGTGAATGAAATCCTCGTAATATTGTTTGACAGTATTTGTCTGCCTTAAAGCTACTAAATCCGCAAAGGAATCTTCAAATTTGTTAGGAGTAAAACGCTCCTTTAACAATCTTAAATATTATTCCCAAGAATGTAAAGGTAGACCTCGCATAGTTTTAGTAATAAACTGATACCACTGCAATGCTTCCCCTTCAATCTGCAACATCACTACTCGGACTTTAGTTGCATCCATAACCTTCTCTGCTTCAAAATACTGCTCAATCTTATAGTACCAACTCTTGAAGTCCACACCATCAAACTTTGGGCATAATAACTTGTACTCAAAATTGTGAGTGTGTGAAAACTCATCCTGAATCGGGGTCTCAGTGTCTTCAACCTCAATTGAAGTCCCCACTGAAGGATTTTGTATTAGTCGATCCTCAATTGGCACTGAAATAGGTAAGGGTTTAGGATTCCTCGAAGACGTTTGAGGAGAGCCCCAAACCCCTCTATGTTGATTTAATATTTCACCAATATCGATTTTTTGCTCAATGCAATCTCCATCATCTTATGTAAATTGGCCAGCATTGTCGTTTGCATATCTTGAAATCGGGAATTGATAGTCACCTCCAATCGATTAACCTTCTCCTGAAGTTTATCTATAACTAATCGCCAATCTGGAATTTGCGCCTGAGGTGGAGGGTCTGTATCAGCATTCTGCGCCGTCATTTCTGAGGATGTAACCTGAGCTCTGATGCCTTTGTCACGATCCAAAGAAAAAAACTGAAGAATTTTTATTAGAGGAAAGGAAGGAAGAAACAGATTTAGAGAGAATTAGAGAAAATAGGGAAAGACAAACAGTTCAAAATTCTCGACAAAAAACCCTCAACCTCTGTCACAACCCTAAATAACTCTCTAAGCCAAAACGGTTACGTTTTAGCACCTGCACACCTCACACAATACTCACCGTTTCATTAAACAAGACTAACGGTCATAAACTGAAAATTAAAACAAAAATAAGAAACAATTAATAGCAGTCAACTAGTTTGGTTCTTCACACATGGCCATTATTTGTTCTTTTTCATTCGAAATTTCTTTAAAAAACTTTCGTAAGTATTTTTTTTTCTTTATTGTTTACCTCCTTCAACATTTATTCCAATTTTCTTTTTGTTGGAAGCAAGACGATTAAGTTACATGCTACCGGGTGTAATCTAAAACCCACTTTCGAGCAAAAAGACATCCTATTTTGTCTGGTTAACGGAGAGTAAAGTTGTTAAACACTTAAAACTCTCCAAATATTTTCTTTAAAAAATTCCAATCTGCAGAGTAACTCAATTCTTTAACAAGAATCGGTATTCAACAAATAACAGCCTCAACAGTTACTCATTCCAAAACCAATGAACACAACATCCAACAATCCGTAGATTTCAGCTTCCAATAACCAATGAGTAACATGTGAATTATCACAAAGCAGAGATTGAAACAAAAATCATAACCAAGCTTTATTCAGCTTCTCATTCCCAATATGAGAAGAACTCTATAATGTGTTAAGTCAATTATCAATCTTAACTCTGGATATCATCAAGCTTAGATTGCAGTAATGCACATTACCAACAAGGCAAATCGGTAGAAAAACTCAAATAGACAAGATTATAACTATATGCCAACTCAAGAAATTCCTTCAAATATATTGAGCATTACCAAGTAAAAGAAAACCTTGACTAATGCATCACCTTGATTCACCGCAAGAAACTATATCCCAGAATGAATCTGAAAATATGTTGAACATTGTATAATTTTGTTCCAGATGGCGCAAGAAGCAAATTAAAGATTTCACCGAAAAATACAATCACAGGGTAATAGAATCATATCTGAGATGAAAGATGATGAGATTCTAGAATTTCACAAGTGACTTCTGATGGGCAAGATTGCAGCAGTCCACAATGTATGAGCAGCAATAGGAGAAGCAAATCCATGGAGCAGACGAGACTCGCGATTGAGGAAGCCGGTATGTGAGATTGACAGGGGAAGCGAAACAGTATCAAGATCGACGTCAAATGATCAATCTTGCAGCAATCGGTGATGACTGAAAATCCAAATGACAAAGAGATGACTGCAAGAAACACAGACGATAAATGGAGAATGAGATCCAATGGCAGCAGCGGAATAAGGACGACCACAGGATCTTTATTGGCGAATGATACCATGTGAGAATGGTGCATAGTTGATGAAGAAGATGAATAGCCGAAGGCCGGTGTATAGTGAAAATGAAGAGCAGATAAAGATTATATTTGAGGATCAAATGTAATCTCTGAATTTTATTGAAATTGAACCAATACAGAAAATAGAGTAAAGATGAGATTATATCTCAACCCCATGCACATACTTATAGTCTAAGTATACACTTCTAATAAACAAACAAACATATTTAAACCGACTAACTAACTAACAATGAACAACCAATTTAATCTCAATTGTCTAACATTGTGAAGAAAATCGAGATCCAAACCGTTGGTTCTATATTGTGCAAGATGCAATACTTCTGCTCATATTAATCGTGTACTTGAAGAATATCCATTCATCAAACCCGGGAGCATCTACCAACAAAGGGATCATCCAAATCCACTCACCTTTGTGAAGAAGAGCTACTACTACACCGATTGTGATGAATGTGGTAAGCCCTATGAAGATTTGGCTCTCGACTGCGTGATATCCGGATGCAGCTATATTCTCCACTGGGAATGTGTTGCACCTAATGGACTATGTGTCTTCTATGATGGGTTATATGATACGTAGCAGTTCAGAACTACACACATTTGAAAATTGCACTTTCTATTGCATTAGATTAGTTTAATATTTAATGTCGAGATATTCTAGTGTGTAAAGAAAACTAAGAAATAGTGTTATTGATTACAAGCAATCTGCTTTGTATTCTTTACAGCTTCCTTATTTATACAGTAGGCTAAAGCTAGAAAGCTTTTGGAAGAAAAGTAAACTGAAATAACTAACCAAGCTAACTGATTAACCAACTCAGTTACAAAGCTCATTTAACTGACTAGGCTCATTATACTTAACATGCTCTCTACTTTCTTCAGTTTGAAGTTCTAACAAACACACTACTCCTAGCATTTGTCTAAAGATGGAGAAATAGTCTTTAGACAACGCCTTGGTTAACCCATCTGCCACTTGGTCTCTCGAAGGCACATGATTGATCTTCATCTTGTTGGCTGCCACTTTTTCCCTCACAAAGTGAACATCGAGTTCAACGTGCTTTGTTTTGGAATGATACACAGGATTGCTACTCATAGCTATCGCACTCGAATTGTCGCTCCATACAACTGGTGTAAAACTCGTCTCGATTTTCATATCTTTCAACAAAGCATCCAGCCACATTATATCCGAAGTAGCATCAGCCAAACTTCGATACTCCGCTTCTGTGGTGGACCTCGACACTGTCTTCTACTTCCTCGAACTCCACATAACTAGGTTCCCTCCTAGGTATACACAGCTGCCTGAGATGAACCTACGATCTTCAACACTGCCTCCCCAATCTGCGTTGACAAATGCCACCAGCTGTAAAGGCGCTTCTAACTTGGAAAACCATAACCCATACTCGAGGGTTCCATTCAAATAACGCAACACCCGTTTAGCAGCTATCAAGTGTTGCTCATATGGTGCATGCATGTATTGTGCCAACTTATTGACACTACATGCAATATCCGGCCGAGTATGACATGCATAGAGGAGAGAACCTACCAAGCTTCGATACTGTTTGACATCTATCAAGGGACTGTCATCATCTTTTCCTAACTTGAGAGATGGAACCATTGGCGTGGGAGTGGGTGAGGCCTTGTCCATGCCAGCCTTAGTCAAGAGTTCAAAAATATCTTTATTCTGGCTTAGGAAGATAGAGTCATCAAATCTTCTAAACTCTATTCCTAAGAAGAAGTGCAACTCTCCAAGATCTTTGAGAGAGAATTTTTCAACAAGCAACTGAATACTTTCTTCAACCAGTTTGTTTGGGGTGCCAGTGACCACAATATCATCCACATACACCAACACAAAGATGGTTTGATTCTGAGTTGTTCTAATGAATAAGGAAGTGTCTGCAAGTGAGCTTTTGAACCCAAGTTCAACTAGATAGTCCCGTAACTTTGAATACCAGTTCCGAGGAGCTTACCTTAGGCCGTAAAGAGCTTTATTCAGCTTACATACGAGCAAGGTGCCATCTGAGGCTTTCCTCTCAAACCCTTCTGGCTAGTCCATGAATACCTCCTCACTCAAGTCACCATTCAGGAAGGCATTGTTGATGTCAACCTGCCTGAGTGGGCAATTCCATGATGCTGCAAGGGATAGAACTACATTGATTGGGGCTTTACATTGATTGTTGATTCTGGACTTTACTACATTGATTGTTGATTGTGGCTTTTGAACTACATTGTTGTGTACATAGTGGGAGTATCGTTCAGAGTCTTCAGGCATCGTGGGTTGTTGCACGATTTGTAGGACCATGCATGCATGTGTTTTTATGAATTATTAACCGACTTTTGATTTTAATTGTTTTTTAGTTAAATGTGATGCGAACTCTTAGGTACCAATTTTTAGGCGTACTAGAATTATAAACTTTTCTTTCAACAGTTCTCCGAACCTATGAAATTTGAATCTAAAATAAAATAAATAATTTATCTAAAATATAATAAAAATTGAATCTATGAAAATTTTAATTTTTAAGTTTTTGGATATAACAATCATTAAATTATTAAATATAACGAGATTAATATTTATAAGATTTTAAATAATTTAAAACTTAAAATATTATGATATATATTTTATCCGAAAAATTTAAAATCACATAATAAATTAGTGGGCGAGTGACTAAAGACATATATCCGTCCCAAGTAAGGATGAAAATATAATCTGAATTTGATTCGAAGAAAAAAATTTGATCCAAATCCGATTAAAAATAGTCCGAATTCGAACCCAAAAATAGTGTTCGAGTCTTAATAGGAGATGGATTGGATATAGATATTGCCATGATCCGATCCGAATTCAATCTGAATCCATATCTGATATGAATCCGATCCATATATAAACCCGAATAAAAATATTTAAATTTTTTATATTTAAATAGTTTGAGTTGTTACTTTAATTTGTTTTTTATTGAATTGTAATATTTGTTGAGATTTATTTGTGCTATAAATTTAAAAATATTTATTTGATAAATTTTTTTATTTAAAAATATTTATTTAAGTTGTTACTTTAAAAATAATTGAATTTGAACTTTTGATTTAAATTTTAGATATTTTATTGGATTGAATTTAAATTTATATAAATAGACTTGGATTCAGACTTATTTTTTAAAAAAATTCAATTATTAATTGAATTAGACTTGAATTTTATAAAGTTTAATCCGAATCCGATCCATTATCATCCCCAGCTCAAGCATCTTCCCAGTTCCCACTATTGAGATTCCCTTTTCTAAAAATATAGATGGATAAATTAGCGGGCGAGTTGATTTATATTTTTTATATTTTACCTGTTGAAATTACAAAAATGGGGTCTATAATCTATTAAGATTTTTATTAATTAAAAATTAAAAAAAATATTTTATTACAAATATTTTTTTATTTTTTAACAATAATCTTTATATTTTTATTATTATGAAAAAATACAAAATTTTTATTGTTTAAATAGATTATAAAATTTTTATCTATATCTATTTAATTGTTATTATATCTTTAATCGTAAAAAATCATATTATATATATAGTTTAAACATATTTTAGTTTGACATAAAGATAGTTTTCACCCTTAACGTTTATGATTTTTGTCGTTTTGGCCCTTTTCTTTTTTGGGATAAATTTAGCCCTTAACCTATATCTTTTTGACAAATAGCTTATTTTTTAACTACCATGATGACTGGACCATTAAAAATTTAACATTGATGACATGTCATATGCATTTAATAATATATTTTAAATGACATGGCATCTAACCTATCAAATTCATATATATGGAATATAATTTTATTTCAATATAAAATATAAAATAATTAAAATCTAAATAAAATATTAAAAAATAATTAAAATTTAAAATAAAAGGCTAAACATTCTAAACCCTAATTACATAGAATCAAAATCTTATTTTTCAAAAAACTATGAACACAATCCAAAAAGAATTTTGTAGAGTTTGCCACCGGTGAATCAAAGGTAAGACATTTTTATACAAATCAATTGTGTTTTTATTATTTTAATTTAGAATTTAGGTATTTTGGTTTTTAACCTAAATTAGAAGCTCTAGGATTTAGGGTTATAGTTTAAGATTTGAATCTAAATTTAAAAGGTAGTAAATTTAAAATTTTAGGTTTTGAGTTTTGATTGATCTAAAAAAAATCCTAAATTATATAAAAATATAAAGTAGTAAATTTGTTTAAGGTTTTGATATATGAAAACTCAACGGTTAAGGATTCTATTTGGATATAGATGTTTGTTGAAAAAGATTATTTACTTATTATGTTTATAATTATTTACTCGTGTTTATGTTCTGTTTGGATATAGATGTCTGCTGAAAAATATTATTTGAACTTGCATGTGGGTGGACGATTTGAACGGGACCCATATTTTAGGTATGTGGATGGAATTGAGCTTAAAATAGAAGAGGATCCTGATATTATTTCATACATCGAATTATGTCGAATAATACAAGAAGATCTTTCTTTTGATACTGTTGAAATTATTTACTTTTATATGCCTAATAGTAAGAGTTTATACGATGGACTTAGAGTAGTATGTGATGATAGCAGCACTTTAGATATGATTAGTTGTTGGTATAAATGTTTTGAGATTGAGTTATATGTGGAGCATAAAATCCATAGTCTTGACATAATAAAGAATGGGTCTTTACCATCAAATGATGGTGATGATAAAGGGGTTGATCAGGAGACTGACAGTGTTGGTCAAGAGGACATTAAGGGGGTTACACAGAGGGTTAATCAATGGACTGAGAGTGCTAGTCAAAGGACTACTGAAGGATCCATTGAGGGTGTTGATCTGGGGATTGATCAAGGCTTTGAAAAGGTTAGTCATGAGTTTGATGATGAAGATAGTGAAAGGGGTGATAATGGTGATATAACAGAGTGTAGTTTAAATGAGGAAGATGAATCTTGTGCGAAAATGAGAAGTATGTTTTCGGTGTACAATTCAAACGATGAAAATCCAGAATTTTGTATAGGGCTGCTCTTTAAAGACGGAAAAGAATTCAAAGATGCCATTAGAAAATATTCAAAAATTTCGAAAAGGGAGTTAAAGATGGTTAAAAATGAACCAAAGCGGATAAGTGTTAAATGTATCTCCTCTGCCAAATGTCCATGGAAAATCTTTGCAAGTTATAGTAGGTCCACACGTTGTATACAGGTATGGCGACCTCTTTTTGAAAAAAACGCGATTTTTAGGTGGAAAAGGTGTTTGACGATTGATTTTTAAAAACGTAATAATTTATCAAATTTAATCTTGAAAAATCCCAAATTTTAGAAAAATCTTAATTAAATTTGAAAAAATTTTGACTTGGAGTCGCCACCGGCCACTTAGGTAGGCCAGACACCATAAAAATAAACCAGAGATTCATTTTGAAAAAGTTGGGTTCGGGAGTCGGTTACGTGTAAGGACGACCCTTACAAACGCCCAAAAAATTGGTACCTTGAAAAACATTACGTGGCATTTGACATTTTGGAGAAAGATATTAATTTAATTTTCCATTGTTAAACGAACATTATTTAAATTTGGATATCCATTTGATTTAGAAGTTATACTACATTTAAACTTGAGTTAATCGAGACGTCCTCTATATAGAAAACCTCACCCAAATTTAAAAGAATATAACTTCCGCCTCAAAAGGCTAAAGTAAAATGCATGATTATTTTTTATCTTGTTCATTTTAAGTTCTAGTCCTAAAATAGGCTCCATTACTTAAGCTTTTAAAACCTAAGTTACTAGCGTTCACTAGTTACTTACCTATCCATTTTTTAATTCTAAACCTTAGTTTTTATCAAAATTCTAGGTTTTTAATAACACATAAATTCGATGCCAAGGTACACTCTCTAGGTCAGCATCTTAGTGCGTCAAAACACCAACCTCTTTAGTGTATCCGAGACATATGATTCACATGCTATGTTACTAGATTTTCTCCCTAATTAAATTAATTAATTTAAGTGACTAATCCTAAAAAGGCACTAAATTAATTAACCTAAGTTTATTAGGTGACCTTCCTAAAGTATGCTATGCAAAACAACATAAAATAAGAAGGCAAGATAAAGGAACTTCCACTTTTATTATAGTCATTGGTGTACATCACATTACATCAAAAAATTCTCTTTACATGAGTACAAAAGGGACTTGAATAAAAGAGATTACAAGGGATTCGAAGACAAACCTTGAACAAAGGATAAGACTTAAATTAAGTGTGAAATTAAACCTTAAAGCTTTTAGAAATTTTTAATTAAGTTAATTAATTAAATTTTTCTTAACCTCAGATTTTAATTAAATCTTAACTTAAGTTTGATGGATTTTAGGTTCAAAAGTTTAATTGGGGGTGGTTTAACTTAATTAAGTTAATTATTAAATCTTAACTTAGAAATTTTAGATTAATTAAATGTCCCTAACTAAAATAATTTCTAAGTCTCAAACATTTAATTTAATTTAATTAGAGTTTTGGTGAAATTATTAAACTTAATTAATCTTAAATCTTAACATTTTAGAAATTAATTAAAATTAATTAAATTAATTAATTAAAATTATTCCTTAAATTTTAAGAATTAAAAGCCTAATTAAAGTCTAAGTTGGGTGAATGTTTTAAGGTTTAAGGTTAACTAGACCTAATTAAAGAGTTTAAATTTTAAACCTTAGAAATTAAAATTAATTAAATTAATTAATTAAAATTATTTTCTAATTTTTAAGAATTTTAAAACCTAATTAAGGTCTAATTTGGAGTGTGTTTTAAGGTTCAAGGACAAAAACTAAACCTAATTTAGTTTAATTTTAAAACTTAAATTTTTAGGAATTAATTAAAATTAATTAAATTAATTAATTAAAATTATTTCCTAAGTTAAAGAATTAAATTAAACCTATTTTAAGTCTAATTTTCAAGGCTTGGATTAAATTAATTTATGTTAGATTTAAACTAGATTAAATTAATTTTAAAGTTTGTTAAAATTTTAATTAAACCTTAATTTAAGACTTAATCAATTTAAAAAAAAAAAACTCTAAAATTAATTTCATGAACTAATTAAATCTAAAAGTAATTTAGTTTAATCCTAAAAGCTTAATTAGGGACTTAATTAAGGTCCTAGGGGCCTAATTGAATGGTTTCTAGAGGTTTAGGGACTAATCAGGGGTTTCTGGAGACCTAATTGTATGATATCTAGAAGTTTAGGGACCTAATTGGGTTTTAAGGGACTAAATTGAATGAAAGACTAAAGTTTGGGGCCAGAATGTATTATGGCTTAAAGTTGGAGGACCTAAAGAGCAATTAACCCACGCCCGTTTAAAAACGCGCGGATCCGGGTTGAACCCGGATCCGGCCCACGACCCGGCTGCCTGAAACGGCGCCGTTTCACCCAGGATCAAAAAGTCCCTTGAACCGAGTTCAATCGGCCATTTGTCTCTGTCCATGACTCGGTCGACTCGGTTTTCTCTGAGGGAAACACACCACAACCCAGAAAACTGATCCTAAACGGACCAAAAACCCTTAAATCCAAACGTGTTCTTCGTGTTCATGAAGAACACGAAGAACACGGTCACCAAACACCGTCTGTACCGCCGCTAGATCCGAAGCGCCACCGTGGGGCGTCGCTCCGGTGAGTTTTCCGGCCACCACACCGAAGGTTCCAACCAAAGCTTCGACGGCGTTTTCGACGCCGGAAAGAGTTTCCGACGCCGGTGAACCCTCCGGTAACACTTAAACACCCGAAAAAACGCCTAAAATCATCAGTTCAGCTACCTAGAAGCGATCTAAGTCGAATCTAACCCCTAAAAACAACCCTAAACACCTCTAAATCAACCAGAAGCAATCGAAACAAAAACCTAGAAACCCTTAACCATCAAAACCAGCTGAACGGAGAAACTTACCAGAATCAAAAACCGATTGGATTCCCTCCTAGCTGCTGATCGATCCGAAACTCCTGATTCAAGCTAAGATTGCTTCAAGCTGCTGTCGATTACTCTCCAAGAATCTGATCCCCCTCATCAATCCGATTGAATCCCTTTTAAAGGGATTCAAATCGGAGTCCTAGAAACACCGGACTCTAATCCTAATCAACCTAAACAACCTCACAACAACTCCCATGATTCCACCACCTGAGAATTCGGCCGAAGCCTCCTCCACGACTTTGTTTTCTGTTTTTTCTGATTTTTACTTTTTTTTTTTGATTTTATATTATATATTATTTATATATTATTTATTTATATATATTATTATTATATACTTAATTTCGTGTTGACAACAGGTAAATTGCTTTCATTGCAATTTAGTTTTAATTATATTATTTATTATATATATATATATATATATTAATATTCTTACTGTATAGGTGAAGAGTTTTCGAGATGAGCATAACTGTTGTGTGAGTTTCCACAACAAGATGGTTAAAGTTGCTGCCATTGCTGATCATTTTGAAGCAACTATACGAGATCATCCAAAAATGAAATTGAAGGAGATTCAACGAAGGGTCGCTTCAGAGATGCATGTTAATGTCAATCTTACAAAGTGTAAAAGAGTAAAAAAGAGAGTCAATGAAAGATTATCTGGAAACTTCAAGGAAGAATTTGCTATGTTATGGGATTATGCAGATGAGTTGAGGGCAAAGAATCCAGGCAGTACAATTAAGATGTCAGTGCAGAGAGTAACACCAGATTCTCCCCCTCATTTTAAAAGGTTCTATGTTTGTTTTGATTCTTTGAAGAAAGGTTGGAAAGAAGGATGTAGACCAATTCTTGGGTTAGATGGTTGTTTTTTAAAAGGACCATTCAAGAGTGAGTTATTATCAGCCGTTGGAAGAGATGCCAATAACCAAATGTACCCTGTTGCATGGGCTATAGTTGAGGTTGAATGTACAGATTCATGGGCATGGTTTCTGAATCTACTTGCAGCAGACTTGGATCTAGTGGATGGCTTTGGATTGACCATAATTAGTGATCAACAAAAGGTAATAACAATTATTTAGTTATGTTGTGTGATATTATATTTTTTAACATTTTAAATATATAATTTTATTTATCTTTATAGGGTTTAGAGATTGCAATTAATGATATTCTTCCTAGAGTGGAACATAGAAATTGTGCACGGCATGTTTTCGCTAATTGGATTGGAAGGAAGAAAGGAAAGTCTTATGAATTTGATTTTTGGGAGATTGTGAAGGCTACAACTGAGAGAGAATGGGAAGATAAATTTGAAGCTCTTACAAAAAAAAGATGAGTTAGTTGCCAAGGATTTGAAATCCAAATCCCCTAAAAATTGTTCAAAGGCTTTTTTTAGATGTCATAGTAAGTGTGACATGGTGGATAACAATATTTGTGAAGCTTTTAATTCTAGCATTTTAGAGGCAAGATACAAGAGTATAGTCACAATGTTAGAAGAGATCAGAATCAAATTAATGACTCGAATTGTTGAGAAGAGAAGATTTTTGTGAATCATGAAAGTATAACAATGGTCCTTTATTGAAGAAAAAGTTTGATCAGAGTAAAAAGGACATCATTGAATGGCAAATGGTGTGGAATGAGAAACAAAACAATTCACAGGGTCAGACCTTTATACAAATCTAAAAACCGGAGAGCAAACATATTATGTAAGTTTTACGTTTGGTTATAACATTTTTCTAAATATTGTTTCTATCGTAACTAACTGAAATATTATATTTTGTAGTCAGGATTGAAATCAAAGATATTCGACTCTCGTCAGATATCTATTGTAGACTCCCCGGTTTAAGAAAATTCTTCAAATAAAAAACGCAAGTCCACTGAAGATCCTATAAACACTTAAGTTGTTTTGTAGAGACAACTGAAGAAAGTGATAGACCTATGTTAGATTATGAGTAATTTAATTATACAATATAGATTTTTTATTGGTACAACTTTTAATAATTTGATTTCAGTAGTGTTAATTTTTGAAAGTCATTGATAGTTTATCAATATGATTATGATATAATTACATTGTTTGAGATATCGTGATTTTATCGTAAACTTTGGAATCGACATTGCTAATAGGGGAGAAAATATCGAACTTAACAATGAGAGTAACAATGATGACGTTAGAGAAGAGAAAAATGAGTGTGAACTCGCGACGATTCCGACAAGCTTTAAAATGAATGTATCGACCAGAGATCTTGACGAAGATATTTTAAAATAAAATTTTAATTATTTTTTAATATTTTATTTAGATTTTAATTATTTTATATTTTATATTGGAATAAAATTATATTCCATATATATGAATTTGATAGGTTAGATGCCATGTCATTTAAAATGTATTATTAAATACATATGATATGTCATCAATGTTAAATTTTTAACGGTCCAGTCGTCATGGTAATTAAAAATAAGTTATTTGTCAAAAAGATTACGTTAAGGGCTAAATTTATCCAAAAAAAAAATAAGAACCAAAATGATAAAAAACATAAACGTTAAGGGTGAAAACTATCTTTATGCCTTTTAGTTTTAAGATTACGTGTATGTAAAAAATATTATCAAAAAATTCATATACTATAATTATATATATGATATCAGTCAATTGGAATTAATTGCGACAAAACCCGAAAAAAACACGAGAAAACAATTATAATTTTTTAAAAGTTAATTAATAATTTGAAGAAAAGGGGTAGTTTTGAACTTTGCACCGACTACATTTTTTTTTTCTTTTTCTCAACCGCTAATGTGTATAATGGCTTCGTCGCATATTTTTCCATTGAAAAATTCCCATTTTCTTTCCCTCGTCATTTTTTTTTCTCTCGCTCTAACAGCGACGATTGATTTTATTGGATATCTTTTCCGTCAGATCTGCAATTTTCATTTTCGATTCATTCAGGTTAAGATTTCTCTTCTCATTTTTTGTTTGTTTATTTCTGTTCTTTAATTCACTCTCATTCGGAATTGATATTTTTGAATTTGTAGTTTTGTTTGATTTCTCATTTTTTCAGATCTAAATTTCATGTATCTAACTTAAGCTGAATTTCACCTCATTTTGATTGATTATTTCCTTTTGAACTCACAATTGTTCTAAAAAATCATATTCATATTTATTTTCCAGTTGTTTTTCTTTGTAAAAGATTCTTAATTGTAAGATTTGAGGATCTAGGGATCTTTAAGAAATATTACGCGAAAACCGAGATATCTATTAAAAATGTCGTTATATTTCCTGTAATCGATCTTCAATTGTTCGCTTTTGAGTTCTTTGACTTTCTTTATAATGATTTGAACTTATATGCCCGGACGTATTTAGTTGTATTCCTCTGTATGCTTGAAAATGGTCTAAAGGTTTCCTTTTTTGCCTGCTCCTTCAGTGTGACAAGGCTGCTTCATTTTGAACTCAGGCGAGGATGAAGAAGGCTATTGGGCAAACTGTTAGAGAACTGTAAGTGTATTACTAGATACTAATTCCCATATATGATGTAGTTTATTTTGTTTCAAATATTTACTAGTTTAAAGAAATCATTTGACAGTAAAATTATCTACGAATGGTGATTATTGCAAGTTTAGTTGCTTTTGAATCAATTTGTTGTATTCTTATTTATCGGTATTTGGTATAACTAGTTGCTAAATGATCTTTTGTTCTATCCTCTTGCAGTAAGAGAGAGGTCAATAAGAAGGTTCTTAAAGTTCCTGGAATAGAGCAGAAGGTAAGAAATATTCTAGAAATTTCACTGTTCATATGAGTACTTAAAAGCTTATCGTTGCATCATAATTGTAAATACCAGTGGTTGGTAGGCTAGAGGATTTAATAAACTGTCCAGATATCTGATTCCTGATTTAGGTATTAAAAGGCCAGGCCTTGTAGCGTTATTATTAAAGTGCTATTGTAATTTTATAGTTTTTCTTGTTTTGGTAATGAGATGGAACTTGGAAGAAACCAGAGAGAACAAAGCACAAGTTTATATTACTTGGACTTGTTTGTGATTGTTGGATACGATATGGTTATAACTTATGTGTATAATGCCAGCATGACCTATATTCATATATGCGTTAAAAATCGGTATCGTACACCACCAGTACTCCATGAAAAATGAGGAATCAGAACACATAGGTGCGAGAAGTCGAGAACTAATTTAAAAGTAATTAAGTCTTTCGTATTTGTAGCCTGATAGATATTTGGTTTACGAGGGGTAGTTTCCAACCAGTCAAAGACCTACATATGACACCA
This sequence comes from Abelmoschus esculentus, assembly GCA_035048815.1. NCBI lineage: Eukaryota > Viridiplantae > Streptophyta > Magnoliopsida > Malvales > Malvaceae > Abelmoschus > Abelmoschus esculentus. The sequence continues at coordinate 17,882,220 of JAUCBN010000028.1, read as the reverse complement.
AGTACTATAAGGAATAGGGTCAGAATAGTAAATTTTGGACAAATGGCTAATTCGGTGTGGGAGAGTTCACTGATCTCTGTTCTTGACATCCTAAGGTTGCCAGTCACAGGCTCGTTTGGGGTGCGGGTTTGATTGTTTTCAGAGCGCTTATTGCAAAGTTACTAAGTGGACTGTTTCTTACGTTTGCTAAAGGATCTCTAATTTTCATATGAATGTCTTATCAAGTTTGATTAAGTGCCTAGGTGCTGGTTGAGTTGAATCTTGATATAACATATTGGTTCCAAACTACTTTCTTCGTACTTTTTTTTGTCCTTTTGGTAAGGAGGGGATTGCACGTAGAAGTATTTAACTTTAATGGATAGTATGCTTGAACAACAATGATCTCTAATGTTATATGTAATACTAATAAAGTTTCATTTACTATTACGAAATTATACTCTTTTCCTTTTTGTCTTTCAGGTTCTTGATGCCACCAGTAATGAGCCCTGGGGTCCTCATGGATCAATTCTTGCAGATATTGCAATGGCTACAAGAAACTAGTAAGCTTGATATAAGTTATGTATGATTTTCATTCCACGTGTTACATGGAAACTCATTTTCTTTTAAATAATCATGCAGTCATGAGTATCAAATGATTATGACTGTAATCTGGAAACGTCTAAGTGACACTGGAAAGAATTGGCGTCATGTCTACAAGGTCTGCAAAATTTAGTTGCGTTCATTAACAATTTTTTTCCTCTGCACCATGTAGAAGAGATCATATGAAAATCTTATTTAATGTCTAGCATTTATCCGTTTACTAAAATCCTAATGTTCAATTTTGAAACAGTCATTGTGCTCTGACACATTTTGTGTACTACATTTCTCTTATTTTCTCTGTATATATTTTATGTTTCTTCAACTTTCCCCTTAAATAAAATGTACCAATTTATTAAGGCTTTTGCTTTGTTGAGCTTCAGGGTTTGACTGTTCTGGAATACCTTGTTGCTAATGGATCGGAGCGTGTCATAGATGACATAAGAGAGCATTCATATCAAATATCGGTAATTTCTGTTTCTAAACTCATTATGACACTATTGAATATTGATGATACAATCTGCAGCTTACTGTATTTTAAATGTTTTGGTGTAATTAAATATTTCTATCCTTGTTACAGACCTTGTCCAATTTTCAGTATATAGATTCTAGTGGAAGGGACCAAGGTAACAATGTCAGAAAGAAATCTCAGAGCCTTGTGGCCCTAGTAAATGATAAAGAAAGAATAATTGAAGTAAGACAAAAGGCTGCAGCAAACAGGGACAAGTGAGTCAGCGATTTATGCTTTAATCTTGTTACTGTGTTCAATCATCCTCCCGAATAAAAGTGTTTTAACTCTAGCACTGAAAAATATTGATGGTTGTTTCGGTTCTATGCTGCTTTTAACACCACATACATCTGCATGCTTATCAAGAGTATTTATTTTCATGCTTTCAACATGAAAGTGCATTGCTGCAAGAGCTTACATTACTTTCAACTTGACAAGTACATGTATGCTTGAGCATGCACATATGCGGAATGCATTCTTGCCATTAATTGTGGGATATTTCCTGTACATCAGTTCACCAGTTGATATCCCTTTTTCTTCCTTTCTCGAGTAATAGACTTAAATCTTTGAGAATATTAGCACAGAAGTGGAACTCAAATCGAAAAGGTTTATTACTTAATCTAGTTTCTTTTCTACTAAGTTCCAGTTATATAGGTTCTAGTAACATTTCTTGCTCCTGGTCTGCGGGATCTGTATATGATTACTTTTCTTCTCCCATTAGCAGTTTGTTAAAGATATTTCTTCGGAGTTTCATTCTTGATATTGGAATATAAATTAAGGTTGATGTTGAGTTTTTCCATAATGTATTCTTGTTTGTTATACAGGTTTCGGAATACATCAACTGGTGGAATGTATAGGCCAGGTTCGGGGGGCGACAGATATGATTATGGAAACAGGGATTATGATGATCAGAATGGTTCTGGAAGAGACCGGGAGTATGGCTATAGAGATGATGATAGGTATGGCAAATATGGGGATTCAAACAATCGTGATGGGGATCGTTATGGCAGAGATTATGAAGACCGCTACAGAAGAGATGGTTACAGGGATGATGACTACCAAGGTAGAAGTGTTCAATATGGCACAAGATCTAGGAGCTCTGATAGAGACCGTGTTTTCGATGAGGATGGTGCTTCTTCTCGGTATGCATGTATTTACTTTGACAACTTTTTATTGCTATGTTCTTTTATGAAACATAGATATTGTTGATTCAATTATATTAACCGTGTCTCTGTTTTTTGTTGAAGTATTTTTTTCCCTCTTATTTTTGGATATCATGAAAAAAATTCAAATGGAAGGTGTAAATATTAATGGTTTCTGTTGCACTAGACTAGGATTTGTATATGGTGCATTTACTTGGCAACTTTTCATGGAATATTTCTATCTAAATGTGCTTTTGGGTGTCATTTAACAAGTTACATGTCCAGATTTAATAGTTATGATCCTTGTGAATTTTATCTACGGCGCTCGTACCATTTTGGTATGCTTGACAGGGAGAATGTAGTTAACTTAATTGTCTTCTCTGCAGGGGCAGCAGTGCTAGAGCTGATGATCCCTCTCAGGATGGAAGGTAACCAAATGTTGATGCAGTCTCGACTTGTATTAGTTGATTATTTTTTTTTTTTATGTAAAGGAGATCGCAGCCTAGGAATAACAGAAGAGGTTACAAGTGCTGAAATTTGAACTCTAGACTCGTTGGATGCCACCTCTTAAGGGTGTCTTCGTGAATCAAATAGACTAACCTTTGATTGCAGTTGATCATTTTTATTAGACAATAATTATTGGTTTCTTGTTTCTAAAATTTCTGAAAATATATACTTTTGTGCAGACAGCATGAACGGAAGCATTCTGAACAAAATGTTGGTGCTCCTCCCAGTTATGAAGAGGCAGCAAGTGAGGCTCAGAGTCCTGTCCATAGTGAAAGGTATTTCTTTTCTGCTTAAATTTCAGAGACATGTTGCTTGCAATAGTGTGTTGCTTGATGATCATACTGAAAATCTTTTATGACAGGGCTGAGCAAACTTCTGTAGCAGCTGCTCCCGGTGTTTCTCCTCCTGCTAGCAATAATAATCCTAACCAAGCAGCCCCTGATCTTAGTAATTCAGCTTCTCCAAATCAACAAGTGGAGGCCTTCGATGAATTTGATCCCCGTGGTTCAGTTTCAGGTATGAAATTCTATATGAATTCCATGGTTTCTATGTTCCAATGGTATTACTGGGATGGTCGTAGTCTTTCACAAGGAATATGGTGCCCTTTTTGCCCATCTATCATGTAACTTAGTTGATGTGCTGTTCTTTTGTCTTGATATATCACCCTGGAAAGTGTAATTTTCTGAGTTCTCCAAATATTAGGTTTGACATGCTCTGTTGCTTCAAATTCCATTTTTTTTATTATTATTATTATTATTATTATTATTTATTTATTTTTCATGTGGTAGGTTTTAGTGTATATTATTCTATCTGTAAAAGTATATTTCTTGGCAAATGGTTAGTCATTTAATTGCGGGTTTACTTTTTAGGGAGCTATACCCTTTGCTGTTCTAACTTTTAATTGTGGATGTTGCTAGTGAGTAGTGACACTTTTAAACGAATGCATAAAAGACTATTTTGGTGACTTATTTCGGGTTTAATTTGTTTTGTTCAATTCTAATGATATTAAAACATAAAAGACTATTTGGTGACTTAGCCCTTATAACTGGAACTATTTTTTTATTATCTATTTCTCTCATCAATTACAGCTGCTCCAACTACTGCTGCTGCAGCTGCCCCTGTCTCTGCTACTGCTGTTCCCACTGCTTCGACCAATGCTGAAATAGACTTGCTGGACGCACTGTCTGATTCATTTGCCATCGTGCCAGTTATGCCTGAAAACTATGGTACCGAGTCTGATGCCCTGGCAAGTTCGGGCGCTATGCCCACCTTTGCTGCTAATCAGTTGGCATCTAATTTTGTGAATCAGGTAACATGATTCATATAATTGTGGGTCTTGTTAAAGATTTTGCTCTCCTTATTTACTCTAAACCTTTTTCTTTGTTTGATTCCAGTGGAATTTAATGTGTATTTTCTTGCCATCTATATTTATGGGATATTGTTCTCGATTCAGGGTTTTGATGATCCATTTGGTGACAATCCTTTTAAAGCTGCCCCTTCAACTGATGCTGCACCAGCTGCGCCACAAATTTCTACTTCCATGCTTATTTTCCAGCCTGCAACAAACCAAAATGCAGCAGCGCCCCAGTTACCTTCTGTAAATTCCAATGCAGCTGCAAACTTCAACTTTGGGGACTCATTCTCTGCCAATGCTTATTCTGCACCTAGTGTCTCTAGCGTAGAACCTCCATCAACAAACTCCCAGTTTCTGCCTCCAGAATTGTCAATGCAAAATCAGGAAAATGATGCATTGGCAGATATTTTCCAACCTTCTGGACTTGAACAGCCGAGTGCTAAGACATATGATCAATCTCTGCAGCCAAGTTTTAATCCTTATAGCCAACTGCCACATGCTGGTGCTAATCCATATGGTCAACCCTCACAGCCAAATGCTAATCCATATGGTCAACCTGCACAGTCAAATGCTAATCCATATGCCCAACCCATGCAACAAAGTTCTAATCATTCATATGGTAATTTTAACCCACAGACTGTGACTATAGCCCCTCAGATTCCAGAATCTGCTGCCCAGAGCATCAATGGGAGTTTCAACTCTCAGATATGTTCTAATGCTCCTGTCAGTTCATACATGGCTGCTCTACCTCAAAATAACAAAGATGTCCTGGGTGGCTTAATTTCACAAACTGGATCAAAGCCTTCTATGTCATCACAGACAACTACTCCCCCATCAGCAGCACTTGCTATAATTCCTGTTTCACAACCATCGAATGATAAATTTGAGACTAAGTCGGCAGTTTGGGCTGATACATTGAACAGAGGACTAGTCAATTTGAATATTTCCGGACGTAAGTATTTACTATCTCTTGGTTACAAATCTTGTGCAGTAGGTCCCTTCCACACACACTAACTTTTTATTTTCTGTATGCAGCTAAAACAAACCCTTTGGCTGATATCGGAGTGGATTTTGATGCTCTTAATCGGAAGGAAAAGAGGATGGTGAAGCCTGCACCCAATGCTGTAACATCTACAATCACCGTGGGTAAAGCTATGGGATCCGGTTCTGGGATTGGTCGTTCCAGTGCTAGCACTCTTAGACCTCCAGCCAATCCTATGGTGGGTTCAGGTATGGGTAGCATGGGAATGGGAATGGGTGGTGGACCTGCTGGAGTCATGGGCATAGGAGGAGGGTATGGTGGTATGAATCAACAATCTATGGGCATGGGCATGGGGATGAGTATGGGAATGGGGCAAAGACCCTACATTCAACCACAAGCTGGAATGCCTGGCGGTTATAACCCTACGATGGGTTCCAGCGGCTATTCCTAACAGCCATATGGTGGCGGTTATCGATGAGAACGAGAACAAGTCACCTTATCAGTCGCGTAAAATAAAGTTACATACAAAGTTTGTGATACAACAGAGTTACAAGAGATCGTAATATTGGTAAACCTTCGGTGTCGGCATTTTAATCCCTGAGTCGAAGCTTCGCTTGGCAGTTGCCCGATAGGATCCAATATTTTCTTCAATAGTCTCATTCTTGCTTAAGCTATCGCACTGTTTGGACCCTAACGAGTCTTACTGGTTCAATGCCTGGCTTGAGCTGTTGTGAAATTTGTGTATTTCTCACGTTTTCTTTCTTCTTCTTTTTCTTTCTGCCTTGTCATTCTTCCATATAATATATATATATTTCTTTTATGAGAACAATAAAGACGGAGAGGTTTTTCGAAATAGTGATGTGAAGCATGCTTCATCTCAGGTTAACACAAAACAAGGTTTATGAAGAAGAAAACCACCTACAATACCCAGCAACCTCTGTTCTCCCTAGCTGAGCAAGTGGAACAGTTACCATGGACATGTAGCATGGAGAATATGGTTGCATCCAAACATTATACATCTGGGTAGTAATCTATCTTCTTCACAGCATTGACAGGTTGTTCATGAACGTCCTCTCCTACATCAATGATATGCTTGAGGTTGACGAATGGAAACATTCTAAGAGCACCATCGACATGAGCTGAAGTATTCGAGAGTATCAAATTAACGGTTAATATACATATATGCATCTTAATAAAATAATGAAAAAAAATAAAATAAACATTATAATAAAGTATAAATATTAAATTATAGTATATCACATAAAATTAAATATATGAAAATCATAGTGCAAATATATATTATTCATTATAAATTACACTGTAAAAAAACAGAGCACTATATAAGTATCCATATATACATATTTACGTATATAATAAAAACTAATAATTACACATATTGACGTTAAACAACAAAAAAGGGGAGGGACTGAAAAAAATTAAACCACTAAAATTTAGATTGAATTAAAAAATTAAATTCTGGTGACTAATAGGGAAATTAACCATTCAACATTTAATTAAATCAAGAAGAGGAACGAAATTAAAAATTGACTGAAACAATCAAGGATTGATTATGTAATAAGATCATGCGGAAGAACCATTTTACAAAATGAATTAGAGCGGAGGAACTAGTGTGGGATAATTTATCTTTTTAAAACTAACTTGATTTTAAGAAGTTAAAAAAGATTTAAAAGTTTTGAGGATCACATAAATTATTTATAAAAGCGTAAGGGTACCAGAGCTATTATCAAAACACCGAGGGAATGTTTAGCTATTTGACCATTTTTAAAATACAAAATTCTATTTAAGGGGTATTTTAGTTTCATTTCATCTCTTTAGTCATTTTAAACTTCTAAACCATAAAAAATATTCATCTTCTCTTTAATTGCATTGAAGTTGTTTCTCCTCGTCCTTTAAACCCTCTTCATAAGACACTCAAAATTTTAGATTTCAGTTGTACGTTGTCGAAACGTTATTTGTCGCAGTCTCTCAACCTCAAAATTCGAGTAAATCATACTAAAATAATTTGTCTTAACCTAAATTAAAATCTCTTTAGTTTTTTTAAAAATTGAAACAAATATTCTTTTTATTTGAAAAATCAAACTTTTTTAGGCTTTTTAAAATAGAAAATAATTTTTTTGTGTTAGGAAAGTAGAAATATCATTAAAATCAACTTGAGTTTACATAAACCTAACCTATGTATATATACAAAAAAGTCCATGCACGGCTGCATGCATGTAGCTAGGTTAACAAAAAGTTTGTTAACTCCAAACTAACAGAATTTAGATTCTAACAACCAAGCTCTAGAAGCTTGGATATTTAATATTTTGTTATATTACAACCAGCCGATTCATCATGTATGATTTATTATCGAAAATTAAAAGTTCAAACGATTACAATAAACTAAATGTCCCTACCAGTACAATAGAAATCAAATTACAAGGAATCAAATGCCAAAGCAAAACTCACAAATTCCAAGCGAGGATGACTACTTCACATGTAAGTAATAGACTTAAAACTTGAAGAAAAACCAGACAAACCAAGGTAGCATTACAAGTAAAGAAACAAAGGATTATACTCTGTTGTAAGGTCTTGAGTTTTCAAAAAAGATTGGTTCTGGGAAAATACAGCGTCCTCTGTAAATAACGTGGTCCTGCACACTCCCAATGTCTGATATAATTGCATCCAGATGTGCATTCAAGAGACAAATCTTCACAAGGCTTACCACATCTATAACAATCTGGGTAGTAGTACAGCTTCTTCACAAAAGTCACTGGGTGTGGATGTTTAATTTTTTTGTAGATGCTCCCGAGTTTAATAAAAGGATATCTTCCAAGAACACAAGTCACATGAGCACAAGTGTCGCACTTTTTACAATGATAGAACCAACGTTTTGGATCTCGATCTTCTTCACAGATATCACAAAAATGACTTTCTGAGTAATCATGTTCAATGTGATCATTGAGAGAAAGAAGGTGTTCATCACATTTGTGACGAGTTGTACTTGGCAGGGAAAAGCATCGACGGTCTAGCACAAAACTGCAATCCTTACAACCAAATGCACCCCATGTAATATCACCACAAGCGTTGCATTGCATTTCACGATCTTTGTAGAAAAAGAGGTTGTGTTCATGTTTCGAACTTGTTTGAGCACCGGGAGTAAGAGCAATCACACATTGCAGACATACCTCTTCATCACAGTCGCAACATTCATAACAAAAGGCATTAGACACGTGACTACAAACTTCACATTTAATAGCTTTGTCTGAAACAAGACAGAGAGGTTGTTTGCAAGAGTGATACCAAACATGCTTCTTCCGAGGTAACACTGCACAAGCTTTATGAAGAAGAAAACCACATTGTGAACAACTGTAGAAGGGATCCGAGATTGGTAACATACACCCATCACAACTCTTTTCATGCTCTTCTACCGAAGGACTTAACATTAGATTATGATCATGCTTGAAATGTTTTATTTTTGTAGCTTCTCCAACAGCATTCCTCTCCAAGACAGTAATTGAACTTTGATTGTCTAGTTCATCTTCATCCTCAAGTGAAACGATAGAATAGGAATCTTTGTCCTCCGTGACGCAATTTACATGGACTGTAACTTTGCACTCAGAACAACAGTAATTGCCATGCTCTGGACTGACCTCGTCATGACAAATAATGCAGTCCGAGCTTCCAAAACCATATGGAAGGAAATATTTATGAAAGATGCGATGATCATGCCACTTGCTTCTGATGATGCGCGGTAACGAAATGCACCTTCTATGGAGTATAATATTACATGTTGAACATACGTAGCCAGCGTAGTATCCTTCTGTACCACATGCATCACAAATGAACGGTGCTCGTCTCAAAAGCCGAGTGATTGGGTGCTCATGAATTTTATCTTCAATGATGGTCGGGGGTGGTGGTGACACATTCAATGTGCATAGCAAACTTACAAGTTGAACAAACATAAAGAAATCCTCTTCGTCGGGTTTTTTGGCATATCTTGCAAGCGAGCCGATGGCTGTTAAATTGCAGAACAAGAGGATGTTTACGATGGCACATATGATTCAGTTTGAGAGGAAGCTCGGAACATTTCTTATGCAGATTGAATCCACAATCAGGAGAGAAGTATTCATAATTTGCTAATGCTTCCCTACACCCAAAGCACTTGGCAACATCTTCAAGTTGTTTATCATCTTTTTCAGAGGAAATCAAAGGAGGTTGAAGGGCAACATGCTCAAGCTCTTTCAAATTATTTTCAGCAATATGGTATGTAAACAAAGCACATCGAATATGAAGGTCCAAACCACAAGAGCAATGGTAAACGAACTTCTCACCCCTTTTATCACAGAAATCGCAAATCCACCCTCCAAATTCATAAGGTGACTTTTGCATAAGAAGGAAAGGATGATTCTGGTGTAAAGGGTGATTAAGTTCCAAAGGTGCATCGGTACATACCTTGTGAAGGTAGAACCCACAGTCCTCGACACAGCGGAAACATGGAGCTGAGACTGTGTCTCCACATCTGTAGCACTTGGCTGAGACTCCACTTGGATTGCTGGTCAGCTCATCTTCAATGGACAGTAGAAGCAGAGGATGCTGGTGACCATAATTCTTAGTCTCCTCCATTTCTGCTTCCTCCCTGCCCTGTCGGCTGTATCTTACCCAAATAAATAAACAAAGCAACAGCTTGATTTGGGGAGCAAAAGATGAATAAACAAACAAACAACTGAGGGAAGCATCTGAGGTTGATGGAATCAAGAAATGTCAACTGGTCGATGCTTGAGCTTATCCTTTCTGTAAGGTTCAGCTCCACAAATTATTTTATTTAATAGTCGCTGGGGGTCGAGGCTGGATTGGAGCTATAATTATATCTAAGATAAAATACTTAAATTATCATGTAACGTATTTCAATTAAAAAAATATTTATTTTTTCATTAAATTTTGTTTTTTAAATTTATTTTAATATTTAAAATTATTTTATTAATATTATGATATAATACGACATATTTTAACATTGTCGCTATCGTTTTGATATCTTTCTTCATTTGTTAGAAAAAAGTCAATGACAGGTGTGAGCTTTCTCTGTGCGCACATTAGCAGGTCTAATGGCGTGTGAGCAGTTTCTCGCTTGTTTCTTGCTTCTTTGCTCGTTTCTTGCTTGGGTTTGCTGTTTCTTGGTGATTCTTTTGGTGGCTTAGGGTTGCATGCGTAGTTATGGACTGGAGAAAGCTTTTCGGAGGTGAGATTGAACAATCTTTGGAGTTTCTTCTTTCAACAGATTCTGAGGTAGTGAAGCCGCCTGATGATGTTTTTGAGGAAGGTATTTCTAAGTGGCGATTTGCTCTGGTGGGCCAATTCATAAGCGGGGCACTGAATTTCAGTGCGTTACAGCGGATAGTGTCTTCGCTCTGGGGGAAGGACTCGCTATCTAAGGTGAGTCTTGCTGGTTCAAGCTTGTATGTGTTTTCCTTTACTAGTGCTGGTGCTAGGGACTGGGTGTTGGATAATGGCCCTTGGCATATCCAGCATAAACCGCTGGTTTTGAGGAAGTGGGAGCCCAATCTTCAGACGTTTGATTTTGATCTTTCGAGGATGCCGATTTGGGTACAATTATATAACATCCCGCTTGAGTTGTATTCGAGGAAGGGAATTAGCTATATAGCAAGTGGTTTGGGCGTGCCCTGTATATGGATTCTTTCACTACTTCGAAAGAGCGGTTGGAATTTGCTAAGGTGTGTATTGAGGTGGAAGCTGGTGCGATAGTCCCTAAGACAGTTTCTGTTAAAATGCAGGATTGTTCAATTGTTCAGATTAGGGTCCATGTGCCTTGGATGCCTTCAAGTTGCGATAAGTGAAGGTCTTTTGGTCATCTGTCTAAGTTCTGTCCTTTGATGCCTAAAGAGAAAGCAATTTGGCGAGTGAAGGAGGGTTCGGCTATTGGGTCGGTTAGTGAGCATGTCCCTGAAGTGCAGGATTCTCCAAGGGTTATGGCTGAGGGTCCTCCTAATGATGATCCTGTGTTGGTTGGGGATGACTCTGGGTTTGATAAGGTGGATTCTCCTGTTGTTGGTGGTGATGAGGAGATGGTGCAGGACTTGCCTTTTCTCCCTGTAAAGCGAAGGGGGAGGCCTGGTAAGGTGGGAGTTATTGGTCCACGGAGTGATGTTCCTCAAGGGGTTGTTGGGAGGCAACCTCGTGTTGCGGCTCAAGGTGTTGCGCTTCTGGTGCAGGAATTGAAGGTGGAAAGGAAGAATACTTTGGCTAAGGTTGTAGGCCCTAGTTTGGGGAGTGGTCCTTCCTCATCTATATGACAATTGTTTTCTGGAATATTCAAGGGTTTAACAACCCTTGTAAGCAAGGCAAAGTTATGCAGCGTATCAATGCCTTGGATGCTGATATTGTTTGTTTGTTAAAAACACGTGTTCGTGAGTGTAATGCTAGTGGTTTATTTGCAAAGTTTGCTGAGGTGTAGAATTATAGTGTTAATTACGCTGAAGGTGGTAATAGTAGGATTTGGGTGTTGTGGAAGAAAGAGTTGGGTTTTTCTCCTACCTTGATTTCCTCTCAAAGTATTACCATTTTTGGGTGTTTGCGAGGTAGGTCAGTATTGGTTACTGCAGTTTATGGTAGTAATGATGTTGTATGTAGGCGTGAGTTGTGAGACAATTTGAGGTTGCTTGATGGTTCAGTTTCAGTGCCATGGGTGGTGGGTGGTGATTTTAATATCACTGCTTATGCTGATGAGTGTTCTAATATGAAGGTTATAGGGTCTGTTATCACGAATGATATGATGGATTTCCAGGACTGTTTGAGTGATTGTGGCTTGTTGGATCACCCCTTTGTTGGTCCTATGTACACTTGGTCGAATAAACAAGGGGATGGTTACTTAGCACAGAAGCTGGACAGAATCTTGGTGAATGAGTTGTGGGATGTTGATTTTTCTAGTTCAGCCGTTGAATTTCAAGCCCAGGGGTTTCGGATCATTGCCTTGGGGTGTTATGGGATTATAAGGAAGCTTATGTGAATCGCCCTAAGCCTTTTTCGATTCTTTAATTTTTGGATTCTACATCAGGATTTCTTGAGGATAGTTGGAAATTCCTGGAAGGAACCTGTGTCTGGTAGCCCTATGGAGGTTTTGTTTCTTAAGCTAAAGAGGCTTAAGGGTTGTTTGAGGAGATTAAATGAGGAACAATTTTCTGATATTTCTGGGCAAGTACGCAAAAAGAGGAGGTTACTGGAAGAGAGACAGCTTTTGAATCTTTCTTCTTCTACCTGTAATCTAGAGTTGGAGAAGTAGCTTCAGGTTGATTTAACTTTGTTGGAGAAAACTGAATTAGAATTTTATAAACAAAAGGCATGCGTCAATTGGATTCAAGATGGGGACCAAGGGACTCGTTTTTTCCATGCTATAGTTGCTAAGAAAAAGAAGCGAAATACGGTTCGGGTTTTGTATGATGAGGATGGAAATCGTTTGGAGAGTTTTGAGCAAATTTATGAGGAATTGGTTCGGTTCTTTACAAAACAGATTGGGACTGAGGATGAATCTGTGCTTGGTTGTGATGTGGCTCTCCTTAAGGAGTTATTATGCTATGATCCTTCTAAGGTGGATGATTTGTTTAGGGAGGTTACGGTACTTGAGGTGCGTAGTGCTGTGTTTGGGCAAGGTAAAGACAAGGCCCCAGGGCCGGATGGGTATACTGATGGATTCTTTCAGGCTACATGGCCAATAATTAAGGATGATTTTGTTGCTGCTATTCGACATTTTTTTGGCACATCAAATTTTTTACCAGCTTTCAATGCTACAACAATAGCTTTGATTCCTAAAACGTTGAATGCAAGCTTGGCTAAAGACTTTCGGCCTATATCCTGTTGTTCGGTGGTTTACAAGACTGTCACTAAAATTTTGGTGTCTAGGTTGTCTGGTCTCTTTCCTAGCATGATTGCAGCTAATCAGACTGCTTTTGTGCAAGTGAGAAGTATTTCAGACAATACTTTACTAGCTCAGGAGATTGTTAAAGGTTATGGCAGAAAGGGGACTTCTCCTCGAGGAACTTTAAAGATTGACTTACAGAAGGTATTTGACTCAGTTAGCTGGAGTTTTCGAGGATGGATTGCAGCTTGTTTTACTAGATCTTATTTTTCGATCTCCTTGAATGGAAGCTTGGTTGGTTATTTCAAGGGCAAGAGGGGAGTGCGCCAAGAGGATCCTCTCTCTCCCTACCTCTTTGTGCTCGCCATGAATGTACTTTCAAAGCTATTGGATGTTGCTGCAGAAAAAAGGAGTCTTCCAGTTTCACCCTAAGTGTAGAAGGATGCGTTTAACTCATTTGAGTTTTGCGGATGATTTGCTGATCTTCTATAAAGGTAATATTGAGTCAGTGATAGGAGTCAAGTGCATATTGGAGAAATTTTATGAGCTTTCAGGATTGCAACTGAATGTTTCTAAGACTAAAATGTTTCTTTCGGGGGTCTCGGTTCAAGGTCTTGTGGAGGTGCAAGCTGCCACTGATTTTAAGATTAGAATGTTGCCGGTTCGGTATTTAGGAATTCCTTTAGTAACAAGGAAGCTTAGTCGTAAAGATTGTGTGCTTCTTCTTGACAAAATTAAGTCTAGATTGAGTGCTTGGGCAGGGAAGAATCTGAGTTTTGCTGGTCGTTTATAGCTTATTCGAGCTGTGCTTTTCAGCATGACAAATTTCTGGTGTGTGCAGGTTGCTCTCCCCAAGGGTGTTTTGCATGAAATTGAGACGTTATGCTGTCGTTTTTTTTGAAAGGGAGAGGATAAGAAAGCTTCTAGAGCTCGGGTGAGTTGGAAGAACATTTGTCTTCCAAAAAGTGAGGGGGTTTAGGGTTGAAAGATTTGCAGGTGTGGAATCGGGCTTGTCTGATAAGTTTGATTCAGAAGCTCATGTCTGGTAGGGATACCTTGTGGATTGCATGGCTAAAGTTGTATGTTATTAAGAATGACAACTTCTGGATGATGGAAAACAAGCAACATTTTAGCTGATTGTTTAGGAAGTTGTTAGCTCAGGCGCGAGGCTGCAGTGGTTTTGAAAGCAGGTAGGATTTATCCTACGAGGGAGATTTGAAAGGGGATTAGAGAGCATAGGGAGGTTGTGGCATGGCATAAATTTCTCTGGTTTCCTTTGCGTGTTCCTAAGCATACGTTGATTGCTTGAATGGCAATTTTGGATCGTTTGCCTACACGGGATAGGTTGGCTCGTATGGGACTGGTTCATGAAGAGGGTAGTTGTGGTTTGTGTGGCAACTCATCCGAGACAAAGGATCACTTATTTTTTGAATGTGGTTTCTCTAGGCATGTCTGGTGCATGGCTCTCCGTTATAGTGGGGTTGATCGGGAGGTCATGGATTGGTCGGGAGAGTTGGCTTGGGCAATGGCTAGGTTGAAGGGGAGATCGGGGTTGACCCTTATCCTTAGGCTTGCATGGCAAGCATTCATTTACTTGATTTGGCAAGAGCAAAATAGAAGGTGTTTCCAGGGTATACAACGCACTTGTAATGAGGTTTTTGTTTGTTTAAAGAATATTCTTTGTATTCGATTATGTCATAAGAATGTTTGATTTCAAACTGTACAAAATGCGATTCTTGTTGCATGGGGGGTCCTCTAAAATGTAATTTGTAGCAGGGGTTCTGCTTTGGAATAAATATTACAGATTTATCCAAAAAAATATCTAATTATTTTAATTAGAGGTTACGGGTTCGAGCACCAGTGATATCAGTAGAGTGGTGGTTGAGCGATCAAAGTTAAATGGTGAAAATTATATTTTAAAACAGATACTATTGTAATCACTATTAGCTTATTTAAAAAAAATGAAAAAATATATATTTCACCACCAACAACAATGACGATAATTTTAAGGTAAAAATATATCTAATACGATACCACCTCAGTCTCATCTAATAAAATGAAAATGAAACCAACCAGACAATTTAGGTTTCTATTCAAACTTCAAAAATCGTTAGAGATATTGTATTCTCAAAGATAAACATTAAGATTCGAATTTATACAAAATAAAACAAGTGACGAATTTTGATAAAAAATATATTTTTATTAAAAAAACATAAATATCTTTAATCATTCAACTAATTAATGAATCTTAAATTACTCTATTTAAAGAAAATCGGCTTGCTCATAAATATGTTTAAATTAGAATATTTGAATCGCTTAACTATAATTTTAATACTCTTGAGCAAAATATTTATTTTTCAATTATACAAAGACTAAAATGTCCTTTCGTAGTAGATGAACTAACATAGACTTTTTAATATTTAAAAACTTGCAATATAATTTATCTTATTATTATCTAACCCTTGACAATTATTTAAATAAAAAAAATCCATTAGAAAAAAGCAGCTTCCTCTCAACTCCAATAATGAGGGTAAATGAAAAACGTATCGCTAAATTTTAAATTTTATATTAATTATATTATTAAATTAAATATTAATATTAATTTAATATTAAATTTCAGTTTAGATTTTAATTATATTATTAAATCATTAAAATTAATAATATAAACATATTTTTTTAATAATTTATATACGATGACGTAAAAAGATTTTATGATACATTAATATAATTAAAGCTACACTATAGTTGATACTAAAATAACATTAGTTTTTAATTTAATTATATAATAAATACTATATTTTAATATTTTAATAAAAATTAACTTTTCAAAAGCTACTTTTATCAATTTCTCATCATAAAATAATTCTTTTAATTCAAATTGTTTCATTTAAAATGTTATAATCCATATTTCTAACTTTATTTTAAATAATTTAGTGTCTCATATTAATAGATTAATTGTTTATTGATTTTTAATTTTAATTTCGATTATAAATAATAATTTTTAATGATAATCGTTATAGTCAACATTGTAAATTGATAAAATAAGACCATTTGCAATAAAATACAATTCACCTCAACTTCCACTTCAATCGTAAATATAATTTTATAAACTTTAAAAAAATTATTACGTAGAATCAATAATAAGATTTATTAATATTTTAAGAAATACTAAAAAATCACCTTTAATTTTAAATTACTAAAAAAATGATCTCCAATTGTATTAAATTAAAAATTCATCCCACCCCAGATTTTAAGATACTAAAAAATTGATCTCCAGTTGTATTAAATTAAAAATTCAGCCAACTTGGTTTTGTCAACGTTTACCCCATAAAGTATTTAATTTAAATTTAAATTAACTCAAATAGTTTAAAAAATAAATTAAAATCAAATTAAATTGTATTCACACGAATATCTCTCAACTTCAACTTCAATTATAAATAATAATTTGACTGAGCAATAATAATAATAATAATTTTAAGTTGATATAATAAGGTTTTCATTAAAAAAATCAAATTGCAAAAAGCATCTCCCTATCAACAAGCACTTTAATTATAAATAATAATAGTCAACATTTCACTTCCTCTCAACTTCTACCTCAATTATAAATAATAATATTAATTTATTTAATTTTAAGTAGATCGGTTCAAAGATTTAAGGGATTGCATAATTTATTAAAATGAGACATTAATTTATAGAAAAAATATATTATTTTTTAAAATATAGTTTTTTAATACAAAAATATTAGATTATCCAACATAAAAACGACTTACAAACATCTAAAAGTCTAATACTTTTAGTTAAAAATGATGTTATTCCTGTATATTTTTGAAGTAAAATCATCTATAGCGTTTTTGATATCAACTTCTTTCGAAAGATCAGTCTCGATTGATTAAAAAAATAAGACTATTTGGTCTTTTTCTGACATAGTTGTTCGTAAATATGACTTCATAAACTTTAATTTTGAAAACTTTCGTTACGTAGAAGCAACATTAATAAGAATAATTAATAAAACTCTATATATAATTATCGTATTTGAAAAGCAATTAAAATATTTTAAAAAACTAATAAATCCATTGCTTCTATTTTTTCTATTGGGGTAAAAGTTCTAAGTAAGTTTAATTTAATAAATAACTTATTTTCATCAACATCATCAGATAACTCATCTTTCTTAAAATTATTTTTATAATTATTATAATAAAATTTAAAATTAACATCATCTGATAAATATAATTTATCATAATCAAATATGAAGTCAACAAATAATGTCATCTTATTTGAAAAAAAATTCGGTATCAATAAAAAATATGAAATTACAGACTAAAAATTATAAGTGTATTTTTAAATGAAATTACGCACACACACTCTAGCATATAAAAAAAATTAATCTTAAACCAATTTTATTATTTAAAAGTTTATAAAAAATGCAATCGTTTAAAATAAAATAAATAAACTTTTATATTCTACAATTTCAAAGGTTTCGTTTAATTATTTTGTTTTTATAAGTTTAAATTTTTGTTAAAATAAAATTAATTTATTCACCCAAGAATTTTAAA
Organism: Abelmoschus esculentus; assembly: GCA_035048815.1. Lineage (NCBI taxonomy): Eukaryota > Viridiplantae > Streptophyta > Magnoliopsida > Malvales > Malvaceae > Abelmoschus > Abelmoschus esculentus. The sequence continues at coordinate 17,864,731 of JAUCBN010000028.1, read as the reverse complement.
AAGATATTATTAATTGTACACATCTACTTAACTCGAAAAAAATAAGATAACTTCTCAATTAAATCCCAAATTTGAAGCCAAACAAACTTTCATTCTATGGATTCGAACATTCCTTTCTTGCTATCATTCCTCCCCAAACCTAACATAGAATAACAACCCTTAGTGACTTTCTTTTCCTTTCCTTAAAATTAATGAGTTATAGTTTTTCAAAAAAAAAACATGTATATAATTGAAAGAAACTTTTAGAAAATGTGAAATTAAGTTAATCAATTTTTTATTTTTTTAATTGATACTATATATGCTATCACTCGTCGATCTTATTTATCTCATTAACTTTTTAAGATATGTAATTTTCATTAAATCAAGATTTAGTGATAATTTTTTAAAACAATAATTATATATAATAATTTATTTTGGAATGTTTTTTCGGTGAACCTATACGATCGTACATGTCACGTATACTTAAAATCATCCTAATTTTAAATTACTAAAAATTAATTTCCAATTGTGTTAAATTAAAAATCTAGCCAATTCGTTTGGTCAACGTTTAGGCATAAAGTATTTAAACCTAGATTTAAACTTAAAATTTAAATTAACTGAAATAATATAAAAATAAAATAAAATAAAACCAAGTTCTGTTCACCCCCAATACCTTTCAAGTTCAACTTCAACATCAATTAATAATAATAATAATAATAATAATAATAATAATAATAATAATAATAATAATAATAATAATAATAATAATAATAATAATAATAATAATAATAATAATAATAATAATAATAATCGTAAGTTGATATAATAAGGTTTTCATTAAAATAAAACAAATTGAAAAGCATCTTCCTCTCAACAACTACTTTAATTATAAATACTAATAGTCAACATTTCATTTCAATTAAAAAAAAACTCCATTTGCAAAAAGAACAGCTTCCTCTCAACTTCTACTTCAATTATAAATATCAATTTGACTGATCTACAACAACAATAATTATTAAGATTAATTACTGAAATAATTTTTATTTTATTTTTCTCAGTTCAGATATTAGTCATTGATTTTAAAAAATGATCAATAAAATAACTTACGTTTTTAATCTGTAAATTTCTGGTCACTGATACATTTGTTGATGTTAACCTTTAACGGAAAACTTATCTGGCACACTAGAATTGATAAATTATTTAAGTGATCCCTAAATTATTATTTTACTTTTATTTCATCTTTAATTTGATCCTTAAAATTTTAAAATTTTATCATTTTAATCTTTAAAAATATTATTTTTTTGAAGATCTAACTCTAAACCTTAAACTATTATTTCAAAGAGGTTTATCATAAAACCTGAATCGAATTGAAACAAATGTTTGCTCTACTTGGAAGGTTCGATCGCATGGCTTCCTCTAGCCGGTGGACTTAAAACTCCATTTCTAGCGGTGGAGTTGCGTTGTTTGATGTTCATTGTTGCCGATTCGTTTGTTCTTTTATTGTGTTTTCTTTAAAATAGTGAGTTTAGAGTTTATGGTTCAAGGTTACGGGTTATGATTAGGGTTTAAGAAATTAATAGTAGGGTGTATTTTTAGGGTTTAGAATATAGAAACTAAGGTTAAGATTTAGAATTTAATTTTTAAAATCGACATAAAAAGAGACATAATAAAGAAATAGTGTTAGCAAAAATGTAAAGCTGTATAAAAAGCTATTTCATTGCTCAAATTCATGGTTTTTACACAGAGAAATGATTGTCTTATATACAAAAAATTAAGTTAAACAATGCATGGAAAAGTAGGCTTTTCAACTGTCATTTTTGTCAATATCTCCGGTTGTCTCCTTTTCTTCAGCATGGACGTATTTCAATTGGTTTTGCCAGCTCATTGTCCTCGAACGGTTGATAAGATTCAACATTTTCCAGGTTTTCTTATTTTCAAGCTCATGAAAATTAAACACCGCAAGTTAAGTTAGGAACAAATAGAACTGATGACAGGTGACAGGTTTCGTGAGAATGTCAGCAGCTTGGTGTTTAGCAGGAATATAGTTGACTTGAAGAGTACCAATAAAGACCTTTTTCACGTATAAAATATAAATCCAAATCGACATGCTTTGTTTTGATATGTATGGTTGGATTAGCTGTCATGGTGACGGTGCTGGTGTTCTCACACCAGATCTTTGGTATATCAACAAGTTGAATGCCCATTTTTGTGAGAACAAATTGAATCCATAAGATTTCAGTAGTTGAATCGGCAAGACTCCTGTACTCAGCCTCTACAGTTGATCGGGAGACTGCCCTTTGTTTCTTCAAGCTCCAGGAGATTGTGTGATTGTCCAGTGTAATGTAGTAGCCTGAGATAGACCTGCGATCATCAATATCGCTACCCCAATCAGCATCTGAATACGCTGATAGAGTAAGATTGCTTATAGCTTGGTTGGAGAACCAGATACCATGATTAATGGTGGTGTTGAGATAGCGAAGGATTCGAAGAACTGCTTGCTAGTGAATAGTAGTAGAGTTCTGCATGTATTGAGTCATCTTATTGAAAACAAAGGCTATGTCGGGTCGGGTGTGACAAATGTATTGTAAAGACCTCAACAAAGCTTCTATAATGTTGAACATCTGAAAGTATGTATCCATCATGTTTGCTAATTTCGGGATAAGAAGTCATAGGAGTGGAGGTGGGAGTTTGGTGATGAATGTCTGTTTTGTCGAGAATTTCTTAAATATACTGCTTCTAATTCAAGAAGAGACCAGACTCCATGGTGTGAACTTCAATCCCAGGGAAGTACTAAAGGAGCCCAAGATCCTTTAAGGAGAATTGATCGTGAAGATTTTGAATTACAAGGGAGATATGTTCTTTAGAGTTCCCTGTAAGAAAGAGGTCTTAAACATAGACAACAATATATGTAATAGTAGGCAATTGATGATAAACAAAGAGAGATGTATCTGCTAAGGAGGATATAAATCCCAATTGACAGAGAAACTCCTTCAATTTAAATAACCAGTTACGTGGGGCTTGGCGAAGACCATAAAGTGCTTTTACCAGTTTGCATACCAACTGTGTACCATCAGCTTTGTGTGTAGCAAAACCAACAGGTTGTTGTATGTAAACAATTTCTTGAAAATCACCTTTGAGAAAGGCGTTGTCAACATCAACTTGATGTGTCTTTCATTGGTATGTAACAATCACAGAAAGTATACTATTAACTGTGAAAAATCGTATGACAAGGTTGAAGGTGTCAATATAATCTTGACTTAGAATTTGGGTGAATCCTTTGGCCACAAGTTGTGCCTTGTATCGACTAATGGTTCCATCAAGGTTATGTTTGATCTTAAAAAGCTATTTGCAGCCAATGAACTTTTTCTCAACTGGTAGTTTAGTAAGCTCCCAGGTATGATTCTGTTAGAGAGCATTGAATTTTGAGAAGACATCTTTAGACCAGTCTGGGTGTTGAAGAGACTCATAAATCATGGATGAAACAGAAGGAATTTGAAGATGATAAATATTGGGTTTAAAGATGCTCATTTTACTTCTAGTCAATATTGGGTGTGTATTTGTCACTAAGGTTGTTGTATCTGTAGGAGGATGCTGGACCTAAGGAGATATAGTAGTGTTGTTAGGAGGACTGGCATAATGATTTACCGTAGTCGTGGTGCCAGGTGGGTAGAGAGGAACTTACTCAGGAGTGACATCATCAGGGCCCCCATATAAGGAACTGAGGCTCATATGACTCAGGAGGATCACATGATTCAAGAGAAGAGGATCACATGTTTTAGGAGACGGCATTGGTAGCTGGAGCTTGAGTTGGGAATGTGTCCTGTATAGGTACTGAATGTTGAATACTAACAAACAAACTTCAACTATTGATTGAATTTTCAGCTTGAATTACACTCATTAATACAAGGTTATATATAGCGTAAAGAATAAGCTTAATGAGCTGGATAATGAGCTCAATGAGCCAAGTAACTGCTCTAACAGCCTTAACCAATCACCTAACTGCTAACAGCTTCTGGAAACACATTACTTAATATTCACCCTACTTAGGTGAGATCCTAGACTTATGCTTGCAAAATGCAAGCATCAACAACACACAGTTTGGTGCGCAACATTTCAAACTTTGTTGTTGGCAAAGCTTTAGTGAAGACATCAGCAACCTGATCATGGCTAGGAACATAGTTGACCTGAAACTCATCTGCGGTAACCCTCTCTCAAACAAAATGAAGGTCAAGATCGACGTGCTTTGTTTTGGTGTGAAGGACCGGATTCGCAGCCATGGCCAATGTGCTGGTGTTATCACACCATAACTTGATATTGGAGGAGATTGGTAGGCACATCTCCTGACGAACAGATCTGATCCAGATTGCTTCGGCATTGGCATCAGCCAAACTCCGTTACTCGGCCTCAGCTGTGGAACGAGACACAACACGTTGTTTCTTGGTGCTCCAGGAGATGACGTGAGGTCCCTAGAAGGTGCAGTAACCGGAAACAGATCACTGGTCATCTTGATCGCTGCCCCAATCAGCATCCAAGAAGGAAACCAAATCACAAGTAGTATCTGACTGAGAGGAGAACCAAAGACCAAAATTAATGGTGCCTTTGAGATATCTAAGAATTCGCTTAACGGAAGTCTAGTGAACATCAGTATGATCCTGCATGTATTGGGCTACTTTAGTCACAGCATACGTGATGTCGGGTCTTGTATGACAAACATACAGCAAGGCACCGACAACACTTCGATAAAACTGAACATCACTTAGCTTGGTGCCATCGAACCTGCTTAACTTAGGTGTAAGTGCCATGGGGGTAGGTGTGGGTCGTGAGCACTGTAAATTTTTCTTCACCAACAATTCATTGACAAACTTCTTTTGAGACAGAAGTAAACCTTGAGAAGATCGATGAACCTCAATGCCTAGGAAAAAAGATAACAGGCCTAGATCTTTTAGAGAAAACTTGTCATGAAGCGCTGAAATCACCTGGTCAATAGTGGTGGTGTCACTTCCTGTTATAAGAATATCATCGACATATACAACCAGGTAAACGATGCCCTTATTTGTGGTGCATATGAACAAAGACGAGTCAGCTCTTGAGGATTGAAATCCCAACGATCCTAAAAATTCTTTGAGTTTCAAGAACCATTTTCGGGGAGCTTGTCGAAGACCATACAATGCTTTTTTCAACTTGCAAACCATTCGTTCACCATAAGAGCCAACCTCCTCAAACCCTGGAGGTTGCTCCATGTAGACCTCTTCAAGGAGGTCGCCTTTGAGAAAGTCATTATTGACGTCGACTTGCCTTATCTGCCAATGATTTAATATAGCATGAGACAACATAATGTTAACTGTTGTAAACCTTATAACTGGACTGAAAGTATCTGAGAAGTCGAAGCCAGGAACTTGCGAAAACCCTTTTGCCACAAGTCTGGCTTTATATCGACTTACTGTCCCATCTGGATTAAGCTTGACTCGAAACAACCACTTGCATCCTATAGGTTTGCGACTAGTGGGAAGACTTACAACCTCCCATGTATCATTATCTTTGAGAGCTTTGTACTCAACCATTACAGCAGTGGCCTAGCGAGAATCAAGCAAGGCTTCATGAACATTAAGTGGAACAGATTCATGTTGAAGAGTGAAGGCTTTTGGTTTGAAAATACCATTCTTACTGCGAGTGACCATGCTGTGAATGTTTTGTGGCATGGAAGGCATTGAAGATCCTGAATCACGTGAAGGAACCTCGGCTTCATGGGACATCGACACAGCTTCATGAGAAGTCTCAGGTTGAGGTTGAAAAGGAGTCTTCTCATCCCTAAACCCAGGAGTATCACAAACATCAGGAGCAGCAGAAGAACTGGGAGCAACATGAGAACTAGGAGTAGCAGGAGAATTTGAAGTAGCAGGACCAGTAGGAGCAACAGGAGAGTTAGAAGCTTCAGGTGAACTAGAAGCATTATCAGTGGGCTGAGGTGTGAAATCCTGCTGCCTTGGTTCCTGAACAACATGAATGAGAACAGATTGAATAACTTTAGAAGTGTCAGGTAAAGTTGATACATTATAGGAGAAAGGAAATACTCCCTCACAGAAGACTACATTTAGAGACACATAAATCCTCTTATTTTTGGCCAAGCACTGATAGCCATGGTGTTTGGGTGAATACCCCAAAAACACACACTGTTGAGACCTATAATCCATTTTGTGCTTGTTGAAAGGCCGCAGGCAGGGAAAGCACTGACATCCAAATACCTTCAAAAAATTATAATCTGGAGCCTTGCCATAAAGTCTGAGAAATGGAGATTCATTATCAAGAGTCTTTGATGGCATCCTATTAATTAGATAAACAGAACTGATGACAGCATAAGCCCAGAAGTCAATTGGCATGCTGGCATGAGCCAGTAACGTTAAAGCAGTTTCGAGAATATGCCTATGTTTCCTTTCAACCAAGCCATTTTGTTGAGAAGTATAGGGGTAAGTGACACGATGTTGAATGCCTAGAGCAGCAAGCTTATGCCGAAGAGGCATAAACTCACCACCTCCATCAGTTTGAAGAGCTTGTATAGTGGTATGAAACTAATTTACAACAAGAGCATGAAACAGTGTAAAAGCCTCTGATACTTCTGATTTATCATGCAACAGATAAACCCAACTAAATTTTATACATTTGTCAACAAAAGAAACATAGAATCAAAAACCATTAGACACTTTGGGGGCAGAACCCCATACATCTGCTTCAACTAATTCAAAAGGAGTCGAGTAAGTCGTGGTAGAGATGGGAAATGGTTGGACGTGACTCTTCCCCATTTGACACGCCCCATATATACTTGTCGTATCAGGAGGCTTCAGTTTGCGTTGTAAAACAGCATCTAAAACAACACCTGATGGGTAACCCATCCTATAACCAGTAGTCTGAGGAACTTGTAGCTGTAGTTGCCAACACAGTAGACGAACTAACTGGTGGAAGACCAAAGATGAGGCAACTTGCTGGGAGGCAAATCATTTGTATCCTTTGTCAAAACGATGCCAGCATCTCTCAACAAGATGCCCGAGTTTACCATACAATTGACATTGGTGGTGAGGCCTATTCTTGAACCTGGTCGCCGAGCTGTCCCTGTCTGATCGGGGGTTATTAGTAGATCGATTGACCGAGTCAAGCTTTTCATCAGCCACATGTCGAGCAATATTTATATCAACTGAAAACCTGGAAGTATCTTGCAACCTAGATTCAGCATCTTTTAAAATCCACACCACACTATCAAGAGAAAAAGGTTCTTTGGTAGCAGTTATAGCAGCAACAGACTGTTCATACTCAATGGGTAAGCCATTAAGAATAGTGGCAGTATGTTCAATATCTGACATAGGATTACCATAGGAGGCAAGCAGATCGCACACCTCTTTAACTTGAACCATATAATCATGCATGGACAACGTACCTTTCTTGAGAGAGCGCAACTTGCAATGAAGATGCATGACTTTTTTAGTGTAGAGAGTCGAGTAACAACGAGCCACTGTACTCCAAATAGCCACCGACGTTTCTGCCCCCACCAGTTGAGGTAAAACAGAAGGACTCACAGTCGACAAGAGCCAGGATGCAAGAGAGCTATCCTGTTGAAGATACCTCAGATGAGCTGGATTCGGTATCCGATCACCATTGTTTTCGAGGATGAATCGTTCAGGCATCGGAAGGGACAGATCAAGATAATGCGCCAACCCTATCCCTCGTACAGTTAGCAACACCTGTTGCTCCCAGAGAAGATAGTTGGTACTGTCGAGTTGGACATTAATCCTTTTGTTAGAGAAGACTTGAGTGAGAGCATCATTGTAATCAAGCTCAGGATGGGCGGAAAGTGCCATGAATGTAGAATTTACAAAAAGAAACCAGTCAAACAGAAGAAGAAGAGAGAAACGGAAGATAAGAAAACCAACAGGACGGTTACGCAGTATATGATACCATGTTGAATACTAACAAAAAAAATTCAACTATTGATTGAATTTTCAGCTTGAATTACACTCATTAATACAAGGTTGTATATAGCGTAAAGAATGAGCTCAATGAGCTGGAGAATAAGCTCAATGAGCCAAGTAACTGCTCTAACAGCCTTAACCAATCACCTAACTGCTAACAGCTTCTGGAAACACATTACTTAATACTTAAGGAGGAGGCTCATTGGATAGAGGTTGTGCAAATGGATCCACCACTGGGAATGTTGTTGATGCTCGTCTTGGTTCAACACCAACCATCGTAGGAGTGGCATATGGAAACACGCGTTCATTGAAGATAACATTTCTGAAGATGTACACCTTTTCAGTGGAATCTAGACATTGGTAGCCTTGATACTTGGGAGAATACCCAAGGAAAAGACATGGCTTGGACCTAAATTCTAACTTGTGAGTATTGAAGGGACGAGTATAAGGGAAGCATTCACAACCAAAAGTGCGAAGAAAGCTATAGTCAGGAACATGATCATAGAGTTGCTGATAGGGAGAAGTATTCGAAGGTGACACTCAGCACTGTATATGACCAAAATTTAAGAGGATGATGTGACATTTCAACAATATGTCGATGTTTTCATTCAACGAAATCATTTTACTGAGACGAATGAGGTCAGGTTATGCGATGTTGAAAGTCAAGTTATGCTGAAAGGGATTGCAAAATGTGAAACACACTACCACCATCTGTTTGCACTGCCTAAAGCTTGAAATTATGTTGAGTATTCACAAGTGCATAAAACATAGTGTAAGCAATAAAGACTTCAGATTTACTCTTAAGAAGATAGAGCCAACAATGTCTAGTAGCCATGTCAACAAAAGAAATGTAATAATGAAAAATAGAAGATCGAATAGATGCAGGACCCCAGAGGTCAATTTTAACAAGTTCAAAAGGCTTACTATAAATAATAGTGGAATGCTTATAAGGTAAAGTGTGACTTTTACCCAATTGACAAGTTGTACAAATAAAAGTTTATCCACTACAACATGTTTATTAACAAGATTAACTATTTTTGTAGAGGCATGCCCAAGTTGATTTTGTCACAACCAGAAAGAGGAGGATTGTGAGAGAAAGTGTAGGTTGTTGTTGGAAAGGAAGTTAAAGCTCCTGTGATGTTATATAAGCCATCTTATTGAACACCTTGAAGCAAAGTGGCTTGAGTTTTTTTATCCTTAACATAGCAAAAATCATCATGAAACTCAAAGTAGAAGGCATTATCTTTTGTAAACTTGAACACTAATAACAAATTACGAATAATCTATGGAACATGCAGAAGTTGAGTAACATGTAATGCTCGAGTAGAAGAATATAATGCAGTTTGTCCTACTTGAGATATTGGAAGGGAAAAGCCATCACCTATGTGGACATTATCCTTACCATAATAAGAAAAGCCTGAAAATAGAGTTGTAGAGTCACTTTTTACATGGTGAGTAGCACCTGAGTCTGGAGTCTAAGTGCACTAGAATCAGAGGATAAAGTGGCCATAAGAGTGTTCAGATGCACAGGTTTTGTGGGTAGTATTGCTTGACCAAGATCAGTGGTAGCAGGTGCTGTAAGGCAGGGATCATAGGCAACTTTAACAGTGTTATTGAAGGAAGCAGTGTTGGCCTGTGTTGGAGAGAAGACATGTTTTTGATTGATAACACCTCGAAAGGATTTATCGAATCGGTGTCAGCAGAGGTCTACAAGGTGGCCAAGTTTGTCACATAACTGACATTGAACTTGAGGTCTGCCTTTGAATCGACCTCTATTGTAGCGAGACGATTCAGCCCGAGGTGCTCATTGGTTAGAAAAATAGGTGTTATGGGTTCCAACAGGGAGACGTAGTGGATCAGCCATCCGAGACTCAACATTTAGAAGAACCGAAACAACACCTTTGACAGTATAAGGTTCTTTACTGGACGAAATGACTACAATGAATGGGTCATACTCTGGAGGAAGATCATTAAGAAGAGTAACAATGAGCTCAACAGATGATACTGGATGGTCACAGGAGGCAAGGACGTCACAGACTTCCTTAATCTGAGTGGTGTAGGCTCGCATGAAAAGTTCAGATTTTTTGATCGATCGAAGACGACAATGAAAATGCATAATGCGAGTGATAGAGAGTTTGGAGTAAAGGCCCAAAATGGTGTTCCATGTAGAAAAGGTGATTTTGGCTCCCATAAGTTAAGGGAGAATATTTGAGTTTACGGTGGAAAGGAGCCGGGATGTTAAAGAACTGTCTTGGATGTTAAAGAACTGTCTTGCTTGCAGACTCGAGTATAGGATTCAATTGCTTTGACTTACTCCCACGTACTCTACCATTTTGTTCTTACCAAATGAAAGAGTTAATAATATTATACCAACTGAGCGATAACAGTTAAGAGAGATTTTCCTTTACCATAGATTAACATTCATATGACCATACTTGACCAATCATTTAGAGAAACATTTCTTTGACAGGCTATTATAATTTTCTTTCAAACATGTCAAAAATAAATCAATCAATAAGGAATAACATTCGGTCAAACTAAGAAATTTACTAAAAGGAAACTAAACACACAAACCAGCATATTATAGTTTGAATATTCAAAATACAATCAGATGTTCTCAAATTCCTACTTCCATACAGTTGCTTAGACAATACATTTAAACTTTAAACCGCAAAGCTTAGTTTGGATAACAAAACACAGAAACACATTATAAGTAACAATAAAAGGACCAAACTCAGTTTTCCAGGATTGAGTTCTTTGTTTGTGAAAGCGCCAGTTTTCAGGTATGACCAGTTCAGAAAAATTTCCACCCCCGCCGCCACCATGATAGTAGAAGATGATCAGGTCCTACACATTTCCAGTGGGCAATATAGTTGCACTCAGATTCTGTGCATTCAAGAGCTAAATCTTGACAACGCTGGCCACATTCACGACAATCAGGGTAGTAGTAGCTCTTCTTCACAAAGGTGAGGGGGTGAGGATGATCCCTTTTCTTGTAGATACTCCTGCATTTGATAAATGGATATTGTCCAAGAACGCACTTGACATGAGCAGAAGTACTGCAGATTGCACAAGAATAAAACCAAAGTTTTGGATCTCTATCTTCTTCGCAGATATCACAAAAATGACTTTCCGAATAATTACAATTGTCATGATGAGCGAGTGAAAGAAGATGTTTATCATGTTTGTCCTCCACTGTATTAGGCAGTGAAAAACATTTGCGATCTCTAGAAAAAATGCATTTCTTACAATGGAACATCCCTTCTGTATCATCACCACAACCACTGCATTGCCCTTCATAGTCAATATAAAACAAAAGTGGGTGCTCATGTCCTAGACATGTTCGAGCACCAGGTGTAAGAACAAGAATACATCGAAGGCATATATAATCATCACATTCTTCACACTTATAAGCAAAAGCATTAGACATACCATCACATGTTACACAATAAAATAATTCGTCTGAAGTGAAGAGCAATGAATTTTGGCAATCATGATGCCAAACTTGTTTTGCCTTCGATAATTCAGCACAGACTTTATGAAGAAAAAAATCACACTGTGAGCAATAATAAAATGAAGTTGAGACCGGTAACAAGCATCCATCACAACATTTATTCCCATACTCACTTACTCTGTCAGTTAACATTAAGCGGTGAGCATGCTTGAAATGTTCTATTTTCGTGGCTTCCCCGGCATCATTCTATTCGAAGACGTTAATTATGGAATTAACTGATATATCAGGAGACTCTTCATCTTCATTTTCTACTATATAATACCAGTCTTCATCTTTCATTGCACATCCACATGAAATATCACATTGCATCTTGAGCAAGAATAGCTGCCATACTCTGTATTGACTTCACCGTGACATATTAGACAATCCAAAGTTTCAAAATCATCTTTGCAAAGAAAATGTGTGAAAAAGACAATGATCATGCCACTTGCTTTTGAGAATTTGAGGTAACGGAATGCATTTTTTATGGACTAAAATGTTGCATGTACAACATGCATAGGCAGCATGACATCCTCCGGTACCACAACCATCACAAATGAATGGAGTTTGTCTCAATAGCAAAGAGAATGGATGTGGATGGCTTTTATCTTCGATGATGGGTGATGGTGAGACACATTCAATGTGAACAGCAAAGTTACAAGGAGAACAACTATAAACAAATCCCATACCCCTTTCTCTCTTCACTCCGCACATCTTGCAAGTGAGTTCTCCCCCATTAAATTGTAGAACAAGAGGATGTTTGCGGTGGCACATATGATTCAGTTTGAGAGGAAGCTCAGCACATTTTTATGCAGATTAAATCCACAATCAGGAGAGAAGTGTGCATAATTTGCTAATGGTTCTAAACACCCAAAGCACTTGGCAACATCTTCAAGTTGTTCATCATCTTGTTTAGTGAAAATCAATGGAGGTTGAAGGGCAACATCTTCAACGAACTTCCCACCCTTTCTATCACAGAAATTGCAAATGTACCCTCCATATGATGAATAATTTTTCCATAAGAAGAAGAGTGTGATTCTGATGTAAAGGATGATTAAGTTCCAAATGTGCACCGTACATACCTTGTGAAGGTAGAACCCGCAGTCCTCGACACAGAGGAAACATGGGGTTGAGACTTTGTCTCCACATCTTGAGCACTTAGCTGAGACTCCACTTGGATTGCTGGTCAGCTGGTCTTCCTCCGACAAAAGAAGCAGAGGATGCTATTTTAATTTTATTTCTCTTTACGATTTGAAAAGAAATTAAGCTATGGTAATAGAAATCTTTGTAACTTGTTTATGCTCCTTTATACCTAAAAAATTAAGTTTAGGATCAAGATAATTAGGAGTTAGAGGGTATTTTTAAGGTATAACATTCAAAATTTCAAATTTAGAATTTAAGGTTAATATTTAAAATTTATTTTTTAGCGTTGAGATATAAAAAAGAAAATTTTTGTTTAATTATATAAAAAAATCATTGCCTCTTTTGGTGTCTATTTTCCGGTACAACCCTGAAAACAACTTTAAGATTAAGAGTTAAAATTTAGTATCGAGTCGATTGTTGCAGAGATTTGAATCGGTGCTAGTTTTTTATTATATTTTTTTCGGTGGTCATTGATGGTTAGATTCCCACTCGGTTGATGGTTGTGTACCGATATAATCAATCTTAGGTAGCGGGATATTTTCTATGATGGTTTAGATCGCTCACCACTCCTTATTCACCCGTTATGTTTTTTGATTGGACATAGACACGGAGATTCAAGAAGCTTCTGAATTTTAATGGTACGCTTATCTCTATAGAAAATATTTTATTTTTCTTTGTTTCTTTGGTTTTTCCGAATGCATTGTAATTGTAATATTTTCTATGAATTTAATAAAAATTCAGTGATAATTATAAAAAAAAATAGTATTGAGTTTAAAAAATTAGAAGTTAGATGTATTTTCGGGATGTCTTTTAATAAGAGGTGTTCTCTTTTTCTGTTATGCATGTAAAGGTAAATAAAATGGATGGAAATCACCCACCCCCTTTTCCTGCCTCTCTATATACCCCTTTAATAATTTTTTGACACGTGTATTAAATGGCCTGACACAAAGTTAATGGTAAACGGGAGTTTAACGTCACAAAGTTAACGGGGTTTAAATTTTCTTTTTTTAATTTAGGGTTCTTGTTCTTTCTTTTATTTCTTTCTACAGCCTCCCTGTTAAAGAAACAAAACACGTCTGCTTTGAAAATACAGATTCAAATCCACTTCTTGTTGTTGTTTTTATTTATTTCTACAGCCTCCCTATTAAAGAAACAAAACACGTCTGCTTTGAAAATATAGATTCAAATTCACTTCTTGTTGTTGTTGTTGTTTTTTGTCAAAGTTGTTGCCGAAGAATGAAGAGATGGTGTAATTAAGGAAATGGTTGAAAAAGAGATGGTCGTGTAATTAAGAAAATGGTTGAAAAAGAGATGGTGCATTTTATTGAAGATGATTATCTCAAGAGATTGAAAACTGGGGATTTGGACTTGATTGCCAGGAAAGAGGCAATTGAATGGATTTATAAGGTTTGTTCAAATTAAATTATCTTTTTTTTTTCTATTTGATCCTTTTAACTAGTTTTCTGTGTATAATCTGTTGGATTAAAATTCAATAATAGTGGACACATATATATAATGTATATTGCTATTATAAAATTTAACACGTAATTAAGTGACTAATTATGTTACACGTGTTATAGGTATTAAATTATCATGGAATTAAAAGTGTAGATACCATAAGGTGTATTTATAATTTGATGAGGGGCAAAGTTATAAATACTTCAGAGTTGATTATTAAATCAACTACTAGTTGGTTATTAAATCAACTATATAAAGGGTTATGGTCCCCAAGAATTAGGTCAACTTGCATATCTCTTTTCCCCGTCTGAGAGTTGTGCCGCAAGAGAAAACCTAACTTCTTGGAAGATCAAACCCTCTGGAAAAACTCTATCGATTAATTCAGGTACGCTTCCGCATTCAGTTTATTTATTTTATTGTTCTTGATGTTTTGACATATAGATCTTGGGTTTATATTTGTATCGAATATATTTTAATTCTAACAAATGACATCAGTGCCAAAATTATGTCGAATCATTAAGATCATAAGTTTTTGGTTTTAATTTATTGTTATGATCTAAAATTATACATAATTTTATAGATTATTTACTTCGATATGGTTTTATAATTAATCGTATGAAATTAAATTATATATTTGTCTTATTTTAAGAATAAATCAATTTGATTTGTTTTCTATGATTTTATTTTTGGTTTTTCGCCAATCTGGCCTTTTTCAATGGATTAACATTCATTGTTTCTATTTTCGTGGATTCAGTTTGGTTTTATGTCCATGGGTTTGAATCGATTAATTAAGAAATCATAGAAATCAATCTAGATTTATATGAAGATTAGGTTTTGTCTGCATAAAAATTTATTTATTTATTTTTTGGGTTGCTATTGATTGGAAATTAAATTTTAAGTTTGGATTCCAATTACTTCGATAGTAACATATCTACTTTATTTTTATGAAATATATATTTTATTTAAATTATATGTTTAATTTGGTTGGATCAAAATTTTAGTTTTGATCATTGGGTATTAAGTTAAATTCGGTTAGATCAAAATTTTAGTTTTGATCATTGATATTAAGTTAAATTCGGTTAGATCAAAATTTTAGTTTTGGTCATTAATAATAAAAAGAATATAAGTAATTCTGGCTTTGTCATGATAAATTTATCATGATTCAAAAAAAAAATTATATTCAAGTTAGCTATTAAGGTTTTATATTCGGTTTATGTCTATTAAGTTATGATTGAATGATCTTTTAACATGTTACTTTTAAAGTATATTGTTACTTTATGTAATTTACTTGGTTAACATATTCAGTATTTAGTTTTGATCATATGTTATTTTGGATTATAGAATATATATTTGGTATTGATATATTCAATTCGGTTTGATCAAAAATTTATTTTTGATTATTATATTATTATGATTATATTAAAGTTTCAAGTAATTATTATACGAATTACTCACTTGTATGATATTTTTGTATTTTTGTTTTTAGTTAAAGATTAAATGTTTTGATCGAATTTAGTTTTGGTAAAAACATATTTAAGAAATTTTTGAAGAACAGTCAAAGATTTCAGTTATTTGGATTCTGATAGCCCCATTAAGACAACCTTAATTTGGTTTATTTTGAAAACTCAAGTGTTATCAGAAATTTTAACTTTGACTGTTATAAATATTAAGTTTGAATATTGGTATATTTATGTTATATATTTTAATATAAATTAATTGAAGCATTAAGTCACAAAAGTGATCTCTATTGTGGAAATTATTTTATTTTAAAATATAGAAGGTTTTGTGCATGTAATTCAGTTTATGCTAATATTAATCGGTCCAAAGGAAGATTAATAATTAGTAATGTTACATGTGCATCTATGGTAATAAACATGCGATAATTATTTTGTTTTATATGTGAACAATAAATCGGTCCAAAGGAAGATTTTTGTTTAACATATTCTTATTATCAATGTTTGATTACTACATCAAGATATCACTTACAAATTAATATTTTTTTAATATTATTGGAGTGCTCGATATCTTATGATGAAGTTATCTTTATTCAAATTTATTATTACTTTGGTTATCTTTTATCTTGAGTAAAAGATAAAATTAAGAAAAATATTTTGAAACAATTAAATTCATATTCTGGCTTTAGATATCTAATATTTTAATAGATTAATTGAAACATAATGTCGCCAAAGTGACCGCTTTTGTGTAGATTAGTTTATTTAAAATATTAAGATAATTATAGGTCTTTGTAATTCATGCATTTATTAATTGGCCCAAAGGAAAATTAATATTTGGCCGAATTACAATGACAAATATGCCGATAAATGTGTGACAATTATATGGTATTTTATGTGGACAATACGTTAGTCCAAAGATTAATCTATTGTTTGACATAGTTTATTGTCAAAGTTTGATTGCTACAACAAGAGTACCGCTTACAGTTAATATTACTGTCCAAAGACTTGATATTAATGTTGTGCTTGGTATCTTGAGGGGAACTAGCCATTATTTTGAATTTATTGTTTACTTATAGATATTTATGTGAGCTTGTTTATTTATTTATTTTTGTTCTATCTTTAGGTAATTTATCTTTGTTATAATATCTGTTGAATACATTCTACACTTATGTTTAGTGAAATTAATTTCAAGGAATAGAAAAGACACTTATATATAGTATTTGGTGGTATGAACATAGAACTTGCACTAAGTGAATAATAGCTTGTACCTCTCACGGCGGTAAACATTCATAAATAGGATTTTGAGAGGTGAGTTTATTCAAGTTGCATAAGTCTAATGATCATAAAGTATAATATTTTAAAAAATTTTAAGAGCACGAATCTTAAAAAAAATATTCATACTAAGGGTTTCCTTGATAAAAAAATATTAATTTTTTTAATATGACATCATTTTTGGTTTACTTGATGTCTATTAAGTATAAAGATCAAGGAAATGTGAGAGAGTATATTATATTGCTTCAAAACTTAAGGCACACAAGATCAAACTTTATAACAATTGTTTGCTCTTATAATTTTAGTATAGCTTCCTATACAGTTTAACTAATTCAAAATTAGTTACAATTATTAAAGGAGAAATAAACTTTAAATGAGATTATTTCTCATTGTGTTAAAGAGGAAAAAAAATTGAAGCATTATAATTATAAAAATACTCAACCAGTTAGTACTCTTTGGTTAGTGTCTCTAAGAATAAGGGCAATAAAAAAATATATTAGAATGAAGTTATTAAGGGCCCTGCTCCAAAGGAATAATAATAAGATATAAAGTGTTGATTCTTTTGTATAAGCTAGGATACATATAAAGAAATCAAACTTCAAAAGTAAGCAATTACTTAGGCTATTTTGAGTGATCCATAGGCTGTAAATTTTATGATCTCACAATTAAGATTATTTTAATGAGAGATTTATAACATTTTTAGGATGTTGAGTTTGGAGGGAAAATAAGGTTAGATACATTGTTGTTAAGGAGGAATTGAATATTAATTTAATTCCTACTATCACTTTTCACGATGTTTAGGTTTTCACACCTATCATTAATAAAAAGTGAATCAAGTAGATCAGCAAAACAATGTTAAACAACTCTCGTTCAAGATAAGGTAATTATTTTTTAGAAGAACAAACTCAACAACCTAAAAACAACCTAAAAAAATGTGTCTTTAAAGATATCAATGAGAGGAAAGATAAATACTATTGAGGATTATTACTTAGTATTTCATCAAGAAAATAAAGATAATAATGGAATGATAAAAGACAACCTGATCAGTTTCTTTTATCAAACCATAAATATTTTAACTCTCAAAAGTGGATTGATTTTATTCAAAAGAGTATAATTTTATATAAGACAATAAAGTTTAAGAACTTGTCGCATTACTTTAAGGTACAAACCAATTGGTTGTAAATTAATATTTAAAATCAAGAGGGATGTAAATGATAATGTGAACAAGTATAAGGCATGTCTTGTATCTAAAGATATACTTTAAAAGAAGAAATTGATTTTGTAGAGACTTTCTCTCAAGTTATATTGAAAGACTTTTACAAAATAATCTTGACATTTGTTGCTTTTAATCTTGAGCTACATAAGATAGATGTTAAGCTTATGTTTTTCAATGACAACATTGAATAAATTAATTATATGGTACAATCATTGATTTGTGTCTAATGATACAAAATTAATGAATGTAAATTAAAGAAATCTATCTATGAGCTTAAGTTTAACTCTCATTAATGAAATTATAAATTTCATATTGATTATCTCATTCGATTTTGAGATAAATTTGGTTGAAAATTGTATGTATTACAAGTTCAGTGGGAGTAAATCAAGTGACACTCATATTACTAAAGAAGATATTTTTTTCCAGTGCCCTACAAGTAAACTTGAAATTTATAAAATACAAAAGATTCTATTATTTATTGAGAATCTAATTTATGCTTAAGTATGTATGTATTTGGATATTGCGTATATTATTAGAATGTTAGACATATATTTAAGTAAATCTATATGGACCGTTGGATAGCAGCCAAAAGAGTTATGAAATGTCTTTAGAGAACAAAAATTACATGCTCACATATCGAAGTTCTGGTAAGTTAGAGATCATCAAGTTTACAGGCTTCGATTCTACTAGAATATTGATGTAAAAGACTCTGTCACATGAGCTGCTAATTATAGATTGAATAGAAAGACCACTTCAGTTATTTTGTGACAATAAATATGCATCATTTATTCTATAAATAATAGGAACACTTTAAAATTTTAGTTCCTAGTTGTTAAAGAAAATTCAGGGTGCTTGTGTGTCTATAGAGCATATTGGTACAAACTCCATAATTGCGCGCTTATTGAGAAACTATCACCCTAAGTCTTTCATGAGCACACTACTCATATGGGTGTAATATTATTTAAGTATATTCAGTTTTAGTGGGAGTTTGTAATTTTGATAAATGCTCATTCGTTTTAGACACAATTTCGGCTACTTTAGTTTAAGGTTAATTTCTGCAGAAATAAAGTTATTTTGGCTTATGCACACTCTGAATTCAGTAAAGCTTGATCTCACTAAAGTTTAGAAGGACCAGTTGGAAATAGGCATGTTCGGTTCATATTTACATGTAATTTCCATGCTACACATCCATGATTGATCTATGTCATTTGATTATGTTTTTATACGTGACCATTGATAGGTCCAGTCATGATTGATATGATGAAGACCGCTTTGATCCTATATGAATATAATTGATGGACGAGATTGTTTTAGAATACCTATTATATGATAGCAAATTTTTGAGCTCATAAGGTTATACATTTGTCAAGAAACATATGTTGCCCAAGTGGGAGATTGTTGGATTAAAATTCAATAATAGTGGGCACATATGTATAATGTATATTGCTATTATAAAATTTAACACGTAATTAAGTGACCAATTATGTTACACGTGTTATAGGTATTAAATTATCATGGAATTAAAAGTGTAGATACCATAAGGTGTATTTATAATTTGATAAGGGGCAGAGTTATAAATACTTCAGAGTTGGTTATTAAATCAACTACTAGTTGGTTATTAAATCAACTATATAAAGGGTTATGGTCCCCAAGAATTAGGTCAACTTGCATATCTCTTTTCCCCGTCTGAGAGTTGTGCCGCAAGAGAAAACCTAACTTCTTGGAAGATCAAACCCTCTGGAAAAACTCTATCGATTAATTCAGGTACGCTTCCGCATTCAGTTTATTTATTTTATTGTTCTTGATGTTTTGACATATAGATCTTGGATTTATATTTGTATCGAATATATTTTAATTCTAACATAATCTCCTTTTGTCTCACTAATTTCCTACTATTAGATTAGACCTTGTGTTAATGTGCTATTAAGGATGGTTTTAATCCTTTTTACCAACAAGCTTCTGCTAATTTCAGTTTTGAATCTTTGACTCTTCGCCTGTCAATTTACTATTTCGTGTAATTACATGTTTATCTACTGCAGCTAAAATGAAAGAGACAATGGCGCCTTCATCTATAAATCTGCAGGTGATTGATTCAATGTCTTTTGCAGTGCGTTTTAATCACTTGGTCTTTTCTCAATTCATGTTTTATGATTGTTTTTGTTTGCAGGTAGGGGAGCCAAAGTTTGTGTTTGAAGCTAAAACAATCCAAATAATGGAGCTTTTGGTTTTATATCACAGTAAAAGGAACAAAGCTCTCTATTAGTGCACCAATGCTTGCCGAAGAATGAAAAAGAGCTTTGGAAAGTATCTTGAGTTGGGTATCTCCATTGACACACAACATGATCAAATGACAAAGTGAAAAAAACTTTGAGCATCAAAATTTGTTGTTGCTAGGATTAAAGCAACCAATATTGAGCTGCTACTAGGATTGAATTGCGTTTGAAGATTCGATAGGAAAATGACAATAAAGACATTGTTTAGTGAAATAATTTTCATGTGTTGTTGAATTTATAAAATTACAGATAATTACGAAACAATTTATCTTAATCTTTTTAATTTTTTCTGCTTTAAGATTTAATTTTTTCATGTAATTTTAGTAAGAATTAACTATTTTGTTCTAGATTCATTAGTTTATGGAGTAATTTGATTTTATGAAATGATGATTCTTCAGTTAGATTTTATTGGGCCCTGAATTGGTTAATTTCTTTGAACTTGTTATTTTAAAAAATATACCCCTACCTGATCATTGTAGTTTCATTCCATTGAAGTTTGATTATTTTATTTTTAATTATTTTTAATTATATTGATAGTTAAACAAATAAAAACTCATAATTTCATCTATGAATAATTAAATTATTCAAAACATCTAACTAATAATAACTATTATGATTATTTCTCACAAAAACTCACAAATTCAACTCAAGTAAAAGAAATTCAACTCAAGTAAAAATAAATGTTTATTACAGGTCCCTTTGATTTTCTTCCAAATTCCCTCTGTGTATGAATTGAGTTTGTGGTATTTGAGCCTGCAAATATTAAAAAAAAAGTATCACAATCAAAATAAAATATAATTGTATTTGTTTATTACATTATAAACATTACCTGTAATAAATCCACCATACTTGTGATTGTAGATTGACTCATGGTGTTCATGTCCAAATTAGAATCCCATTGTTGCTTACTAATACACAAAAGTTAGAAAAACATAAAAAAGATAATCTCTGCATAAGTCAACTTTATCATAAAACTTAAATCACACAGGTACTGATATGTAAATTGACCACATGAATTCAAAACCTTCAAGTTTGATTGATTATCGTCGACTTGAGATTGCTGTAAAATATTCAAATATATAGCAAATATCAAACTAGTTCATTGCGCTTAAAAAACTAAAATAACTAAATAAATATATATAACATATCATAAGCAAGCGAATTAAAATATTTTATTAAAATATTAAAAGCAATATATAAAATTAAAATAAATGCATCCTTCATACCTTTTCTTCTCATAAAGCCTTTATTGATTTAGCATTTCGTCGATTTCTTTTTTGCGTGGCTTTTTCCAAAGCACTTTTTAATCGAATTGATGATCTATTTCTTTTTCTTCTGGGTTTACACTTGATCCCTTTAATGTTTTTCTCATCACCTTCATCCTTTTTGCTTGTATCAATAGAATTTTTTTTCCACATGTACTCAAGGATTCTTCGATTGATAATTGCTTCAAAGTTGTCTCGACTTTTCTTAATACCTTCTCTCCATCATCTGTAGCAATATCAAATGTTTTTCACTCATTGCAGCACGTGCTGCTAAATGTGAATACCATCTGAGTAGAATCTGATAACGAATTCTCACATCTACTTTGGGATCATTTGTTCTAGTAGATATGGAAGAATTTAACCAGTTACTAACTCCAATCTTAGCTTCCTTCGTCCATCTTTTTAAAATATATTGATTTGAAATTCGTTTGAAATTTTGAAATTAGAGGACCTTCCAAGCATGAGCACATAAAATGTTGGCAAATTCAAATTTATTACAACTACAACAGATTGTAGAACTTGATGAGTCACATATGATAGTATGATGATGAAACTTTCCTAAAGGAATGATTTTATAACTACTGATAGTCCCTGTACTTTCAATATTATGTATCTCATAATCCCAAGTAAACCATACTTCTTTCGAAAAAATTTTAAATACGGTTAGAGTATACACATCTGCTGCATGCTTCAATATCTCTATGGGATATGGGAGAGATGACTTACTTTGATTTTCCTTGTAATCAGCTTTCAATTCATCGTGCGTCTATCAGCCAACAATCTTTCAAAGTGGTGAAAGAAGCGTAATAAATCATAATTATAACCAATGTACATCTTTGCTTGATTATTCATACTTTCACTTCTTTGAGTAGTGGACATATCTGCACAAAATATTTATCTTCCATAAACTAAAGCTTATTTCTCCCTCAATTCGAATTATTTTTTCAACCAATTATTGTCCTTCAAATCGTACTTTATAAGCATTTGATCCCATGCATTTAGAAAATTTTTCTCTTCATCGTGATCATAAACGTAACTACTAAAATATTTAGTAAAGCTACCAAATCTCTCAAATACACTACTAAGATGCTTAGCTGCGTTTTGATACATGTGCCATACACATAATCGATGACATGTTTCGGGCCACTGTGAAGCAAGCGCACTCGCCATTGCAGCATCTTGATCTGTAAGAATTGTAACTGGTTTTTTCCTAACATTGCCTTCAAAAACGAATCAAAAAACCAAATAAATGTATCATTTGTTTCATCATATAATAAAGCTGCACCAAAGATAACACTTTGTTTATGATGATTAACTCCAACAAATAATGCCAAATGTCTATCATCTTTATTCTTTCTGTATGTTGTATCAAAACATACAACATCTCCAAAAGATTCATAATCTAGTTGCATCCTACCATCAGTCCAGAAAATATTCGTTATGAAGTCATCAAGATCAACTTGAATGGCATAAAAAAAATTCGGATCGCCATGTTGTATATTTTGCAGATACTCTAATACCCCACCAGTATCACCAATTTTCATCGTTTCAGTTCTTCTACTACGCAAGTAATTATTGTAGTCTTCAGGAATAAAACTAAGATTCTGTATCCCACCAACTTTTCGAGCTAAAAATTCAATATTTTTTTCGGTGTTAGTCCTGAGCGATCAGCAATTTCAAGTTCTGTGGCTTGTGCAAGATTAATTTTCCTATGAGATCTTAGAAACATACGCTTCGAAGGAGAAGCCAATGCATGATTATGATCTGCAATGAATTCAGTAACTTGAAATTCACCATTATATCGCGAAACTTTTAATACAGCTAAACAACCAAATCTAGTTTCTGGACGATGGTATTTTACAGCATCATCACGTTTATCTTTTATTCGAGTACCTTGACAAGAACAACAAAAAACTTTGTCTTTCCAATAACCCTGATCATCTTTATGTCCCTTGCTTCTTCGAATACTAAATCCTACTTGTAAAAATCATAAGCATCTGATTCTGAATTAAATTTCATGCCAATTCTAGAAATAATTTCGTCAAGCAAATTTTCTTGTGCTAAAATAGTAAAATTAGTATAAGGAACAATCTCACCAAAACTTTGATCATGAAATTTGATTTTCTTTTGCTTCGGTTGACATGATACTTTCTGCAAATTCTAATCTTCTATGCGATGGATTTTTAATCGTTGATTCATCCATAACCTAACATAAAAACAATTAATTATTTAAATAAATTATATCAAAATAAGAATAAGTTTTAACTACAATATTTAAATTTCTGAAATTTAAAACTATTAATTAAATAAGAATCATTAACCGAATATTAACAACTAAATCTTTGATAATGATTTGAAGTTTGTGCCAACAACTTTAGATTGATTTGGCACCAGTTTCAGATGATTGATTCGGCCTTTTTATCATGTTGTGTATCAATGAAGATACCCAACCCAAGATACTTTCAAAAGTTCTTCTTCATTCTTCGGCAATAGCTTTGACAAAAAAAAACAATAAGTGGATTTGAATCTGTATTTTCAAAGGAGACGTGTTTTGTTTCTTTAACAGGGAGGCTGTAGAAAGAAATAAAAACAACAACAAGAAGTGGATTTGAATCTGTATTTTCAAAGCAGACGTGTTTTGTTTCTTTAACAGGGAGGCTGTAAAAAGAAATAAAAGAAAGAACAAGAACCTAAATTAAAAAAAGAAAATTTAAACCCCGTTTACCATTAACTTTGTGTGTCAGGCCATTTAATACACGTGTCAAAAAATTAGTATTGAGTTTAAAAATTAAAAGTTTGATGTATTTTCAGGATGTCTTTTAATAAGAGGTGTTCTCTTTTTCTGTTATGCATGTAAAGGTAAATAAGATATGAGTTATATTTTGATATACAGGCCGTGGAAAATGAATTACACTCGCCTTCTATAAAATTTAAAACCTATATCTCAAACTCTAAACCTTAAACTCTAAACTTTAAACCTTAAACTCTAAATTCTAAACATAAACCTTAAATTCTAAGCTCTACACATTAAACCCCTAAGCCCTAATATTAAAAAGATTATATATCAAAAATAAAATATTCGTTTTGCAAGCTATTATTTTTGGGATTTATAAAAAAAATGCACCCTCTAGGCTTATTTTCAGGGTAAAATATAGTTAGGTTACTCAATTATATATTTAGTTATAATTATATATTTAGTTATAATTGTGTCATTTTTTCTTTTATAATTTATATATTTAATTAAATTTTGTTATAATATAATTTTTCATCGTTAAAATTAAAATAAATGTCTAATGTGATTTGATATAATGATATTTTTAATTACTATATATATTTATTAATTTTAATTCGAAATATTCAGAAGTAAGTGATTTTGTCTTTTGAATTATCTTATTTATCGATATACTGAAGCAATGAACAATGTTAGGAGTGCAAACAAATAATGAGGACATGTTAGGAAAGTACAACGTTGAAAGATTAAATTATTTAAATTAAAACTAAATTAATAGCGAATAACATAATTTGTATAAAATATAACATTATAATAATCGTCCTACTATGTATAAACCCTAAACTCTAGATCCATTAATCTTCTCGTAATATATTATAAAATCAAAATTTTAATTTTTTTAAAATGAACTATATGTGAAGAAGACGATGGTCATATTATTTTCTTTTTGTTAATACGTGTCAATGAGCTGCAATTTTTGTTTTTACAATTAAATATCTGAACTGTGCACTTCAGAATGAGAGAAACATAATCAGAAAAAGTTGAATTTCCAGGTAAACTCATATCAACAAGCAAGAGCTTTGAGGCAGAACAAAGAACAACAAACAACCTTATTATTAGTGTCTTTATGTAAGTAAAAACACACTGCTCAATTACAATGAAAGTCTAGAATCAACAACAATCCAAACCACACAAATCGAAAGTTGAGATTATTACATAACATTTGATGTAAAACTTAAAAGTTTATAAGGTGCTACATTGACAATAGTTTTGCAGTCGGACTTCTCGATGAAGTTGAGAGGGTGTCGACCGGACTTCTCTTTGTAGTAGCCATTGCAAAGCAGAAAATGGCAACATGTTCAAGATCCTGGCAACTGGAAACACCAAAATGTTTAAATGTGCACTAAGAATGGGATCAAACCAATTCCTAAAGATAAACAATTAAAGCATAGTACTAGTAGAACAACATCGTTACGTTATTTAAACTTACATCACTGTTGTCTGAATCTTCTCCGGGAGCAAAACTTGTAACAGGTTCCTCTTGAATCATACATTTCCAATGGACAAGATAGCTGCACCCAGGTTCTGCACATTCAAGAGCCAGATCATCACAGTGCTCACCACATTTCATGCAATCTGGGTCTTCTTCACAAATGTGAGAGGGTGTGGATGATCCCCTTGTTCGTAGATGCTCCCGATTTTGATAAATGAATACTCTCCGAGAACACAATCCACATGAGCAGAAGTATCACATGTTGCACAATGATAAAACCAGAGCTTCGGATCGGTTTTTCGCTCACAAATGTCACAGTAATGATGTTTTGAGTAATCATTATCCTCGTGATAAGTGAGTGCGAGGAGATGATCGTCGCATTTGTGTTCAAGTCTGGCCGGCAGTCGACTACATCGGAGATCGACATAGTAATTGCATTTTTTACAGTGATATACAGACTCGCTTTCCTCACCACAAGCATTACACTTCCCTTTCCCATCTATATAGAAAAGAAGGGGATGTTCGTGCCCCGGACATGTTAGAGCATCAGTAGGAAGAGTTGCACATCGAAGGCAGGTGTGGCTTTCACATTCATTACATTTATAGGCAAAGCCATTTGAAAGGAGGCCACATTCTTCACATCTGAAAATGTAGTCTGAAGTGAGATCGTGTATTGAGGGGCAAGCATGTTGCCAAATAAACCGCATCTTTGGTAATTCGGCACATTCTTTATGAAGAAAGAAACCACACTGTGAGCAATAGTAGAATGAACCCGAGACCAGTACCGAGCACCCATCACAATATTTATCACCATAATCACTGATTTTGTCACCTAACGTTAAGTAGTGACTATGCTTGAAATGTTCGATTATTGTGGCTTCTCCGGCATCATTCCTCTCAAGAACATTAGTGATGGAGGGAGCCTCAAGATACACCACATTTACATCTCCTAGTGTAACACCATAATACCATCGAGGGTCTCTAGTTGCACAGTTTACATGAAATATGGCATTGCAATCTACGCAATGGTAGCTTCCATACTCTGTATTGACCTCGTCGTGGCATATTAGACAATTTAAACTTCCAAAATCTTCATTGTGAAGGGAATATGTGTGAAAAACAAATTTATCATGCCACCTGCTCCTGATGATGCGTGGCAGTGAAATGCAAATTTTATGGACCATAATGTTGCATGTACCACATGTATAGGCAGCATAAGCTCCTTCAGTGCCACACGCATCACAGATGAATGGAGCTTGTCTCAGGAGCAAAGAAAATGGATGTGGATGACTTGTATCTTCAATGATGGGTGAGGGTGAGACACATTCAATGTGAATAGCAAACTTACAAGGTGAACAACCATAAACGAATCCTGGATATCTCCTTTGAGTTTCTTGACATATCTTGCAAGCGAGGCGATCGCTGTTAAATTGCAGAACAAGAGGATGTTTGCGATGGCATGCATGATTCAGTTTGAGAGGAAGCTCAGCACATTTTTTATGCAGATTAAATCCACAATCAGGAGAGAAGTATGCATGATTTGTTAATGGTTCCCAACACCCAAAGCACTTGGCAACATCTTCAAGTTGTTCATCATCTTTTTCAGATGAAATCAATGGAGGCTGAAGGGCAACATGCTCAAGCACTTTGAAATTATTTTGAGCAATATGGTATGTAAACAAAGCACATCTAATATGAAAGTCCAAACCACAAGAGCAATGATAAACGAACTCCTCACCCGTTTTATCGCAGAAATCGCAAATGTATCCTTCATATTCATAAGGTGCTCTTTGCATAAGAACCAGAGGATGATTCTGATGTAAAGGGTGATTAAGTTCCAAAGGTGCGTCGGCGCATACCTTGTGAAGGTAAAACCCGCAGTCCTCTACACAGCGAAAACATGGAGCAGACACCATCTCCCCGCACTTGGAGCAGCCTGCAACTACTCCACTTTGATTGCTGATCAGCTGCTCTTCATTCAACAACACAAGTGGATGTTGGTGGCCATAATTCTTTGATATCTCCATTTCTCCTTCTGATGTAGCACCAACAGGAATAGGAATCCAATAACCAAAGTACTGCAGAAATTTTGAAACGGAAAGATTGGTGAACAATCATAGTAATATTCTTTTAAAGAGTCATTACCAATCCTGCTTTGGATACTTTACTTGAGTACATAGGTTTCTTCAGAGTCGTTTCAAGTGTTCAACTCTGTGACAGACTTTTATCCAAAAATTACCAGTCTAGCTAGTATTTAACCATAGATTATATTACATGGCTGTAGTTAATTATATTTTATATACCTTTCATAATTCAATACTTCTTAATTTATACAGATTAGAATGTAATTATTGTGTGAAATATAATCTTTTTGATAATATATATATAGATTGATAATTTGTTTATTTATATATTCAATCTTTTATTTATAAGCGGGTGCATTTGTTATAATCATTAATTTTATTTAAGGTATTAATTTATTAATATATATAGTTATCTATATTACGTATTATTATATAATATATGTTTTGAAATACTAAAATTATTATATTATTATTATTATCATTATTATTAAAACTAAGAAAAAATATTAAAATTGAATTATAAATAAAAGGCTTAAAGATAGTTTTCACCCTTAACGTTTATAATTTTTATCATTTTGGCCTTTATTCTTTTTGGGGGATAAATTTAGCCCTTAACATTTATCTTTTTAACAAATAACTCATTTTTTAACTACCATGATAACTGAACCGTTAAACATTTAATAATGATAACATGCCATATATATGTAATAATATATTTTAAATGACTTAACATCTAGTATATCAAATACATAAACGTGAGATATAATTTTATTCCAATCTAAAAATATAAAACAATTAAAATTTAAATAAAATATTAAAAATTAATTTTTTATTTATTAAAAAATAATTAAATCTAAAACAAAAGGCTACTAAACATTCTTAACCTTAACTATAATAAAATCAAAATTTTATCTAAAAAGTTATGAACATAATCTGAAAAGAAAGGATTTTGTATAGTTTGTTACCGGTTAATCAAAGATAAAGAATTTTGATAATAATAAATTGAATTTTTATTATTTTAGTTTAGAATTTAGGTATTTTAGTTTTAATCTAAATCGAAGTTTTAAGGTTTTATAAAGATATTTTAGTTTAGTTAGGGTTGAAAATATTTAGTAAATTTTTTTTTTGTATTTAATTACTTTTTAATATTTTATTTAAATTTTAATTTTTTTATATTTTATACTGGAATAAAATTATATTTTATATATATGTATATATTTAATAGGTTAGATTATATGTCATTTAAAATATATTATTACATATATAATATGTTACCATTATTAAATTTTTAACGGTTCAGTTGTCATGATAGTTAAAAAATGAGCTATTTGTTAAAAAGACATAGGTCAAGGGCTAAATTTATCCCAAAAAAAGAATAAGGGCCAAAATGACAAAAATTATAAACGTTAAGGGTGAAAACTATCTTTATGCCTAAATAAAATTCAATTATAACTTAATCATTCAATCAAGTGATAATACGTGTCAATCATATGCTAAAAAATTTAAATAGTTTTATTTGTAATGTATTACTATAATTATTATTGTTATTTAATAAAATGTCCTTATCGTAGACTGTATTAGCAATTATATTGTTTTAGTTTTAATGAAGTTTTTAAATTTAATTCCCATGATAGAATAAAAGTTGTGAAATATATGTCATAGGTCTGGTAAAAAACAGACAGCAAATACAAGTACAATACAAATCAAATTACAATGAATTCTGGATTCAGTAATCAAATACCAAAGCAGAACTCACAAATTCAAAGCTCAGATATAATTGCACACTCCCAATGTCTGATATAATTGCATCCAGATGTTGTGCATTCAACAGATAAATCTTCACAAGGATCACCACAGTCAGCACAATCTGGGTAATAGTACAGCTTCTTCACAAAAGTGAGTGGGTGGGGATGATCACTTTCTTCGTAGATGCTACCGAGTTTAATAAAAGGATATCTTCCAAGAACACATTTCACATGAGCAGAAGTATCACATGTTGCACAACGATAAAACCAAAATTTTGGATCGCGATCTTCTTCACAGATATCACAAAAATGACTTTCTGAGTAACCATTTTCAACGTGAACAACATTGAGAGAAAGAAGGTGGTCATCACATTTGTGACGAGTTGTACTTGGTAGGGAAAAGCATTCAAGATCTAGCACAAAACTGCAATCCTTACAACAAAATGCAGCCAATATTTCATCACCACAAGCGCTGCAGTTCCCTTTCTTATTTAGGTAGAAAAAGAGTGTGTGTTCATGTTTCGAACATGTTTGAGCACCGGGAGTCAGAGCAATCACACATTGCAGACATATCTCTCCCTCACATTCGCAACATTTATAAGCAAAGGCATTAGACACGTGACTACAAACTTCACATTGAATAACTTTGTCTGAAACAAGACAGAGAGGTTGTTTGCAATCATGACGCCAAAGCTGCTTCTTTCTAGGTAACTCGGCACAAGCTTTATGAAGAAGAAAATCACATTGTGAACAACTGTAGAATGGATCCGAGACCGGTAGCATACACCCGTCACAACACTTTTCATGCTCTCCTACCGAAGGACTTAACATTAGATTATGATCATGCTTGAAATGTTTTATTTTTGTAGCTTCTCCAACAGCATTCCTCTCCAAGACAGTAATTGAACTTTGATTGTCTAGTTCATCTTCATCCTCAAGTGAAACGATAGAATAGGAACCTTTGTCCTCCGTGACGCAATTTACATGGACTGTAACATTGCAATCTGAACAACAATAATTGCCATGATCTGGACTGACCTCTTCATGACAAATAATACAGTCCGAGCTTCCAAAATCATCTGGAAGGAAATATTTGTGAAAAAGGCGATGATCATGCCACTTGCTTCTGATGATGCGTGGTAACGAGATGCACCCTCTATGGAGTATAATATTACATGTTGAACATACATAGGCAGCGTAGTATCCTTCTGTGCCACATGCATGAACGGTGCTCGTCTCATAAGCTGAGTGATTGGGTGCTCATGAATTTTATCTTCAATGATGGTCGGGGGTGGTGGTGACACACATTCAATGTGCATAGCAAACTTACAAGTTGAACAAACATAAAGAAATCCTCTTCCTCGGGTTTCTTGGCATATCTTGCAAGCGAGCCGATGGCTGTTAAATTGCAGAACAAGAGGATGTTTACGATGGCACATATGATTCAGTTTGTGTCAAGAACTTCAGCTTTCATAGAAAATATACACAGGAAAAGCTTATCTTTATTGAATCATCACATGAGCTTATATACACACTTAGAAGAAGTTGTTAAGTTGGTTACAAAGTAACCTTCTAGAAACTATTAGCTCAACTAACCTACCTTCCAGAAACTACACCCTAACTCCCATACTAACAAGCTAAACTATATTAGCTTAACATTCTCCCTGCTCCTTTTTCCCTGCTCGAACTGCTTCTGCAGATTGTACACAAATCTTAGCTCGACACAGCTCAAAATAAGGTTTGGATAAAGGTTTCGTAAGCCCATCAGCTACTTGATGCTCAGCAGGAACATAATTGACTTGTACTTTCCCAGCTGCAACTTTTTCTCTAACAAAATGCACATCAAGATCCACATGCTTGGATTTTGAATGATACACAGGATTTGCACTTAAAGCAAAACACTGGTATTATCACACCAAATCACAGGTAACTGTAGTGACTTAACCCCTAAGTCAGTGAGCAAGGCATCTATCCACAGCACCTCGGAAGTTGCATCTGCAACACTCCTGTATTCAGCTTCCATGGTAGACCTGGATACTGTCTTCTGCTTCTTCGATTGCCAAGCCACAAGATGATCACCTACATAAACACAATACCCCGTCACTGATCGACGATCTTCTGTACTTCCTCCCCAGTCAGCATCAGCAAATGCAGTAACCTTAGGCTCAGTTGTGTTGGCCTTAAACTCCAAACCATAATGAATTGTTCCTGCCAAGTACCTTAGCACATGTTTAGCAGCTATCATGTGTATTTCACGTGGCATATGCATGTATTGTGCCAGTTTATTCCCACTAAAGGCTATACCAGACCTTGTGTGACATGCATATAAAAGAGAACCCACAATGCTCCTGTATTCCTGTGGATTGAGCAACTCATTTGACTCATCTACTGCTTTAGATGAGACTACCATTGGAGTAGGAGTTGGAGACACATTCTGCATTCCATTCTTCTCCAACAGCTCCTTCACATATTTCCTTTGACTTAACAGCAACCCCTTGTCATCCCTAAGTACCTCAATTCCCAGGAAATAATGAAGATCTCCCATGTCTTTTAAGGAAAACTTTGCATGCAAAAGAGTCACCACCTCTTCAATCTCTTTGTCTGATTGCCCAGTAACAACTATATCATCTACATACACCAACATATAAGTCCTCACACCTTCTCTATTCCTGACAAACAATGAAATATCAGCCTGTGACTCAGTAAACCCAATTTGTACTAAATATCCTTTCAACTTGTCATGCCAATTCCTGGGGGCTTGCTTAAGGCCATATAAAGCCTTCTTCAGCTTACACACTAGAGGAGTACCATCCACTGAACATTCTTCGAACCCTGGTGGCTGTTGCATGTATACATCTTCACTAAGATCTCCATTGAGAAATGCATTGTTTATGTCAACCTGTCTCAGACTCCATTTGTTTGTGACTGCAATGGATAAAACCACATTCAAGGTTGCTGACTTTACCACAGGACTGAACGTGTCCTTGAAGTCCTGGCCAGCTACCTGTGAAAAACCACGAGCCACCAATCGAGCCTTATACCTTTGAACTGTGCCATCTGCATTCTTCTTCAATTTAAACAACCACTTACACCCTACTATTGAACGCCCTTCTGGCAAAGTCTCAAGAGACCAAGTCTGATTATTTCTTAAGGCCTGCATCTCAGCTTCAGCTGCAAGTCTCCAGTTGTTTGATCTGAAAGCCTCCTGAATATTAACAGGCTCAATGATATCATCACATGTAAGTTGGTATATTTTGGGCTTAAATATACCACACTTACTCCTTGTTAGCATGTGATGAGTATTTGTAGGTGGAATTTCAGTAGAGGCAACAGGAACAGCAGCTGTAGCACCACCATCCATTACTCCACGCATGTCATTCTCCATTATTTCATGTGTACTGTGAGAGCCAGACACATGCTCGTCATTATATCTAGAAACTGATTCCACAGAGCTTGCTGGTGTTGATACCCTAGGTTGTGTGTGTATACTAGGACTCATACTCGAACTCAGATCAGCACCCTCATTGGTAGTAACAGGACTATGACCCTCCTGAGGACTAGAAACCACTTAAGGACCAGGAACCTCCTGAGAACCTGCATGCCTCGAATCATTGCTAGGTATTCCAAATGAAGGTGACCCTTCAGCATTGGTAGTAGTCATATCTCTCTGAGTTTGTGAAGGAACTGCTCGTGGCACAAAAGGAAAAGACCGAAACTTAGGCCCACACTGGCAACCACCTGTTTCCTTTGTAGCACCTGCAAAAGGAAAGCTATACTCATCAAAGACCACATGTCTCGAGACATAAACCCTACCATCTGCTGCCATGCATTGATACCCCTTGTGTTGAGGACTGTATCCAAGGAAAACACACTCCTGTGACCTAAACTCCAGTTTATGCTTCTGAAAAGGTCGAAGATGTGGGAAGCACCTGCAGCCAAACACTCTAAACCATTTATAGTCAGGTATTTTTCCATATAACCTCTCATAAGGAGACACATCCTGCAACAATTTTGTAGGCAACCTATTAATCAAATGCACAGTTGTTATAACAGCATAAGACCAATACTGTAATGGCATGCTAGCTTGAGCTAACAGCACAAGAGCTAATTCAATAACATATCTATGTTTACGCTCCACTACTCTATTCTGTTGGGATGTATGTGGACATGACACTCTATGCAATATGCCTTCTTGCAGCAGCAAAGTGGACAAAGACCTGAATTCTCCACCCCAATCACTCTGAATAGATTTAATAGAAACATTAAACTGTGTCTTCACCATCTGTTGAAAAAGCTTATAAGCCTGTACTACCTGAGACTTGTCTTTTAAGAGATACAACCACATATGCCTAGAATAGGCATCCACAAATGTTACATAATAGCGAAACCCATTGGACATCACATGTGCAGGTCCCCATACATCAGCAAACACGAGTTCAAAAGGAGCAACATAAACTGTTTCTGAGTTTGCAAAAGGCAAGCTATGACTTTTCCCTTTATGACATGCAACACAAACTTCATTCATAAGCTTTGAAACATTTACATTGACATGCTTACAAGCTTGAACAACTATCTCAGGAGCTGGATGGCCCAGTCTCCTATGCCACAACTGATACAACAGATTAGGTGAACTAGCCAGATGAATTTCAGCTTTACTTTGTTTTATACTACAGTCATCTACATTAGTAACAAACTGATACAAGCCTTGATGCTCCTTCCCTTGCAGGATCACAGCACATGTATCTTCATCTCGTACATAGCAATCCTTGGCATGAAACTCAAGAAATACTCTATTATCCCTAGCAAGCTTGGACACCGAAAGTAAATTCTTAGTGACCTTGGGCACATGTAGAATATCATAGAGTAAAAGAGACTTATCAGATGTATGTAAAGCTGACTGACCAACAGAGCTAATATCTAAAGAACAACCATTAGCCACAGTCAACTTACCAGGCCCATTACAACCCATGCCACTCAAAATATTAGTTGAGTCTGGTGTGACGTGATGCGTAGCACCAGAGTCAACTACCCAATGTCCCTGATCCACACTCAAGACATGAGCTTGAGAAGTAGTTCCATTCGCAGCTTCAGCCAATGGCTCACGAACACAGCAGCTACAATGTGCTGCTGTCGAGTTCACAGGTATCTGGTCGCGTCTCACACTTGAAACCCCAGCAAAATTCTGATCGAACCTATGCCAACACCTATCAACCAAATGCCCAAGCTTCCCACAAAGCTAACACTGGAACCTTGAACGTCCTCGACCACGACCCCCAGATCGTCCACCAACATGCCCCTGAGAAGCAAATCCTTGCCTCGAAAGTCCATTCAACTCAGCACTACTTGTAGTATGAGCATTCACCATACTGACACTCATGGGCAACAAGTCAGTGTGAGCAAACTTCAACAGTTGAGCCTCAGCATCTATTAATATGGTGCAGACATTCTCAAGAGTAAACGAGCCTTTACCAGCAGTTATAACTGCCATGAACGGTTGATAATCCCTAGACAAGCCATTCAATATGCTAGCAATCTGTTGCATTTGAGACAAGGGACTCCCACAAGAAGCCAAGGCATGACACACCTCCTTGATACGAGAAAGATACACTCGCATGCTCTCATCTCCTTTCTTTAATGAGTGAAGTTTAGAATGCAAGCCCATAACTGAAGTCGTGGACTTGTTTGCAAAGAACTGAAGCACTGTACGCCATATTTCTTCTGCGGTCTCAGCACCCACAAACTGAGGAAGGAGATGTGCACTAATCGTAGAGAGTAGCCACGAGGCTATGGCACTATCTTGAGCAACATAGTCCTCGTAATCTTCATTCACAACTTGTTCACCATCAACCAAGATCGTTGCAGGTGGCACCTTAACTACCCCAAGAAGCATCTTTTCCAGTTTGTGACTGCGAACAGTCAAAAGAACCTGCTGTTTTCAGAGAAGGAAATTATATTCATCCAACATAACGTTCACCTTCTTGTTTGTGAACACGCGATCACTCTTGGAGGAAAACGCAATTTGACCCTCATCATTTGCAGCAACGGAAATGCCATGAGTAGGAAAAGCCATCGAGAAAACAAAACACCAACACACCAGAGAAGAAAGAAAACCTGCAGACGAACAGCAACGCAGCAAAAAACGAAAGACCCTAAACACCAGTGGCCCAGAACACAGAGGCGATTGATACCATGTCAAGAACTTCAGCTTTCATAGAAAATATACACAGGAAAAGCTTATCTTTATTGAATCATCACATGAGCTTATATACACACTTAGAAGAAGTTGTTAAGTTGGTTACAAAGTAACCTTCTAGAAACTATTAGCTCAACTAACCTACCTTCCAGAAACTACACCCTAACTCCCATACTAACAAGCTAAACTATATTAGCTTAACAGTTTGAGAGGAAGCTCGGAACATTTCTTATGCAGATTGAATCCACAATCAGGAGAGAAGTATGCATAATTTGCTAATGGTTCCCAACACCCAAAGCACTTGGCAACATATTCAAGTTGTTCATCTTTTTCAGAGGAAATCAAAGGAGGTTGAAGGGTAACATGCTCAAGCTCTTTCAAATTATTTTGAGCAATATGGCATGTAAACAAAGCACATCTAATATGAAAGTCCAATTTGCAAGAGCAATGATATATGAATTTCTTGCATGTTTCATCACAGAAATCACAAACGCACCTTGTGTAAGAAGACGGTGGATTTTGCATAAGAAGAAGAGTGTAATTCTGATGTAAAGGATGATTAAGTTCCACAGGTGCATCGGCACATACCTTGTGAATGTAGAACCCACAGTCCTCGACACAGCGGAAACATGGAGCTGAGACTGTGTCTCCACATCTGTAGCACTTGGCTGAGACTCCACTTGGATTGCTGGTCAGCTCATCTTCAGTGGACAGTAGAAGCAGAGGATGCTGGTGACCATAATTCTTAGTCTCCTCCATTTCTCCTTCCTCCCTGCCCTGTATCTTACCCAAATTAAAATAAAGAAGGCAGAGTTTGATCTTGTGATCACACTATGAATGGAAAAACAAGTGTGTGAGAGGGATCTGAGGTTGATAGACTAAATAGATGTCAACTGGTCAATGCTTGATCTCATCTTTTCTGTATGGATATGCTTCACACGTTATTCAATTCAATTTAATTGTTGGTTGGATTCCATGGTGGGTTGGTGGCTCTAATAATATCTCTATATTTATTGCTCTCTTTCTTTTCTCCTCCAAATGGTTTGTTTAATTGTTTTGGAATTAATACGACACTAAACCTAATCAGTGATTAGACAAAAGTAATGGTTCAAACAGTAAGTGCAGCAAGAAGGAGATTGAAAGAGAAAGATACAAGAATTTCAAAGCTCTGCCTTCGGACTAAGTTATTATAAAATCATGACTCATCATATTATTTATAATTTTATCTAATAAGATTTATCTATTTAGTAGTTTAGAATAAAAAGATAAAAGACTCATCTTATAAAAAAATATTCGTCTTAAAAATAATATACACTCTCTATCTAAGGCTTATTTTTGGGAGTAAAATACAGTTAAGTAACTTAATAAGTTAAAAAATTAAATTATTAGTAAAGTGATTACGTCTATTAGCATGCGATATTAGGATTATAATAGGGATAAGTCTACAACGTGCGTCGAACATTGTTAAACACCATTAACGATAAACATTTAAATTAATTAATAAAGATTAAAGATCATAAGGACTCAATATATAATTAATAAATATTTAAAATAAAACTATTTTCTCTAAGAAAAATTACATGAATGGTCATCCAACTATCACTCATTTTTTAAGTTGGTCACTAAACTAATTTTTTTTTCATCAAAATCATTGTTAATGCTTTATTTCATTATTATTTTGGTCATCGATTGTTAAATATTTAACAAAGATGTGACATCACATGGTCTAATAATAATTTTATAATTTTAATATTATATTAAATTAACTTTAATAGAATATAACCCATCAAATATTTGAACTAAACCTCAATTTTTTTGTTCTCTTGCAACTTTACTTTAAAAAATTAATTTATCAACTTTTTTTATTTCTCTTGTGTCTTTGAGCAATTTATTAAATTTTAGAATATAGAAAAATACTTTATTTTATGATTTGTTCTTTTAAAATCTAATCTAACTTTGACTTTTCTTAAACTACTAGTATATATATATATATATATATATATATATATTCATGGTGGATATCCATATATTAAGTTAAAGTTTAATGGGCTTTATTATTAGGGTTTAATACCCATTGGAATAAGGTTTCCATCTTATGCCTATAAATATAGACTTTTGGCCAAAGCTTTGTACACAACCCTATTTTGAGAATATAATAAAATCTCTCTTCGTCTCTCATCTTTGTTCTCCTATTTTATTCTTATTTTTTACTTTATTCACAACACGTTATCAGCATGAGACTCTAACCAACGGAGGTATTTGTCGTTCAAATCTTGAAGGAGTTATTGAAAAGAATTTGTTACTGGCATAAATCAAAGATAAGTTCTTCTCCCTCAATTATATTTTAATTATTGGTTATTTTTTTCTCTTGATCTTTGATTTGATTTTTAATTTATTAAAATCTTTGATTGTTTGGTATTTGTGTAGCGATAAAGTGGATCAAATACCGCGGTTCTTGTCGAAAAATCTCGAAAAAGATTTTAAAAAGATATTGGTAATTAAATCTACCATATATTCAAATTAGTGGAAAGTTCGGTATGTTTTATTTATTTAATTTGAGATTTTTTTTATCTTTGTTTATAACCAATATTTGTTTATTTTATTATTACGATGAAAGCTTATGTTTTTAATCATGCTCAAAATATTACATGATATTGGAACAAATATTAAACCTTTAACTA
Organism: Abelmoschus esculentus; assembly: GCA_035048815.1. Lineage (NCBI taxonomy): Eukaryota > Viridiplantae > Streptophyta > Magnoliopsida > Malvales > Malvaceae > Abelmoschus > Abelmoschus esculentus. The sequence goes on along the minus strand of JAUCBN010000028.1, from coordinate 17,826,294 downwards.
ATTAATATGTTCTTTGTTATGTTGATTTAATCCGAGTATATTGGCTGGACATCCCGTTCTGCGAGGCTACTGGTCTCAAAGGAGGTTCTTTTTAAAGGACCTTTTGGACTGGTTTAACAACGCCGCGTATAAGGATTAAATTTTTGTTCCTTGTATGTATTGTATATATATTGGTTGCTCAATTACTATTTAATAGTTTGAATGTTATAAAGTTTATATTTGATTAAAAGCAATATTATTTTTATGTCAAAAAACTCGACTATAGAATTCTCCCAAGTTCAAGTTACGAAAATCGTCTTGATCAAATAATTTTTATGGGAGGTATTCCCTGAAGTGAATGCATGCATGATGCTTATTCCATGCAATTATTGAATTTATGACATTCCTTAAAGTGAATGCAAGCATGATGATTATTCCATGCGATTATTGGATTTATGACATTCCTTGAAGTGAATGCAAGCTTGATGATTATTTCATGCGATTATTGGATTTATGTCATTCCTTGAAGTGAATCAAGCATAATGTTTATTCCATGCAATTATACAAGCATGATGTTTATTCCATGCGATTTTTGAATTTTTTTCATTCCTTGAAGTGAATGCAAACGTGATAATTCACTATATGGTTAGTGAATAAAACTCAATTATGTGATAAAGTATCATTGATGAGGATATGTTAGAAAAACATACTCCACTTTTCATACATTAATGTTGTCTTACAGACACAATATCATACAAGGATTTTAAATAACTATCAGTCTCCGCTCCATTCCCTGAAGTGAATGTGATATTTTATAGCGAAAAGAATAAATATCACATTAGTAATTGTGATCATGATTGAGATCATAAAATAGACATGGATAAGGTGATTATTTTGAGAATACTTATATCCACAAGAAGTGGAATTATAAAGATGACAAGAATGATAGAGATCATATTAAAATCTTTATGTTATCAATGCGATGGTACAAACCATTGATCTCGTATTTGTCAAACGTCGAAGTATTATGGACTTTATCCATAATCATGAATGATAAATTAAAGAAAATATAAACAGATTTTCTTTGTGGCGAAAATAATGACGTTATTAATCCAACTCAATTGGATATTGATAATTTTCTCATAATCCTTCAAGAGAATAATCCGCCATTTATTTTATTTTCTTTAGATCTTTTATTTATTTTATGTTAATTTATTTTCATTTATTATTTATTTATGTTAACTTATTTTATATATTATTTATTTATCTTTTATGTTAATTTTTTCCTTAAAGAATATGATTACTTCCGGAATAAAATATGCAATAATTTATGGCGATTTATGCATAGCAGAAAGTACAAGTACTCATACAATACTTAAGCATAAGAAATATTTTCCCATTTAAATACAAAGAAAATATGAGTACTATATCTCAAATTACTAAAATATCAGTGCTTCGGAAGAGCTCTTAAGAGCTTATCTTTGATCCGATTTGATATGATATGCTATTTTTTAATATTTTTCCATTCCCCGAAGTAAATGGTACATAGCACATATTTTTCATTTTCCGGAGTGAATGAAATAAAACACATATTAAAAGGTGCATAATTATGCATATTTTCCCATTTTAAATGCAAGAGAATGATATGATTACTATATCCGGAAGTACTAATATCACAAAAAGCTCCAACTGAGAAAATATGTTATTTACCAAATGAGACTTTATCTCATATTTACAGTGCATTATGCTCGTTGAGCAAATATGTTATTTGTAACCCCCAAAATTTATCTAATTTCTTAGAATGAAAGTAAGGGTTCACAATACTAAAACTTTTTTCGCAACGTAGGTTTTTATTAAAACAAAAGATAAGAACAAATTGTTTAAAATAATTTATTATCAAACATACTGAAATATTATCCAAATAAAATAAGGTTCAACCTGATTGGTGATTTAAATTGTTACTTTTTAATTGCTAATTATCTTATTTTCATGAATTTATCACTGCTAATTTGAGCGAATTTTGTATGTTTTATGTGCAGTGACCTGTTTCTATAATTGGTGATTAAAAAAGATAACTTTTGCATTTTCTAGAAGATTCTAGAAGATTTTGGAGATAGTCCAGTCAGCGAGATTTGAATTCTGGAGACGGTTCAGCAACAAGATTTGAGAAGACTTTTAGGATAAGATATTTTGTTTTTAAATTTTGAACTCAAGAATTATCTTTTTATCTTTTATTTTATTTTCGAATTAGTTTATTATTTTTAGGTTATTATTAGCCTATAAATACCCTCTATGGGTAAGGCTTTAGATCATCCATCACTTTGTCTTTGAATTCTTGTCTTTCTTCTTTATTCTATAAAATTTCTTTTCATTTCTTTATTTTTAGTCTTTTTTATATTTTGCAAAAATATGCTAAGTATGATAATTGATATCATGCTTAGCTAATTTCTTTTAAGCCGAGAGCTAACAATGAATCAATTCAAAGCGTGAGAATTGAATAGTACTTAATTCCCTTCGGGAAACATTCTTATTTTTCTGTTTTATTAGTTTGGCAATCGACCTTACTTACAAAATTAAAACATTTTTCAAACCAAAAAGAGCTCGTTGGTCTGGATGTTGTTTTAATATACAGTGGGAGGAAGGATTTGCCTGTGACAATTTTGACTTCCTTTGAATACACTTAGCAGCGGTCCGCTAAGGAAAAATGAGATCGGATTCGATTCTCAACGAGACAACATAATCTGAGTCGGGCTTTTCCAGTATTTAATCTGATTGTTTTAACGGCAATAGCTGTGGTTAAACCACTCAAGAATCATCTTTCAAAGATAGGCTTGGGAAGATTGGTTACAAGAGATAAAGGCAAGTTACAATGGGTTGGTCCTTGTAGACTGTAACCGACATGAATCCCGAAGTAAAAATCATTTTCAATGATCGACAAAATTGAAACAAAGTTAGCTCAAGGCGATTTCTTCATTGTCATTTTCAACTATTATTTCTTCCTCTCAATTTTTATTTTTATATTTTATTTGTTATTTTATTTTATTTATTTTTCATCGCAATCTCATCAAACCCCCTTTTTTTAATTAATTATTTGCAGCATCCTGGACTGAAATCAATACAGAATTACATCAGAAGTTCCAAATTCTCTGTGGATCGACCCTCTTTACTAAACTATCTTTTATTTATTTAATTCACGGCCAAACACTTCGAAAGAAGAAACAACAACGAGAGCAAGACAAGCAATCAAATTTAGAATCCAATTCTGAATCATTATCTCAAACTCAATCTTATAGAGAGTCAAATCCAGAAGCCCATCCGACTTCATCAAACGCAATTCTTGAACCAAGACTGATGGCCAACCAAACGATTAGAGAATTACATGCAGCCCCCGAGATACAACAACCACTTTGCATTACTTTTCCTAATGGCGAAACCCCGTTTCAACTTAAGACAGGATTAATCCATCTCCTTCCTACCTATAACGGCTTGCCTAATAAAAGTCCACATAAACATCTCGCAGAATTTCATATGGTGTGCAGCAGTATGAAGCCTCAAGGAATTTCTGAGGATCAAATCAAATTGAGAGCATTTCCTTTTTCTTTAGCCGGAACGGTTAAGGAGTGGCTATTTTATTTACCGCCTAATTCAATTACTACTTGGGCTGAACTATCACGTGTTTTCCTTGACAGGTTTTTCCCAGTGGCAAAAGCAAATGAGTTAAGGCGATGTATTTTGGGAATTCAACAAAAAGAATACGAAACTCTTTATGATTACTGGGAGAGGTTTAAAAAATTGTGCGCCAGTTGTCCGCAGCATGGTCTTTCTGAGCAAACACTCCTTCAATATCTTTATGAAGGAATGCTTCCAGTTGATAGAAAAATGGTTGATGCCGCTAGTGGCGGTGCTCTCATTAACATGACAACCACGGCGGCAAGAACGTTAATTTCCACTATGGCGGCAAACTCACAATAATTCGGCTCAAGTGAACCTAGCCTACGGGTTCACGAGGTAAGTGTTGTTTCAATTGAAAATAAACTCAACAAATTAACTGACATAGTTAATTCGCTTGTTTCAGGAAAAATTGGAATAACGAAAGCTTATGGAATTTGCACAATGACAAATCATCCGACAAACTGCTGTCTATTGTTACAAGATGTATCCGAAGCAAATATTAATGCCATAAGAAATCTTTCGGGACCTCCTCAAAGAGCATATAACCCGTATGGTAATACTTTTAATCCAGGATGGAGAGATCATCAAAATCTAAGATACGGTAACAATCAAAATTATCAAGCGAGGCCCCCTCCTTTTCCAGCTCAAGCCCCACAGAAATCTTCCCTTGAGTCAATTGTTGAAAAGTTAGCCACATCCCAAGAGAAGTTCCAATCTCAAACCCAACAAGAAATTCAAGAACTTGGAAAGCAATTAACACAATTAGCTCAGACAGTAGGCCGCCTAGAATCGAAGGGTCGGTTGCCTTCGCAAACTGAATCAAATCCGAGAGAAAATGTGAGTTCAATTACTTTGCGAAGTGGCACCATCATCTCACTTGATTAACCGAACAAGTCCGCGAAAGAGACCGACAAACAAAAAGAGGATGCACCACCAAAGGACTCAGAAAAAGAATCTTCACCCTCAAATGATTCTGGTAAAGTTGTTTCTCCCTCGTCTTTTCCTTCTACTTACGACACTTTGCCTCCTTTTCCTTCTAGGCTTGTGAAGCATGACAAGAAAGCAGAAGAGAAGGAAATTCTTGACGTCTTCAGAAAGTGGAGATAAATATTCCTCTTCTCGATGTAATTCGAAAAATACCAAAGTATGCGAAGTTTCTCAAAGACCTCTGTACAAACCGACGACGATTGACTGGTCATGAAAAAGTAAACCTGGGCAAGAATATATCGGCAATTTTTCAAAGGAAGCTACCTCCCAAATATAAAGATCAAGGTATGTTTGCCATACCGTGCAAAATTGGTAATGTTGGAATTAAGCGTGCAATGTGCGACTTAGGCGCATCCATCAATGTAATGCCCCTTTCCGTCTACAAAAAAATATCCAATGAAACTTTAAAAGAGACAAAGGTTACAGTTCAACTCGCTGATCGATCAATTATCTACCCTGAAGGAGTTCTAGAAAATGTTTTGGTAAAGGTAAAGAATTTAATATTTCCTGTCGATTTTTATGTGATTGACATGGAAAATGATCGCAATAATACTGGATCCGAAATACTTCTTGGTCGACCCTTCTTAAGTACAGCGCAAACGAAAATTGATGTCCGAAGCGGCATCTTGACTATGGAGTTTGACGGGGAAGTTGTTAAATTTGATGTATATAAAGCCATGAAATATCCAGATAATGTGGCAAGCTTGAATTTTATTGATATTGTTGATCCATTTGCTAATGAATTTTTAGAGACTAATTTGATATTTGATTTTTGTAGAGAATCAGAAAAAGAGGAATTTAAAGATATGAAGTTTGAAGAAATTTTTTTTACAATTTATGCTGATTCTAATTTTCATTTATTGCCTTCAAAAATTAAATCTTTTCCATCAATCTTGCAGGAATCAAAGATCGAGTTAAAGTTACCACCGGATAAGTTGTATATTAAAGAAGACACTTTATTGAAAAAGTTGAAGAAACGCCATGGTCAAAAAATTTCTCGTAGATAAATTCTCAATTGGACAAAGCACGTGAATTGGAAAAAAAACTTCTCACAGAACCTGTAGTCTGAATCAGGTCGTCAAGTTAACGACGTTAAACAAAGCGCTTTGGGGAGGAAACCCATTTAATTATTTATTTATTTATTTTCATTATTTAATTTTTTCCCTTTTTATTTCTTTATTTATTTTTAATAAATTACACGGTTTAATTTGCTTCTAAACTTCTCAGATTCGCAAGCGTGTTCAAGACTATCGGAGAAACAAAACCACTTCACTGATCAGCACATTTAAAGGTGCACGTTAGCGAAACCCAAGATGAGCAAGAGTGCACGGTAGCAAAATCATTGATAGACCGGTCATATCCTTTTTACTTACGAACTAGCCGTGGTCGTGGCCGCGAACGTCGGTGATCATGGGGAGTATTCTTTACCCTTCTTCTTTTATACTTTAAATTCCATTTTGCATTGGGACAATACAATTAAGTGAGGGGGGGTAAAGATTGAATCAAATTCCATCTTACTTGTTTTATAATTTGCTTGATTGGATGACTTGATTGAATTGGTTGAATGCTTAGTTAATTTCTTTCCTTTTCATCAAATATCTTAAGCATTCTATGAATATCTAAGCTCTTTTAATTATTTTGGATTTAGAATACTCTTGATAGTTGAATTGCATGAGTAGGAATTTAATTTAACTTCTTTGTAACATGCCTTGATTTTGTCTATTGAACTTTCGCCTAGTTTGATTAATGTAACACACTTTGGTAAGGTATTGAGCCTTGAGCATGTTTCATCTATTTTTTTTATGCTCGTTTTCCTTGTTTGAGTGTGTCGAATTAAATATTGGAAATCTAGAACTTGTGTCATGAATACATTTTAAGGCTACACATGAAATATGATGTTTTGATATGATTTGGGCATAGGATTTACCCCATTTTTACCCAAGAAAAAACCTACCCTTTTAATTTTCCATTAGTGAACCAATTTTGAGCCTATATCCTTTTTTTTGTTTCACCTCAACTTTAGCCTTTAAGCCTTTTTTTATCATTCTCTTTTCTTACCCTTTTTCAGGACAAAGAATTGAAGCGTAGTAATGTCTTGTTCTACGAAAAAATGAAAGAAAGAAGGAAAAAATGAAAAAAAAAAAGAAAAATGAAAAAAAGAGGAAAATGCGAAAAAGAAAAAAAAAGAAAAAAAAGGAAGAAGAATCAAAAAGAAGACGAAAAAAGGAAGTAGAAAAAAACAAGAAAAAAAAGAGTTTGCTCGATTTTGGTTTTATTTTTTGATGTAAATGTTCTTATTTATTTCATGCATCTTATTTGATCGTGGATGTTGGTTATGAATTCTTTGTCTTGATTACAAGCCTCATTTTAAGCCTTTTTCCCTACCTTTACCTAAGCCCCGTTATACCCTTGTGAAAGACCCATTGATCTTGCATCTTATTTCTTCTAAGTAGTGGAGAATTGATTATGTCACAAGCTTATGGAAATCCTTGTTTGATTGTGACTTTGAGCGAAACTTTGCACTCGAAACACATTTGAGCGATTTGAGTGAAACCTTGTGAGGAATTGAGCTAGGTTGAATTTTTTATTGATGAAGGATAGGAAGTTACAAGGTTGTTTGATTTATTTTTACTTATGTTTATTCTCCTTGATCGATGTTTTGGTTCAATTAGTTATTGAGAGCATTGATTTTCATAAATTGTTTAAGTATGAGATGAATTGGAGGTTGCAAACTAGGTGTTTGATTGATTTTATTAAGGCATACTTGAGGGCAAGTATGAGACAAGTGTGGGGGAATTTGATTGGTGATTTAAATTGTTACTTTTTAATTGCTAATTATCTTATTTTCATGAATTTATCACTGCTAATTTGAGCGAATTTTGTATGTTTTATGTGCAGTGACCTATTTCTATAATTGGTGATTAAAAAAGACAATTTTTGCATTTTCTAGAAGATTCTATAAGATTTTGGAGATAGTCCAGTCAGCGAGATTTGAATTCTGGAGACGGTTCAGCAACAAGATTTGAGAAGACTTTTAGGATAAGATATTTTGTTTTTAAATTTTAAACTCAAGAATTATCTTTTTATCTTTTATTTTATTTTTGAATTAGTTTATTATTTTTAGGTTATTAGTAGCCTATAAATACCCTTTATGGGTAAGGCTTTAGATCATCCATCACTTTGTCTTTGAATTCTTGTCTTTCTTCTTTATTCTATAAAATTTCTTTTCATTTCTTTATTTTTAGTCTTTTTTATATTTTGCAAAAATATGCTAAGTATGATAATTGATATCATGCTTAGCTAATTTCTTTTAAGCCGAGAGCTAACAATGAATCAATTCAAAGCGTGAGAATTGAATAGTACTTAATTCCCTTCGGGAAACATTCTTATTTTTCTGTTTTATTAGTTTGGCAATCGACCTTACTTACAAAATTAAAACATTTTTCAAACCAAAAAGAGCTCGTTGGTCTGGATGTTGTTTTAATATACAGTGGGAGGAAGGATTTGCCTGTGACAATTTTGACTTCCTGTGAACACACTTAGCGGCGGTCCGCTAAGGAAAAATGAGATCGGATTCGATTCTCAACGAGACAACATAATCCGAGTCGGGCTTTTCCAGTATTTAATCTGATTGTTTTAACGGCAATAGCTGTGGTTAAACCACTCAAGAATCATCTTTCAAAGATAGGCTTGGGAAGATTGGTTACAAGAGAGAAAGGCAAGTTACAATGGGTTGGTCCTTGTAGACTGTAACCGACATGAATCCCGAAGTAAAAATCATTTTCAATGATCGACAGAATTGAAACAAAGTTAGCTCGAGGCGATTTCTTCATTGTCATTTTCAACTATTATTTCTTCCTCTCAATTTTTATTTTTATATTTTATTTGTTATTTTATTTTATTTATTTTTCATCGCAATCTCATCAAACCCCTTTTTTTAATTAATTATTTGCAGCATCCTGGACTGAAATCAATACAGAATTACATCAGAAGTTCCAAATTTTCTGTGGATCGACCATCTTTACTAAACTATCTTTTATTTATTTAATTTAAAGAGGAATATTTTATTTTGACTTGAAAAACGACGCTTGTCACAGCCCAACATTAAATAGTATAAAGTCCAGAAAGTCTGAAATAAAGTTTCGAATCCAAAGTTTATTACAAATAATAAAATACCCGAAAATAATAAAATAGTCTGAAAACTATGAAACATACATAATAGTCTGAAAATAGTAATCTCCAAGTACCGAAGTAGCCTAGGTCAAGGACTTGAAACAGGAAGCTGAGAGGGTGTAAGCTAGGGAGCCTAGCGTGTCTGTAAAATACAAATAAAACAGGATTTTAGAACAGTATATACAGATGATGCGGTGTATGCATGAAATGCACCTATCTCCGAACACCAACAGAAGAGTAGGTTCCCCTAAACCCCTCTAACTTCATCACACCAACAGAAGTGGAAACTCGACCCGAAGGTGGAGCCACTGATCAGAAGTGATATCTCGACCCGCAGGTGAAGCCACTGAACAGAAGTGATAAATCACTAACTTCCCTGTACACATATTCTACCAGATGTAATGTATATGCATAAACAATATCAGAATGCATGCATTACAATAAAATAGGAGGCAAGCATATCATGTAGTAGTAACATGAATGTGATGTTAGAATGATGCATGATCATACGGATTTTAACAGAAAACGGAACGTACTGAAAAACAAAGTCAACAGAAGAGAACACACCTGAACAAAAAGCTCAACAACGATACTGACGTCGGCTGGACTCGGCTCTACCACTAGAATGCGCAGGAGTAGAACCTACGAGTAACAATTATCGTTAGACACCCTACTATGCCATTTCATTGATAAGTACAATAAACCGGAATTAACTAAAACTCACGTGTGGGTCCCGGATGCTGTTAGACAGGAGGTCATCCAGGAAAAGGAGGAGGAAGATGCTCGGGCTCGGAATCCACGTCACCTGAAGTGAACAGAAACTGATTCAGAATCCACTAAAGATAAATTCTTGATAAGCATTTGAACTTAAAAGCCCCAAAAACTACACTTCGAGTTTGAATTTCGAAAAACGGACAGCACCATCGGACTCAGGATGTCGAAAAACATAAAATGGTCCCGGGTTGAAAAAGTCAACGCTGACGTTAGTATGGTCAACGCTGACATCAGCAGATGACGTAATCAGGTCAACGCTGACGTCAGTAGTGATGTCAGCTGATGACATCAGTGGGTCACAGGTCGGGTTGGATTCGGGTTGGTCGGGTCGGGTTTTGGGTCGGGCCAGGTCGGACACTGGCTGGGATGGATTTTCTCGAGAAAATCTGGAAAAATCTCAGACTTCCCCAGGGTAGGTTTTGATGATTTCTGACACTCTAACCCCTATTCGAAGAGCTTAAAACCGAAAAAAAACCTCCCCAAAACAGATTCGATTCAAAACACAGCAACACTACCAAACCAATAACTGTTCAGAAACATCGAAGAGATGAAGAAAAACTTACCGAACCCACTTGAAGGAGAAGGAACACAGCCACAATGAAAGAAAACCAGAAGGAACAAAAATAAAGAGTGAATCGATTCGTTTATAAGAGTGAGGAAATAAAAAAAAGGAATCAAATCCCACTCAGGATCGGACATAACGCAGAGGAAGGAAGGTTTCCAAAACTAAAAAGGTAAAATTACTCACGAAGGGCCTGAACTTTTAAGGTTTCAAAACGGGGCCTTCAGATTTCACAAATTACCAAAAAGGTCCCTAATACGGTTTTAAAATTCCCAAATTTTTAGGGAACAAAGATAGGGATTTTGATTCTAATTGGGGAAAAACATTTGGGGTGTTATATTATTGCCAAATGGAACTTTATTCCATATTTACAGTGCATTATACTCGTCAAAATCGCAAAGAGATATTGAGTTTTAAAGATATTTATAGAAATATATTGAGAATATCGGTTAAAGGGATGATGACTATCTCAATATTACGAGTATAACTCAAGGCAATAATGGAATTTTGGCAAAATTATATGTACTGTCATCCATATTGTACTACATAAGAATTAGTACAAATTGAAGCTCATGCTATTGTAAACTAGATGTTTACTGATTATTTTTTGGCATGACCGGTTAGACCATCCCGGTTCAATTATGATGCGAAAAAATTGCTGACACTTTCATGTGATCATTTATTGAAGAACTAGGAGTTTCTTCAAGATAATTTTTTCTTGTGATACTTGCTATGAAAGCATTTTGATTATTCAATCATCAACAACTATGATACAGTGCAAATATATTAATTTTTTAGAACGGATACAAGGTGATATATATGGTCCCATATACCTTTCATACAGTCCATCTAGATATTTTATGATTTTTATCGATGCATCGACTAGATGGTTATATGTATCCTTGTTATTAACCCGCAACTTGGTGTTTGTGAGGCTACTTGCTCAATTGATAAAATTATGAGCACATTTTTCAGATTATCTTATAAAGACAATGGTCTTGATAATGTTGATGACATATCATTTTATATGCAGTATCACTAATTCGCATCAAGCCAACAAATGATTATATGTTCTCCCCATTATAAATGGTTTTTGGTTAGGAACCAAATATTCCTCATCTCAATTTTTTGGGTGTGCTATATATATTCTAATTGCTCCACCACAACGCACAAAGATGAGTTTTGTTGGGAATATATGTAAGAGTTTCTAATAGAGGATTTATTGACTATCATTTTAATGAGTCAATTTATCCAACATTAGGGGAGAAAATAAATAGTTGGGGAAAGAAATAAGTTGGAATGAATTATCATTTTTTCTTTTTGACCCACGTAATACACAATGTGAACTATAAGTTCAATGGATAATTCATTTAGCAAATCAATTGCCAGATGGTTTTGCTGACCCTAAAAGAGTGATTAAGTCACGTATACCAGCTATGTATGCTCCGATTAAATTTGATGTCATGAAAGGACAAACTATAGTTGCTAATGAGTCTAACTTACGCTTAAAGCGTAGTAGACAAGTAAGTTCCAAAGATAAGAGATCCTCGAAAAGGAAAATGAGCTATATTTTATGATGGTCTGATCGAGGAATCAATGATTATGAAAATCTCTAAAAGAGATTAAATGGTCTCCAACAGAGACATTGACCTGACTCAGGTACCTGACGATAAAGAGATCTCAATAGATTATGTCTTGTCTGGTAATAAATGGAACTAAAATTAAATCGACATCGTTAATATATTTGCATGCAATATAGCACTAGAGATTTTATTTGATGATGTGGATCATGAATCATTGTCAATTGAGCAATATAAACAAAGAAATGATTGGCCAACATGAAATTAATTATATGAGAAAAATATATTCTTCGGTGGTGGATGCAACTACTTTTAGATTTTGATCAGTCTGGCAATAAATAAAATTACTCAGTTTCTGCCTAATGGATGTTGTTACATCATATTTCAATGTGCCTCTTAACAATAATATTTACATGAAACTTCCGGAAAGATTTTGATTGCCATAAGCAATTCATTCAAGTTCTCGAGAATATTATATTGATTATATTTTTTTATGGCTTGAAATAATTTAGGTGTATTTGGTATAATCGCCTCATTAAATACTTATTAGCATAATGCTATATGAATTGTTTAATTTCCCCGAGCATTTTGATTAAGTGGATTAGTTCTGAACTTTTATTGTTTTTGTTGATTTGAATATAGTTGAGACTCGTGAAGAGATCTATCAAATCCTTGTGCATCAATCGACATACAGAAAAATGTTGAAAAAGACTTTGTATAAATAATGCATATTCATTGATCACCCTTATGGTTGTTAGGTCTCTTAGTGTAAACAAAGATTCTTTCTGCCTCAAGAAAAGGGTAATGATATTCTTGGTCTAAAAGCACAATATATAAATTATTTGATCTGGAAGCATCGTATCTGAGCTGGTTCAGAAATATTATTTAAGTGCTACGAGATCATTACCTTTAAATAATTGTTATGCACGAGGCAAAGCCGAAATATGTGTTTGGCTAAACATATCCTAAAGATATGTGAATATTTTTCACAAGATAAGCTGCAAGCTATCTTGTAAAGAGATAATACAAAATTTATATCTCAAGGTGGATATATCAAATATGATAAAATAAAACATATGTATTCAAGTTTCGTCCCTCATGATTTTTAGATGAATATTATTCAATGAATCATTTTAAGCAATAATTTGAAAGATTTATCCACTAGTGCATGATCTACTTCAACGTTTGAAGTTTGTATTCAATATTGAATTATGAAGATTTAAAGGTCTTATGTTATATTTTCATGAGGGGGAGTAAATACGCGTTGCACTCTTTTTCCCTTAACCTAGGTTTTGTCCCAATGGGTTTTCCTGGTAAGGTTTTTAATGAGGCAACATGTTATGCGTATCAAAGATGTGTGTACTCTTTTTCCTTCACTTAGAATTTTTTTTCCCACTGGGTTTTTATCTTAGTAAGGTTTTAACGAGGCACATTATCTTCATGGATATCCAAGGGGGAGTGTTATGAATAATTTATTCATGGTGGATATCCATATATTAAGTTAAAGTTTAATGGACTTACTATTAAGGTTTAATACCCATTGGAATTAGGGTTTCCATCTTATGCCAATAAATATAGACTTTTGGCCAAAGCTTTGTACACAACCCTATTTTGAGAATATAATAAAATCTCTCTCTTTGTCTCTCATCTTTGTTCTCCTATTTTATTCTTGTTCTTTACTTTATTCACAATATATATATTCTATTATTTTCTATGCTTATCGGATGCATAAAAAAATTTGATTTATCAATTCACATAAAATATTCGATCTTCATACGGATGTTCCTAAAAATTCACACAAATTTGGATGTTCATATGGATCTTCCTACTTCACATAAATTCTTGAGGTGAAATAAAATGTGGTTTCACTTAAATTTTTATTGAGCAGTCCAACTTTTTTATCTTCATATGGATGTTCTTACATATTCACACAAATTTATTATCAGTGAACTTCTCAAATGCCGAAACACAACCTTCTTTAGGTTGAAAAGAAATTATTCAACGAAAATGCCATCTCGATTCGAAGAAAAAGAAACTATTCTTTTAACTTAGATTTTAAAAGAATAAATTATAAAATTAAAATGATTTCTTATAATCCGAAACTTAATAAGTTGTTCAAAGACACAAGAAAAATAAAGAGAGAGTTTGCAAATTAATTTTTAAAGTAATGTTGTAAGAATAAGAAGAAAAGGGATAAAAAAAATTGTGGTTTAGTTAAAATATTTGATGAGTTATTTTTTATTTGGATTAATTTGATATAATGTAATAATTTTAAGGACTAAAATTATTATTTAAACTATATCATATCATAGTCTTCGTTAAATATTTAATAGTCGATGACCAAAATATAACAAAATAAAATTTTAATGATGATTTTGATGAAAAAATTAGTTGGGTGACTAACACAAGAAAAGAGTGATAGTTGGGTGACCATCCATATAGTTTTCCCTATAAAAATAATTTAATTAAAATTTTATTTTAAATATTTATTAATTATATGTTGAGTATTTAAGATTTTTTAATATTTATTAATTAGTTTAATGGTGTTCAACAATATTCAACGTTAGTGATATTCAGCGGTGTTTAACGCCCGTTGTAAAACTTTACTTATAATAGATACTATAATTTATTAGTCTATCAATTGTTAGAAAGTGAAATAATTTTATTTTTGAACTATCTTATTTGTTGATATAGCAAACCAATAAATAGTATTAAGAGTACAAAGTACAAACAAATGATCATAGTTTAGGACTAGCATTCAATCAAACTAAATGGAGACTAAGATTATGTTTGAGTCGTCGAATATCATTGAACACTATTAATATTGAACATTGTTAAGCATTATTAAATTAATTAATATAAATTAAAAAAAAAACTTAGAGACTCATGTGTAATTGATAATTACTTAAGATAAAATTTTAATAAAACTATTTTCTATGAGGAAAACTACACAGATGGTTACGCAATTATTATTTTTTTCTGTGTTGATCATCCAACTAATCTTTTCAATAAAATCTTTACTAAAGTTTTGTTTCGTTATCGTTTTGGTCACTAATTGTTAAATATTTAATGAAAATTATGTCATAGTAAAATTTTAATAGCAATTTTAATCCTTAAAAATCAATTTAATCCTAATAAAAATAACTCATCAAGTATTTAGATTAAACCCCAAATTTTTTTATCTCTTTTCTTATTTCTTTGTAACACTACCCTGAAAATTAATTGACATACTCTCTTAAACTATAAATTTTACCCTTAAAAATATGCTTTACATTTAATACTTTATACTTTAATTTTAAATCATAGATCCTTTTTTTAATGAAACAGCGTAAATAAAGAAACAAAAAGAGTACATATTCTATTTTTGACATTGATATGTAATTTATATAGATTTTAACACAGTTGTATTTTTAAGTGTGTTGTGTTCGTATGATGTTTTCACTTATTTATATTTCTTATATCATATAAAATAAAATATTTTATGTATCAGTGATAAAAGAAAAATCATAATCGTCTTATTTAAAACTTAATGTTTAAGATTTTTATGATCATTTTAATTTTAATATTTATAGATTTAAATTGGAACACCTGCATTTGTAATTTTCTTCAAGACCCCAAACTATTTTTTTATTTTATTTTCAATGCCTTTAAGAAACGTAAATCAAACCCAGAATTGATATTCCTTTGTCATCTATTCAAACCATTTTTGCATGTACTATGGTAGATGGTTTTCATAATCTGAATGGATCATGAAGTCTTACCCTGGACATCTTTTACGTTCTTGTTCTCGATAATTTCCCTTCCATCGAGGCTAGCCGTGAGATCGTGCCTGCTAGTATCCCCCATTTTGGAGCTTCCGGCCATGGTTGATTGACTGAGGTTGTTGAAACCAGCTTCCTCGTCGAAACACTTCTTCTTTCAGCACCTTCATCAGCAACGTCAGTTCGGCTTTGATCGCCATCCTTGTCACCGCTATTGAAAGAGCAACCGTAAAAAAAGATAATACGGATAAACTTTCTCATGGTTCGTAGATATGGATTTTTGGACAAATCAGACGAAAGAGAAACGTATGCAAGCAAAAACACAATCAAATTACCCTCTGAATGCTTTAGGGAGCTAAGCTCACCTTGGGGGAAAAGTTGGAAAATGAAGAGTTCGGATTGCAAATTACTTACCCGGAATAAATAATAAGTCCAACCGTTACTGCAAAAAATGCTAAAAAGTACATCCAATCAACCTGAAGAGGATTAAATGGTATCAGAAAACTGATCCCATATCGATCGAACACAGATTTGAATTCAATCTCGATTCTGAAAATAAAATATATGAATTAGATTTTCAACCTCTTCATGGTAAGCGAAAATTCGGATTACAACAGCCCACATGTCTGAGGTAAGCAACGAGAGATTGAGCATTGTGGAACCAGTCATCTGCAATGGAAGATAACCAGAACTCAAAAGATTGTTATGAACTATTAGATTGAACGATAATTTTAATACGATCCAACTTTTACAGTTCCAAACGTAGGAACATAAAGTCTTAAACCGTAAGCTCGTACCTTAAGTAACACTGGGACAAACGAGTAGAACAGAAACATAGCCAAGGAAAATCCAAAAAATGGAAATGCCTGAATAAAAGAATCGTTAATGCACATTAGAAGAGGACACCCACCAGTTTATTGATATTGTTGTAGATAGTAAGAAACCGAAAATATATCAGGAGAATGCAGGAGAGCTTTTTAACTGAAATTGTAGAAACACATTACAGTTACACAAAGGAAAGAGAGGAGGGGAGATTGGAGATTTCAAAGAAACTTACAGCACCAGCTGTCCAATGAATAGATTTTAGTTCATTGCGCTCGACTATGCTTCTGTAGGCATTATCATATATACTCTTTCAGGTTCATGGTGCCACCAGTAATGAGCCCTCGGGTCCTCATGGATCAATTCTTGCAGATATTGCGATGCCTACAAGAAACTAGAGTAAGCTTGATATAAGTTATGTATGATTTTCATTCCACGTGTTACATGGAAACTCTTTTTCTTTTAAATATTCATGCAGTCATGAGTATCAACATTGAATTTTTTATTATTTTGTATCGTAAGAATATTTTGGGTTATTTGGATTAATCTAAATTTTGGGTACTATTTTTTTCTTTCTCAACATTGACTTTTGCTTTAGGGTTGGTTATGAAATGAGTATTTAACGAGATCTATTTTTATATAATAAAAAAACTATAGTAAAATTATTTATTTTAAACTGAGCCGAGTATAGTATTATTATTTTCAAGCTAAGTTTATTAAACTCGAATTCAACTCAACTCGTTATCACCCTGAACACTAGGTGTAAGAGCAATTTTGTATGGCATAAATATAATTTTAACCTTTAACGTTTATAATTTTTATCATTTTGGTCCTTATTCTTTTTTTAGGATAAATTTAACCCTTAACCTATGTTTTTTGGACAAATATCTTATTTTTTTAACTAAATAATGACTAAACCGTTAAAAATTTAACGATATTGATATGTCATATATATGTGATAATATATTTGAAATAACATGGCATCCAGGCCTCATTCTAGATATATATGACATGTCATTATCGTTAAATTTTTTACGATAATGACAAATATATACATGTAAAATATGATTTTATTCTAATATAAAATATAAAACAATTAAAATTCAAATAAAATATTAAAAATTAATTAAATTTAAAATAAAAGGCTACTAAACATTCTTAAATCTTAAATATTATTCTACATATATATTACATATCATTATCGTTAATTTTTTAACTATTTAATCATCATGCTAGTTAAAAAAATAAGATATTTATCAAAAAAAATATAAGTTAAGGGTTAAATTTATCCTAAAAAACGAGGGCCAGAATAATAAAAATCATAAACGTTAAAGGGTTATCTTTATGTCATTTTGACTCTAAAGCATGTATTTTTCTCACATTCCTTACATACGTCGGCAAAGGAATTAGAACAACAATCACATCTTACACACCAAACATGTTTTACCCTCGATAACCCGATACAGATTTTGTAAAGAATATCACACTGTAAATAATAATAAAATGAAGCTGAAATTGATAACAAGCATTTATCACGTCATTTATTTCATACTTATTTTGTCACTTAATATTAAGGGATGAATATGCTTTAAACGTCGTATTATTACAACTTCCTCGACGTCATTCCATTTAAGTCCCAATCACAAGAAAAGCATGAATGATTTGCTAAAGGTTCCCAACAGAAGAGACACTTCAGATGTTGAAATTGTATGTAAATAAAGAACATTTTGTATGCAATTCTAATCCACAAGAGCAACAATAAACGAAGTTCTCACCTTGTTCATAGAAAAACTCCCAATGCAACCCAAAAGGCGAATAAGGTGAATCATGCTCAAGAGGGTGATTAAGGGTCAGTTTAGCAGCCAACCGTTTAGGGATTTAAAAAACGTTTTCGATTGTATTTTCAATCGCGTCACATTTATCATAGTTGCAGATATAACGGTTGCTATTACGATTGCGAGAGTTGCGGTTGTGAATTTTTTTAAAACTCGCATAACTTATTATGAGAATTTTTGAAATAACGGTACAATAACAATAATAATGGACTGTTATCGTCGTTATCGACCATTATCTGTTAAATAACGACCGTTATCGATCGTTATCGGTGTGAATTTAAATCTTTTCATTAGTTTTACTAGTAACTGTGGGTATAATGCTTGAATCCCACACTCCGTATTTGTAAGAGACATGAGAGTAATTCAGTTAATTTAAAATTCCTTTTGAATTTTAAATGTGTGACCGATTAGATTTAATAAATATCAGAGATTTTATTTGATATTATCTGTTATTAAATCTAATTTTGAAGATATTATCTGATATTATTCGAGAGTTTAATGGATATTATCTGATATTATTTGAGATTTGATTGGATATAATCTGTTATTTAAATCAGATTTTATTCGATTCTTGGACATATTTGCCCCTGTTTTCAACCTATAAATAAGAGGTTTTTCTCTTATTTTTAATCATCTCATTTAGAATTCGTTATGCTTCTTTGTGAGAAATTGAGAGCATATAAGATATGTATATATATATATATTCATATGTAGTAATATTTCTTTATATTTTTATATATCAATGTATATATATATCATATAAAATGATAGATTTATCTTAAACTTAAAAATTAATCTTTTAATTATTAAAAATTTTGAGTTATTCGAATTTCCATTTTACAATTCGAACTTTATTTAAAATTTTTTCAAGTCGAGTCGAGTCTATGAAATTTTGAATCGAGTCAAAATGAGTTGATTATTTTCGCCTCGAGTCGAATAGAGATTTTTTCGAGTCGATTCTAATTTTGCTCACCTCTAACTATCATACTATCACCACTGCACCTGGTCCTAGCCTGTTTACTTACGAACAAAAGAGTATCAAATTAACGATTAATATACATATATGCATCTTAATAAAATAATGAAAAAAATAAAATAAACATTATGATAAAGTATAAATAATAAATTATAGTATATCACATAAAATTAAATACATGAGATCATAGTGCAAATATATATATTATTCATTATAAATTACACTAAAAAAACAGAGCACTATATAAATATGAATATATATGTACGTATATAATAAAAACTAATAATTACACCTATTGACATGCATTCAAATTAAATAATAATATAATATGTATAAACAAATTTACAATACACATATCTACGTTACATATATATATATATATATAAATATGTTAAACATATATAAAAGTAAATAATGGATATGAAATTAAAACAAAAAATATAATTTTTATTAGAAAAATCAAACTTTTATTTTTTTTAATAAAAAATAAAATTTTTTGTTATATTTCAATCAACCGATTCAACAAGCATGATTTATTATCGAAAATAAAAATTTTAAACGGTCACGATAAACTCTAATGTCTATGCTAAGTACAATAGAAATCAAATTACAATGAATTCTAGATTGAGTAATCAAATACCAAAGCATAACATACAAATTCCAAGCTCAGATGACTACTTCACACGTAATAGACCTAAAAAGACCAGACAAACCAAGGTAGCATGACAAGTAAAGAAACAAAGGATTATACTCTGTTGTAAGGTCTTGAGATTTTAAAAAGGATTAGTTCTGAGAAAATACCACATGCTCAGTAGAGAATCCGGTCCTGCACACTCCCAATGTCTGATATAATTGCATCCAGATGTTGTGCATTCAAGAGACAAATCTTCACAAGGATTACCACAGTCAGCACAATCTGGGTAGTAGTACAGCTTCTTCACAAAAGTCACTGGGTGGGGATGATCACTTTCTTCGTAGATGCTACCGAGTTTAATAAAAGGATATCTTCCAAGAACACAATACACATGAGCAGAAGTGTCGCACGTTGTACAATGATAGAACCAAAGTTTTGGATCTCGATCTTCTTCACAGATATCACAAAAATGACTTTCTGAGTAATCATTTTCAACATGATCATTGAGAGAAAGAAGGTGGTCATCACATTTGTGACGAGTTGTACCTGGCAGGGAAAAGCATCCATGATCTAGCACAAATCTGCAGTCCTTACAACGAAAAGCAGATGATATTTCAGCACAACAAGCGTTGCAGTTCCCTTCACGATTTTGGTAGAAAAAGATGGGGTGTTCATGTTTGGAACTTGTTTGAGCACCGGGAGTAAGAGCAATCACACATTGCAGACATATCTCTTCCTCACATTTGCAACATTCATAAGCAAAGGCATTAGACAAGTGTAAACATTCGTTGCATTGATAAGTTTTGTCTGAAACAAGACGGAGAGGTTGTTCGCAAGAGTGATGCCAAAGCTGCTTCATTCGAGGTAACACGGCACAAGTTTTATGAAGAAGAAAACCACATTGTGAACAACTGTAGAATGGATCCGAGATCGGTAACATACACCCGTCACAACTCTTTTCATGCTCTCCTACCAAAGCACTTAACATTAGATTATGATCATGCTTGAAATGTTTTATTTTTGTAGCTTCTCCAGCAGCATTCCTCTCCAAGACAGTAATTGAACTTTGATTGGCTAGGTCATCTTCATCCTCAAGTGAAACGATAGAATAAGAACCTTCGTCCTTTGTGATGCAATTTACATGGACTGTAACTTTGCACTC
The DNA here is from genome assembly GCA_035048815.1 of Abelmoschus esculentus. Classification (NCBI taxonomy): domain Eukaryota; kingdom Viridiplantae; phylum Streptophyta; class Magnoliopsida; order Malvales; family Malvaceae; genus Abelmoschus; species Abelmoschus esculentus. The sequence continues at coordinate 17,805,377 of JAUCBN010000028.1, read as the reverse complement.
TGAACAACAGTAATTGCCAAGCTCTGGACTGACCTCTTCATGACAAATAATGCAGTCCGAGCTTCCAAAATCATCTGGAAGCAAATATTTGTGAAAAATGCGATGATCATGCCACTTGCTTCTGATGATGCGTGGTAACGAAATGCACCTTCTATGGAGCATAATATTACATGTTGAACATACGTAGGCAGTGTAAATTCCTTCTATACCACATGCATCACAAATGAACGGTACTCGTCTCCAAAGCCGAGTGAATGGGTGCTCATGAATTGTATCTTCAATGATGGTTGGGGGAGATGGAGAGACACATTCAATGTGAACAGCAAACTTACAAGGTGAACAAACATAAACAAATCCCATACCACTTTCTCTCTTCACTCCGCATATCTTGCAAGAGAGTCTATTAAATTGTAGAACAAGAGGATGTTTGCGGTGGCACATATGATTCAGTTTGAGAGGAAGCTCAACACATTTCTTATGCAGATTAAATCCACAATCAGGAGAGAAGTATGCATGATTTGTTAATGGTTCCCTACACCCAAAGCACATGGCAACATCTTCAAGTTGTTCATCATCTTTTTCAGAGGAAATCAATGGAGGTTGAAGGGAAACATGCTCAAGCTCTTTCAAATTATTTTCAGCAATATTAAATGTAAACAAAGCACAGCTAATATGAAAATCCAAATCACAAGAGCAATGATAAACGAACTTCTCACCCTCTCTATGGCAAAAATTGCAAATGTACCCTCCATATGATGAATAAGGTGCTTTTTTCATAAGAAGAAGAGGGTGCTCCTGATGGAAAGGGTGATTAAGTTCCAAAGGTGCATCTGCACATACCTTGTGAAGGTAGAACCCGCCATCCTCCGCACAGACAAAACATGGAGCAGACACCTTCTCCCCACACCTGGAACAGTCAGCTACTTTTCCCTTTGTATTGCTGATGAGCTCATCTTCAGTGGACAGTAGAAGCAGTGGATGTTGGTGGCCATAGTTCTTTGATATCTCCATTTCACCTTCTGATGTAGCACCAACAAGAATTGAAATCCAATAACCAAAGTACTGCAGAAATTTTGAAACGGAGAGATTGGTGAACAATCATAGCAATAATTCTTTTAACGAGTGAGTACCAATCCAGCTTTGGATACTTTACTTGAGTACATAGGTTTCTTCATATTCGTTTCAAGTGTTCAACTATATGACAGACTTTTATCCAAAAATTACCAGTCTAGCTAGTTTATGTAATTCCACAAGTATTTAGCCATAGATTATATTACATGACTGTAGTTACATATTTTGTTGCCATGCAGTAAGGTTATTTAACTTATATTTTATATACCCTTTCATAATTCAGTAATTCTTAATTTATACAGATTAGAATGTAATTATTGTGTGAAATATAATTTTTTTTTGACAATATATACATATATTTATAGTTTATTTATATATGTTTGTACTTTTCGCTTTCATTCCTTGCTTTGTGGATTGGACAAATGAAAATGGATGCCCAATCTAACTTTATTCTTTGCTTTGTAGATGGGGTCATTTGGATTCTTATGTTACAATATTTATAAACGGATGTGTTTGCTGTAATCATTAATTTTATTTCAGGTATTAATTTAATTTTAATTTTTGTTTTATAATAGGCTTTAGTTATTATCTTAATTATTATTATTTAACTAAAAATATAATTATATTATTTATTTACTATTAGTATTCTATATTGTTATTAATATATATAGTTATCTATGTTACATATTCTATATGTTGGAGAAATTCAACTTGACTCCGTGGTTTGAATGCCAAGTAACCTGAAGGTTACAGGTTCGATTCTTCGTAATAGCAAGTTGAAGAAATTTATCTTTCTCCTTTAATCAGGTGGTCATTGGTAGAAGGAAATAAATTTAATAAATTAAATGTATATGTAAAAAATATCCTCCAATAAAATAGTGACATGTGTCACCACTTATATTATTTTATTATAATAAAATTAAGATTAAATTGCAAAAATTTATGAATAACAAAGAGTAAATGTGTAATTATTTTATTTTAACTGCTACGTTATCAGTCTATTAATTTTTAATTGTCGGTGACTATGTTGATACCATTTTAATAATTGACCGGTGTATTTGATGCGTTTTAAAGTATGATGATTATTTTGATACCAACCCCATAGTATGTTGACTGTGTATGTAATTTACCCATTATTAAAAAATCTATATTTGGTTTTAAAATATATAAATATATAACAGTATGTTTTATATTTCACATTATTCTTTAATGTAATTTTTATTTATTTATGACAAAGATTTTTTTGAAGGAATACATACTTGTTCGACTATTAATAAAGATTGGGATGATGATACAAAAATGGTGAATTTCATTGACATGTTATAAGAAAATTATTATATTATATAACCTTAATATTAATATTTAAATTTTACAAATATTGTTTTTATAAAACAAAATTTTTTTCTTTGGTCGATTGATTTTATTTTTTTAGGATTTTTATGATTTAAGTAGTGATGAAGACTAACACTCTAAGAAGTAGAAGTACGGTACTCGGTTTATGATAATGAAATATTTTATGATATATATTTCTTAATATTTGTGTTATTCAAAAAATATTTGTGTAATTGTTGAGTTTTTTTTTAAGATTTTAGTTTATCGTTTTTTATTCTGATACTAGTTAATTGAAATTATTATTTTCTTTATCGAAATTGTGATGTAAAATTAATTAATGACAGTTCCAAAAAATATTTGTGTAAATAGGTCTAATAGTCATTTTTTAATAGATCTGTTTTAGACCTGGATTCGTAAGATTCATTGGATTTGGATCTGAATCTCAATTTTCTAGACCCACAGATCTGGGCGGACGGATTAGGATCCATGATATAAAAATAAATTTGGAACTGGATCCAGCCCAGATCCAGCCCGTTGTCATCCCTACACTCAATCCTAGAAATAATAGCTTTAAGATTTACCTCGTCTAGTCATGAATCTTTTTTATCTCTTAAAAAGGATGTTAGTTTAAAACTATTTGATTATAGGAAGTATACATACGAGAAATTATATCATGGGTTAGTCCCACCATGTCATCCATGGGACCAACCAATAGAAACTGTCCACCTCATTATTTTTTAATTTTTCAAGTGAAGATTACTTGAGAAAAAATTATGACATGGAAAAATTGATGAAGTGGACAGTTTTTATTGGTTGGTCCTATGGACAGGTGGTGGGACTGACCCATGATATAATTTTTCGTATACATACATAGGTACACTGGCGGATGCACCCTTTAAATAGGGTGGGCCTGTGCCCACCCTGAATTTTTCAAAATTCGTATATTTACCCTTAATTTTTTAATTTTTACGAATTAGTCCTTAAATTTTTATAATATTTAAGCTTTGTGTCCATCCTGAGATTTCGAAATTTCATATGTGCCCACCCTCAAATGAATTTTTGGATCAGCCACTGCATAGGTAACAATTTAGCTAGTTGTTGAGATCTTAGTTGATCTTGTTTATTTGTTTTTACAGGATTATTGGTTGTAGTATTATCTTTGCGAGGTTCTTGGATGAATAAAGTACCATTTATAAAAAAAAATACTTTTAAGATTTAGAGTTGAATGTTGAGTTTAAAAAATTCACCAAATTGACCTCAAGCACCAAAACCCAATGACCAAACCACTAGAACAAGCTAAATGCAATGATTTAAATCCCTACAACAAATATATATTTACTATTTAATTCCATGTTTATTATTTTTCATTTCACCCATAATCATAGATTTAATTTTTAATTTAATTAAAATATTAAATAAATTATGATAAAATTTTATTTAATAAATCCTAAACCTAAACCCTAAACTTTAAAGTCATTTAAAATTTAATATTATAATAAAAATTTATTTAAAATGAATGATCTAGTATTCAAGGTTTAGAGTTTAGAGTTTGAATTTTGGGTTTAAAATTTATGATTTATAATTTAAATTTAGGGTTTAGGATTTTTTAAATCCTAAACCTTAATTAGTAAACTCTAAATGAATTTTTATTATAATTTAAATTTTTTAAATAAATTTAGAATTTATGGTACATAGTTTAGGATTTTTTAAATATATTTTATTAATTCAAAATTTCAATTTATTATATAATAACTTATTATAATTTTAAATTAAATTTTAAAAAATAAATATTAGATTATATACGTAAATGTAAAAGAACAATAAATATATAATGGTGTTGGTGTTATATATCTCAAAATTGTTTTTGGCCTAGTGGCTAAGTTAACTAGCTTTTCATCCTAAGTGCTCGAGTTTGAATCCCCTTTGCTTTAGAGTTTTGTTTTTTTTTTTTTAATTTTTTAGTTAGGTAATGGCACGTGTTATCACTTTATTAGAGAAGAAAAATAAATTTAATAAATAAAATATATATAAAAATAATATGATCTAATAAGATGGTGATAAGTGTCACCGCTTAATTAATAATTATATTATTGTACTATAATAAAATTAAGACTAAATTAAAAAAATATGAATAACAAGGAATAAATGTGTAATTATTCTATTTTTTAAAACTGACACATCATTGATCCTTTTAACGATCGGTAACTATACTGATATCATTTTAGTAGTTGACTGGTTGATTTAACATTTTTTAAAGAATGATGGTCATTTCGATATCAACCCCATAGTATGGTAACTATTTATGTAGTTCATCCTAAAATTTAAAACCTAAATGTCAAACTCTAGCCCCTTAAAATCTAAACCTCAAACCCCTAACTTTAAATTCTAATCATAAACCTTAAAATTTTATACCCTACGCACTAAATCTTTAAACCCTAACCTAAAACCTTAAATCCTAAAATTAAAAATTATGTATCAAAGTATTTCTATTAAAATATTTGTTTTGAGTGTGATCTCGCCACCAAAAAAATCATGGTGGTTTAAGTGTTCCTCGAGCGAATGACTTACATGCAGAAAATTGCTTTTTGTTTGGCTAGCTCGTCCGATGCATTTTTGGTTCAAGTCTTGCGCCAAAATTATCGGAGTAATTGTATATGTCCGTAAACGATTAGTCGTCCTAGTTGTTCCTTCTTTGGGAGAAATTATTATATGATCCATTCTATCATTTAAGATATGATCTTAATCAATTAAATTAAGACACATAATATATTTTTTATATTATATTCTCGCATAAGCATCATTTAAATCATCTAATTTTATGACTTTGATTTAAAAAATATATATATATAACCAAAGATTTTTTTAGATTGTCTTCCTCTTTATTGTTTAATTTTTTTAATTATTTTTTTCTAAACTCTAACCCCTAACCCTAAACTTTAAAGCCTTAAACACTAAAACATAACCCCTAAACCTTAACCATAAACCTGAAATAATAACCCTAAACCTTAAACCTAGACCTTAACTCCGACCTTAAACCCTAAACCCTAAACATAACTTCTAACCTTAAACCTTAACCTTAAACCTTAAATCTAAATAGTAAACATAACTCCTAACCTTAAATCTTAACCTTAAACCTTAAACCTAAATAGTAAACATAACCCTTAACCTTAAACTCTAAACCCTAAATATATAAAAAAGAGAAAAATTAATTGAGAAAAATTTTAAAGAACAAAAAGAAAGAATGACACAAGAAATCTTTGGTAATATTTTTCCTTTTTTCAAATCAAAGACATTAAATTGGATGATTTGGACAATTCTTATGTGTATGTATGATATGCAAAAAATATTTTATGTGTCTTAATTTAATTGGTTGGGGATCATATCCTAGGTGGTAGAACAGATTCATATAATAATTTATCCTCATTTAGACTCAAACATTAAACACAACACACCGATTTTGACCAATTTTAACTGAGGTTAACTTTTGACCAGTTTTGATCGAGATTAACCTTTGATCAGTTTTGACCGAGTTTGATCATGGAATGTGACCTTGAACCGTTTGACCCTTAACCGGTCAAGTCAAAGTTGACTTTTGACAGTTTACTTTTGACAATTGACTTAGACTTCTGAGTTGACCAGAGTTGACTTTTGACCAGTCAAGTCAAAGTTGACTTTGACCAAAAGTTGACTTTTTCAGACAACCTTTCCCTTTATCTTTTTCGATGTTCTGAGTTCAAATCTGCTGTCTGTTTTGTCAAAATCAAACCTAGAAGCCTAGTTTTTAGTGTTTTTCATCTGAGTTTGTTCTTAGAGTCTGAAAAATGATTTAAAAGTATATAATTCAGAATCTTCTTTCGTTCAGGTGTTAATGTTTCTGAAGCCTCTGAGTTACCTTCAGTAGTTTAAACCGATCGGGCACGTTCTTCGAGACCGTCACGTGAATAAACTTTTGATCGAAGTTTTATCATAGTTGGTTGCATAGTATTAGTAATGATTAGTAATCTAGTTATTGCTTCATAGATTTTGTTTCTGCTAGACCGGAACGCGAGACGCGTCCATCTCAGAGTTAGAGCTTCAGTTGCTTAAGGTGAGGTGTGTCTCTTCCTGTGCTACATGTTTTCTGTGCCTATATTATATTATAATATATTATGTGTGTATCTCTGAAACATTATCTGTACACTGTTTGATTTGATATTTGAGACTGCTATCTGTTTATACATGGTATCCTCATGCATGGCATGTGCATTCTGTTTTCAAATCAAGCATCTGATTTTCTGAAAATTTATTACTCGTAAGAGTTTTGATTTATGATTTTACGAATCATATCATGTTCTGTCATCTGAAATATTTTCTTGGTTTAAAATCTGTAACGTGAGAGAAATCTCCACTCTAGCGAGGAAAACCTCCACTCTGTATGATTTCTGATATTGGGCCCTCTGATTTTCTGTCATGCATCAGTCAGCATAGCATCATGCTTCAAATTTTCTTGAATTCAGATATATTTTCAAAAAAAAATTCAGAAATATAAAACATGTTTTGTTTGTGATTGTTTACACTTTAGAGACACACTAAGCTCTTTAGCTTACACCCCTTTAGTCTGTTTTTCAGATTCTCGGACCAGTTTAGGCGAACCGGTACTTGGAGCATCTCACACGATATTCAAATAATTATTTTTTAGTATGATCCTTAAATTAATCCAGTTTAATATTTTAATCTGTTATAAAATATGTTATATTTTCGGACTATAAGATATTTTGACTTGGATTTATTAGATGCATGTTTTATGAAATTATTTCAGATATTTTATAAGATATCCAGATTTTGTTTTAAGTAATTGAATTTGTATAATAGAAATTTCCAATTTGTTTTTCCCAATTTGTCAAGGTAACCCGAATTTCAAAATTATTTAACCTAAATCACTTACTTGAGGGAAAAGTTTACGTAACTTGATTCTTAAGTTTCGATCTAAGAAATTAAATCAAAATTGGGGGTTACAACACCAATTCGATTTTTTGTTTAAAAAATATTTTGATATACAAACTCTGTATACACAGTCATGATCACATACGTACAGAGTTAAAAGAGGAGAGCACTGGAATTCAGTGAAAATTGCAATACCTGCATTTGTAATTTTCTTCAAGACCCCAAACTATTTTTTTTATTTTATTTTCAATGCCTTTTAGAAACATAAATCAAACCCAGAATTGATGTTCCTTTGTCATCTATTCAAACCATTTTTGCATGTACTATGGTAGATGGTGTTCATAATCTGAGTGGATCATGAAGTCTTACCCTGGACATCTTTTACGTTCTTGTTCTCGATAAGTTCCCTTCAATCGAGGCTAGCCGTGAGGTCATGCCTGCTAGTATCCCCCATTTTGGAGCTTCCAGCCATGGTTGCTAGACTGAGGTTGTTGAAACCAGCTTCCTCGTCGAAACACTTGCTTCTTTCAGCCCCTTCATCAGCAACGTCAGTTCGGCTTTGATCGTCATCCTTGTCACCGCTATTGAAAGAGCAACCGTAAATATAAAAGAAAATACGAATAAACTTTCTCATGATTCGTAGATATGGATTTTTGGACAAATCAGACGAAAGAGTGTTGAAAACCTCAAGAGAACATATATTGAATGGTGTAAAACCAACTTACAATACTCCCTTATTTATACACACAGAATACAGAAGAACCTAATAACCCTAACTGCTTATGGTTACACAACTAACATACTAACTTCCTAACGACTCAGGTTCTACAGCTGGCACCGCAGCTACTGCTCTATACCTTCATCATTCTTCCTGCTTCTTCCTCTTCGAAGTTCTTCATCATCAAACACCCGAATCTTCCTTCGAAACTCAAGAAAATAAGACCGTGAAAGGGCCTTGGTTAGCCCATCAGCTACTTGATGCATTGCTGGTATGTAGTTAAGAAGAAGATGCCCAGCAGCAACCTTTTCTCGAACAAAATATATGTCCAATTCCACATGTTTCGTTTGTGCATGATACACAGGATTCGCGCTTAACGCTACAGCACTGGAATTATCATTCCACACCACTGGAACTGCTTGATGTTCATAGCCTAACTCTGTGAGCAAAGCCGCAATCCAAGTGACTTCTGCAATGCTTCTATACTCGGCTTTAGTAGTAGATCGAGAAACTGTCTTTTGTTTCTTCGAGTTCCATGCCACCAAGTTGCCACCTAGATACACAGCATACCTAGTTACCGACCTTCGATCTTCAAAACTTCCTCCCCAGTCTGCATCAGCAAAGGCCTCAATCACCAACTCTTCTTTACTCACTGCTGGGGTAAATACCAACCCATGGTCTAGTGTCCCATTCAAATACCGCAGCACCATTTTTACAGCAGCTAGATGTTGCTCACGTGGATCATGCATAAACTGAGCTAGCCTATTTACACAAAATACAATTTCTGGCCTTGTATGACACAGGTATAACAATGCACCTACAATGCTTCGATATTCCCTAGCATCAGGTATAGGACTACCAGCCTCCTTTGTTAATCTGGACAAACTGACCATAGGTGTAGGAACACTACCAGCTCCATACATGTTTGCTCGTTGTAGTAGCTCAACTATATACTTCTTTTGACTAAGAAGCAAGCAATCTTCTTTCCGAGTAACCTGTATACCCAAAAAGAAATTCAAACTACCAAGATCTTTTAAGGCGAACCGATCTCCCAGCTGCCTCACTACCTCATCAATTTCTTCACTTGACTCTCCTGTGACAATGATATCATCTATATATATTAACATCAGTATATGAACACCCTTCTTGCCACGAATGAACAGCGACGCATCTGCTCGAGCTTCTTTAAACCCAACCTCCAGCAAGAACCCCTTTAGTTTAGCATACCAGTTTCTAGGGGCTTGCCTTAACCCGTACAAAGCCTTTTGTAACTTGCAAACAAACTTGGACCCATCTGCTGCAACCTTCTCAAACCCAGGTGGTTGAACCATGTAAACATCTTCTAATAAGTCACCATTCAAGAAGGCGTTATTCACATCTACTTGCCTTAAATTCCATCTCTTTGACACAGCCAAAGAAAGCACAACATTTAAGGTGGACATCTTAACCACTGGACTGAAAGTGTCTCGGAAGTCCTGGCCAGGAACTTGAGAGAACCCCTTTGCTACCAACCGAGCCTTGTGCCTATTTATGGTGCCATCAGGATGTCTTTTTAGTTTAAAAATCCACTTGCATCCGACCGGTGTTCGACCCTCAGGTAGCTCCACTAGAGACCAAGTTCCATTATTGCAAAGAGCATCAAACTCAGCAAACGCAGCTTCCTTCCACTTAGGAGAGGCTAACGCTTCCTGAATTGTGATTGGTTCCACTTCATCTTCTACACCCTCACTCATATACAATTTTGGTTTGAATATACCATTCCTGCTGCGTGTGATCATTGTATGAGATCTCAACACTGGACTCGGAGCAGCAGGAACCTCGTCAGTTTCACATTGTGAACTATCGGGATGCAATTCGGGAGCAACTTCAGGTTCAGACATGCATTGGGTCTCAGAAGTAGCTTCTTCAGGCTCAAACATTTGGTGTGGTTCGGCAGCAGTTTCAAACTCAGGCACTTGGTGTGGTTCAACAATAGTTTCAGGTTCAGACACTTGACGCGGCATGGTAGGAACTTCAGGTTCAGGCACACTCGTGATTCAGGAGTAGCATTTGGTGCAGGTCTACCTTCAGGACCAGGAGTAGTATATAATTCAGAATCAGTTCGTGATTCAGGAGCAGCTCCAGATGTACCCCCTTCAGGACCAGTTTGTCGTGAAAATATAGGAAATGACGGGCTGGAATTCGACCTACCAGCCTCAGGCACTGAACTCCCAACTTCCTGAGCTGCAAAAGAAAAAAATAGTTCGTCGAACACAACATGGCATGAGACATAGACCTTATCATTAGGTGCCAAGCAATAGAACCCACGATGTTGCGGGCTATAACCAAGAAACGTGCATGGTTGGGAACGGAAATCCAGCTTATGTTGTTGAAACACTCGTAGGTGAGGAAAGCACCTACACCCAAAAACCTTCATATTAGCATAATCTGGTGACTTTTTGAACAGTTTCTCAAACGGAGATTTACCTAATAAGACTTGGGTCGACATCCTATTTATCAGGTACACAGCAGTACACGCAGCATACGCCCAGAATTTCAAAGGAAGTGATGCTTGAGCTAGCAAAACCAAAGCTAGCTCAATGACATGCCGATGCTTCCTCTCCACGAAACCATTTTGTTCAGAGGTGTGTGGACATGTAATTCGATGATTCACCCCTTCTGCAGCAAGTTATTTGGACATTCTCCTAAACTCACCTCTCCAGTCACTTTGAATTTCTTTGATTGTGCCCCCAAACTGTACAGAAACCATTTTCTGAAATACCTGAACTATCTCATCTGCCTGTGACTTATCCTGCAGCAAATAGAGCCAAGTGTGCCTTGTACAGGCATCAACAAAAGATATATAATACCTATAGCCATTCGAGGCAACGTGGGAAGGTCCCCACAAATCAGTATATACTAATTGAAACGGTTCATTATACTGTGATTGAGAAGGAGAAAATGACATTTTGTGGCTCTTGCCCATTCGACATGCAACACAGATAGGGAAAGTAGTTTTATTAATATGCTTCACAAGATTTACATCCACATTGTTACAAATTTGAAGGAAACTGTCATGACTAGGATGGCCTACACGTCGATGCCACAACTCATAAGCACTAGAATCCATTCCTGTGAAATTAACCTCAGCACAACCACTCGACTGATCAGTTTCAGCATCAAATTTGTACAACCCATCATATTCATGCCCTCGAAGCAACACAGCACCAGTATCTTCATCTCGGACCAAACAAGTTTGAGCATGGAACTCAAAAAACACTGCATTGTCCCTAGCAAGCTTGGACACAGAAAGGAGATTCTTTGTCATATTTGGGACATGTAGTATCTCATTCAAGACGAGTTTCTTAGACGAGAAACTGGTATTAAGAGTAGAAGAACCTTTACTACTAATAGGAAGTTGAATTCCATTACCAACTACAAGTTTACCTGGTCCATTGTAGGTGGAAGCATGAAACATATTAGCAGAATCAGGTGTCACATGATGCGTGGCACCAGAATCAACTACCCACGAGCTTCTAGAAGCAGCCAAATTAACTTGGGGAGTAGATGGATTCGCATTCTCAAGCAGCAAAGAATCGTCAAGGATACCAAGATTGGCATTAACTGACTCAGAAGCAACTTGCCCTATCGACACAGAAGAAACACCAGGAAATGTGTGATCATACCTGTACCAACACCTATCAACAAGATGCCCCAACTTCCCACATAACTGGCATTGAAACTTAACGCGTCCCCTTCCACGACCAGAAATCCTACCAGACGACAAGAAAGGACCAGCCGTACTGGCTCGACCCCTAGAGGAGTAACCACCACGAAAATTGCCAGGATGCTCACCAAACGTTTGAGCAACATGAGCACTCATCACACCATCTTCAAGCTGACTGCCAAAAACAGCAAGTTGATATTCTGCATCCATCAACATGGACCTCACACTATCCACTGAGTGAGAGTCTTTTCTGGCAGTAATGAGAGCAATCCATGGCTGATATTCTCTGGGCAAGCCATTGAGAATGCTCGCAATATACTCTACTTCTGGAACCGGATTCCCACATGAGGCGAGGGCATCACACACTTCTTTAATCTGAGTCAAATAGATGCTAATGCTTGCATCCCCTTTCTTCAGAGCTCGTAACTTGTAGTGAAGACTTATCACCGAGGTTGTCGAGCGACGGGCAAATATCTTCTGCACCATATTCCATACATCAGCAGTTGTCTCAGCCCCAACAAACTGTGGCAACAACGATGAGCTGATGGTCGAGAGCAGCCAAGAAGCAAGAGCGCTATCTTGCGCAATAAAATCCTCATACTTTTCATTGACAATCTCGGAACCATCAGACCCAGTCACCGTCTCAAGAGGAGGCTTCAGTGAACCAGTCATCAGTTTCTCAAGACGATGACTGCGAACAGTAAGAAGAACCTGTTGTTTCCAAAGAAGAAAGTTAAACTCATCCAAGACCACATTGATCTTCTTGTTAGTGAACGTCATCTCCACCAAGAAAAAGAAAAAGCTGAAAAAAAAACAATACAGAGAAAAACGCAGAAGCGAAAACTAAGAAAACCGCAGAAAAGCCCTCCAGAACCGTTTGACGAAAGATACCATGTTGAAAACCTCAAGAGAACATATATTGAATGGTGTAAAACCAACTTACAATACTCCCTTATTTATACACACAGAATACAGAAGAACCTAATAACCCTAACTGCTTATGGTTACACAACTAACATACTAACTTCCTAACGACTCAGGTTCTACAACTGGCACCGCAGCTACTGCTCTATACCTTCATCAGTTTGGATTCTGTTTTTGATAGTGATTGTTATGGTTTCGTTTTATTAAGCTTGGTTTCGACCGGGTATGGCATTAGGAGTCTTTGCTTTATGATTTTAGTGAACCATCACCGTTTTTATAGTTTTATAACGTCACTGATAATAGTTTGAATCGTTGTTGTATTTATTTTCTTGGCGGCATTGTTGCTGCCATTCACTTGTGTTCATGTGTCTCTTCCATGCTTTACTATTATCGTCTCTAACAGAGGTTTTATAACCTAAGAGCATGTGTGATTTTTGTAGTCTTGTGGGTTGGATTATAATTTGGACAAAAATGTGTTAATAGCAGTGAAACCTAATAAGTTTCATAGGAATCATTGAACCCAATTTTGTTAATTGGTTTAATTTGTTATTGTGACCCGAATTAATAATCGAACCGGTTTTGACCCGTTTTAACTAAGTTAACCCAACCCGTTTGACTGTTTGACCCAAGTTTTTACTGGTTTGACTTTGTTGACCAAGCTTGACTTTGACCCGACCTGTTTGACCAGATGTGAGTTTGACCGAACCAATTTTGACCAGTTTTGACCGAGGTTAACCTTTGACCAGTTTTGACCGAGTTTGATCATGGAATGTGACCTTGAACCGTTTGACCCTTAACCGGTCAAGTCAAAGTTGACTTTTGACAGTTTACTTTTGACAATTGGCTTAGACTTCTGAGTCGACCAGAGTTGACTTTTGACCAGTCAAGTCAAAGTTGACTTTGACCAAAAGTTGACTTTTTCAGACAACCTTTCCTTTTATTTTTTCGATGTTCTGAGTTCAAATCTGCTGTTTGTTTTGTCAAATTCAAACCTGGAAGCCTAGTTTTTAGTGTTTTTCATCTGATTTTGTTCTTAGAGTCTGAAAAATGGTTTAAAAGTATATAATTCAGAATCTTCTTTCGTTTAGGTGTTAATGTTTCTGAAGCCTCTGAGTTACCTTCAGTAGTTTAAACCGATCGGGCACGTTCTTCGAGACCGTCACGTGAATAAACTTTTGATCGAAGTTTTATTATAGTTGGTTGCATAGTATTAGTAATGATTAGTAATCCAGTTATTGCTTCATAGTTTCTGTTTCTGCTAGACCGGAACGCGAGACACGTCCATCTCAGAGTTAGAGCTTCAATTGCTTAAGGTGTGTCTCTTCATGTGCTACATGTTTTTTGTGCCTATATTATATTATAATATATTATGTGTGTATCTCTGAAACATTATCTGTACACTGTTTAATTTGATATTTGAGACTGTTATCTGTTTATACATGGTATCCTCATACATGGCATGTGCATTCTGTTTATAAATCAAGCATCTGATTTTCTGAAAATTTGTTACTCGTAAGAGTTCTGATTTATGATTTTACGAATCATATCATGTTCTGTCATCTGAAATATTTTCTTGGTTTAAAATCTGTAACGTGAGAGAAATTTTCACTATGGCGAGGGAAACCTCCTCTTTGTATGATTTCTGATATTGAGCCCTCTGATTTTCTGTCATGCATCAGTCAGCATAGCATCATACTTCAAATTTTCTTGAATTCAGATATATTTTCAAAAAAAAATTCAGAAATGTAAAACATGTTTTGTTTGTGATTGTTTACACTTTAGAGACACACTAAGCTCTTTAGCTTACACCCCTTTAGTCTGTTTTTCAGATTCTCGGACCAGTTTAGGTGAACTGGTACTTGGAGCATCTCACACGATATTCAAATAATTATTTTTTAGTATGATCCTTAAATTAATCCAGTTTAATGTTTTAATCTGTTATAAAATATGTTATATTTTCGGACTATAAGATATTTTGACTTGGATTTATTAGATGCATGTTTTATGAAATTATTTCAGATGTTTTATAAGATATTCAGATTTTATTTTAAGTAATTGAATTTGTATAATAGAAATTTTCAATTTGTTTTTCCCAATTTGTCAAGGTAACCCAAATTTCAAAATTATTTAACCTAAATCACTTACTTGAGGAAAAAGTTTTCGTAACTTGATTCTTAAGTTTCAATCTAAGAAATTAAATCAAAATTGGGGGTTACAACACCAATTCGATTTTTTGTTTAAAAAATATTTTGATATACAAACTCTGTATACACAGTCATGATCACATACGTACAGAGTTAAAAGAGGAGAGCACTGGAATTCAGTGAAAATTGCAATACCTGCATTTGTAATTTTCTTCAAGACCCCAAACTATTTTTTTATTTTATTTTCAATGCCTTTTAGAAACATAAATCAAACCCAGAATTGATGTTCCTTTGTCATCTATTCAAACCATTTTTGCATGTACTATGGTAGATGGTGTTCATAATCTGAATGGATCATGAAGTCTTACCCTGGACATCTTTTACGTTCTTGTTCTCGATAATTTCCCTTCCATCGAGGCTAACCGTGAGATCATGCCTGCTAGTATCCCCCATTTTGGAGCTTCCAGCCATGGTTGATTGACTGAGGTTGTTGAAACCAGCTTCCTCGTCCAAATACTTGCTTCTTTCAGCACCTTCATCAGCAACGTCAGTTCGGCTTTGATCGCCATCCTTGTCACCGCTATTGAAAGAGCAACCGTAAATATAAAAGACAATACGAATAAAATTTCTCATGATTCGTAGATATGGATTTTTGGACAAATCAGACGAAAGAGAAACGTATGCAAGTGAAAACACAATCAAATTACCCTCTGAATGCTTTAGGGAGCTAAGCTCACCTTGGGGGAAAAGTTGGAAAATGAAGAGTTTGGTTTGCAAATTACTTACCCGGAATAAATAATAAGTCCAACCGTTACTGCAAAAAATGCTAAAAAGTACATCCAATCAACCTGAAGAGGATTAAATGGTATCAGAAAACTGGTCCCATATCGATCGAATGTAGATTTGAAGTCAATCTCGATTGTGAAAATAAAAAATATGAACTAGATTTTCAACCTTTTCATGGTAAGCAAAAATTCGGATTACAACAGCCCACATGTCTGAGGTAAGCAACGAGAGATTGAGCATTGTGGAACCAGTCATCTGCAATGGAAGATAACCAGAACTCAAAAGATTGTTATGAACTATTAGAATGAACGATAATTTTAATACGATCCAACTTTTACAGTTCCAAACGTAGGAACATAAAGTCTTAAACCGTAAAGCTCGTACCTTAAGTAACACTGGGACAAACGAGTAGAACAGAAACATAGCCAATGAAAATCCAAAAAATGGAAATGCCTGAAAAGGAAGAAAAAAAAAGAATCGTTAATGCACATTAGAAGAGGACAAGCACCAATTTATTGATTTGTTGTAGATAGTACGAAACCGAAAATATATCAGGAGAATGCAGGAGAGTTTTCTAACTGAAATTGTAGAAACGCATTACAATTACACACAGGAAAGAGAGGAGGGGAGATTGGAGATTTTGAAGAAACTTACAGCACTGGCTGTCCAATGAATAGATTTGAGTTCATTGCGTTCGACTATGCTTCTGTAGGCATTATTAAGGGTGGCAGATCGGAGTACAACAAAATACGTGACCAGTGATCTATGATTATCCAGGATTGCACAGTTTTTATATATTTAACAAAACCGCAAGACAGTTTATCACTTGTTTAACATTTCAGCAGACGGTATGCATGTTACCGAGACATCGTACGTTTGAAAACATGGAAATTATAAAATCAAACCTGGAAACCAAGGATACATTTGGATTGC
This sequence comes from Abelmoschus esculentus, assembly GCA_035048815.1. Lineage (NCBI taxonomy): Eukaryota > Viridiplantae > Streptophyta > Magnoliopsida > Malvales > Malvaceae > Abelmoschus > Abelmoschus esculentus. The sequence goes on along the minus strand of JAUCBN010000028.1, from coordinate 17,788,840 downwards.
ACTGATAACGGCACCGAAGAGGCCCAAAAACGACATGAGTTCAACTCTATCAGCATTCTTAACTAGAAACTCCTGCCAAAGAAACAATTCATAGCAAGACATCAGATGAGATTGGCGACATTACAAGAACAATCATACGAAGCAATATTTTAATTATGATTCCAGTAATTATATTTATAAAAAAAACACTATAAAATAAGAGAGTGAAAAGCATTTCAGATTTCATTTACCTCGCTGACATTACTAATGGCATAGAGTGTTGCCCCAGCAATAACGAGTAAATCTCCTTTACGAGGGTTGCTGCCTCCTACAACCCACAATAGCAACCAGAAGGTTAGTGTTAAGGATCAAGAGGAGAAGCAATTTCCACTATCAGATCACTAATATTTAAAATAAAAGGTCTATGGAAAATGCAGCAAATGCCAAATGTTTACCTGATCGGTCGCCTGCATGAACATCTGAAAACACGACCATGACAAGACCAGCAACGCATACAATAACACCAGCGACCTTTCGAAATCGGTACTTTGTTTTCAAGAAGATATAGGTCAGAAGCATGACGGATGGGATAGACCAACAATCCAACAGCATGACACTCGTTATAGATGTGTACTGATACGCCTTCACAACTGCACATGGAAGTGACAGTCAATTAACAAGTGAAAAGATTAATCGATTTTAAGACAATTATTTTCTCAATATTAAACTCAAAGTCTGCATTTTCTAGGAAGTTTCCCTCTATATTTTACTTGTTTATTATGAATATAAGCCTAGTCTGAAAATAATAATTAATAAAATGTGAAGCACATTATAACACGTCCGCCTAGTTCATTGGAAGAACATGATCTGCTTACCAAGATAGTTGGCTTCTACATCTACCAATCCAAGAACAACATAATAATACCATTTTGCCTGCAAAAAAAAACATATAAAGCAGCAAAATTTAATGAGGGAAAAGAGATCCATAACAGAGTACGTAAATGAAAACAAAACCTTCCACGAGCCCATCCGAACTTGTTTCTTTTCACATTCAAGTAATGAAGAAAAAGGGAAATTTTAAGCCTCTAATAGTTATATTCATATATCTAGGAAATAATAACCAAAACCAGATTATTCATCTAGAACCAGCTTGCTGAGACATGTAGCTTATAAGCTGCCCTCCTCGCATTTATAAGAAACATTTTGTCTGCATATAAAACCGATCTACAGAAGTTTCTTATTACTTGCTATTTATGACAACAAAAAATGCTCAGGTGAATACCTTCCAAGGATAGACATCACATATAATCCCTAGTACTAAAAACCATAAAACAAGGCAAGCTGTCAAATGAATTTCAAAACCATACCTTAAGCGCTTGCCTTCTGTAAATCATGACACTTCCATAGACGACAGTCAAGAGTACATAATTTAGAAAAGACTGAGATGTCGGAGCATTGATTCCTAACATACACAATAAAACAGAGAATCAAATGAACTATAGCCTGATATCACTAAACAAATGGAAAATTACCTTCATATAAACGATCGATTGATGCTACATAATTCAAACACAATGTCAATGCATTATTCATTTCTTTTTTGTGATTTATAGTTTAAACTTTGGCAATCTACTAAAACATAGAACAAGAAAGAATCAATCATTTTTTCTTTTAAGTATTTATGTATGACTTGTTTTCTATGCATATCAAGGCATAAGTAAAATACGATCTCCAAGATTCGAGGACCCTCCGAATACATAGGAAAAACAGAAGAGAAAAAACATAAAATATATCCATTTCAGACACACTATTATCCAACACTAACACACAAATCCGAATACAGAGGTTGTCAAGCACACAATCTAAAACTTAGTGTGCTTAATGAGTAAAAACAGAGAAAAATCAGAACAAATACAGAAATTGGAAAAAGAAATATAGTTAAATCAAACCAAAAATTCACTCTTTTTTAACCTAATATATAGAACAAACAGCAGCAAAAACCTTAAAAAAACTCCAGAAGTCAACTCTTGGCAAACCAATTAGCACATGAAACATATCTACAAGTTCAAGACTGAAAAACAAACCAAATCAAACATAGAATGAAATTATATTTATTTTTCGATTTCCATATCACCACCATAGACAAAACATAAAAGAAAAACAAAAAATATAGAATCATAAATTAAACAAGAAACCTTTTTTAGCAAGTTCAGAGGAAGAAAAGCCGGTAGAGGTGATAAGAAGAGACAGAAACTGCCCCAATCCAAGTCCAACCAACGTCTTCTTCGTCCAAAACTGCTTAAAGTTCATCATTTTTCCCTCTAACAATTCTCAATCCCAGAAAGTTATCACTAGATTGTTGTGGAAAGACGGTTCTTGCTAAAACCCCAGTGAAGGAAAACCAAAATACTCAAAGACCCAGATGCAGAAACTCCTTTAAAAGCCTCCAGAAACACCCAAAGAGTCCAAATTATCAGAAACCTACCAATGATTTTTGTCAGTGTAGGTAGTGAAAAGACACAAAGCGATGGGATTTGACAATGAAAGGCAGAATTTTTTTTTTCTATGCTTGATGCGAGTGAATAAATAGCACCGAACCAATGGCTATTTTGAATTTGGCCATTGAATTTTCTCAATCCTGAATTCTTCAGGAAAAAACAGCTCCTCCTGACGCTAAAATTACCATTGAATTTGGATTTTTTTCTCTCTTTAACCTTATAGATTTTTTAATTTAATTATTAATATTTAACTTATTAATAATTAACTTAAATTTTATTTAATTTTAATAAGATTTTATTACTGAGAGTTCTAAAATTCTTATAACTAATAATTACTTTATTTCTTTAATAGAATTTAGCTGAATGTAACATTTCCAAAAAAAAATGTTTAATGCAATTAGTATTCATTTAAAATAGTTATTTAGAATTTAGGTTTGAAAATTAGGTTTTTTTAGATTCAAGTAATTTAAGTTTATATTTAGTTTAGAGTTTAGTAGTTAAAGTTTAGGGTTTAGGTTCATATTTAGGGTTAAGTAATTAAAGTTTAACTTTAGGGTTTATGATCTAAAATTTAGGGTTAATATTTAGGTTTATTGTTATGATTTATGATTTAAAGTTTAAAATTTATAATTTAATAGTTAAGTTTTAGGTTAAGTGATCCGGCGCTCTATGTTTTTTTATAGTTTTAATCTATAAAATTCATCAATCTTAATAAAATATGACGTAAAAAATAATATAAATTTATTTATCAGATACGGTAAGAATGAAGTGATAAGAATCATTTAACGATCCGAAATTTTATTTTTAATAAGTTGTGGGAAGTTGATTATAATAACATAAATCAATTATCTTTAATTAATAAGTTGTGGGAAATTTTATTGTTTTGTTTTAAAAAGGTAAAACTATAAATACATAATTATATAATTACAGATAAGATATATTATTATATTTAAAATTTATGATTTTCAAATATCGATTAATTATCAATTGATCTAGTAATATAAAATATTAAATCTTTTAATTAATATCAACGATTTATTATGAATAAAAAATATAGTTAATCTTTATAAAATTCGATTTAAATTTTAATTAATGATATAATAACATGTTTTATGAAACATATTCAAAAATCCTATATCTTTATATTATTTCCTAAATGAAATTTTTATTCAAATACATTCTTAAATTTGAAAAATATTTAAATATTTTTAAATCCTCCTATTTTTGAAATGACTTTAAATTTAAACAAATATTTTATTATTAATCATTAATTTAATTTATTAATTAATTTGAATAAATAATGTAAAAATCTTTATTTAATTATTCTTCCAATCTTATTTTAGTCATCATATTTTTTTATAATTTTCTTTTACTATTATTATTATTATTATGTTTTGACCATGGATTGGCCGTTTAAAGTGGGCATATTAAAATGCAAAAAGTAAAAAAGTAAAAGATCCACAAATAAAGAGACAGAATACCTCTTTTTTCGGATGAGTTGGTTGTTGAATTCAGTGTCAGAGAAATTATATTATCGGTTATTTCAGTTATGTTATTTGTAAAATTAATTAATTAAATTTATATATTTAATTATTTTTATTTTTATTAAATGAATTTTTATTAATATTTATTATAAATTAAGTTTAAAAATAATTTTTATCAAGTAAAGATTTACTTGGTTAAAAAGATTAAGGATCAGTTTAGCATTGTTTTTGAATAGTACGGTGGAAAAGTGTGATGAAAAAGTATAGTGGAAAAATTATTTTGGAATTTTTACTTGGTTAATATTTGATTACGAAAGAAATCAGATGAAGAAGAGAAAAAAAAATAACGGGTGCTTCCAAATATAGTAAACCCAATGAAAAAAACATAAATAAGACGTGAATTCTTTTATTTTTGATAAATCAAATTTTATTCATCCAGATAAACATGCTTACAACAACTTATAAAGTATGTATATTTAACCAATTACGTTAAAAACTTTACCAAAATCCCTCGTTTAAAAGCTATAGAGCTATCAAACCTTTCTCAAGTAATTACAACCAACAATTTTGATTCGGAAATCAATTTTAATACGAGCAACAACACTTGAAGCCAAACATGGTTGATGTCCATGCTTCTTGTAGTTACGCTTCTGCCACATATAAAAATATGAAGAGAACTAAGTAATTTAAACATTATATTTTAAAACACATTAGGTACATAATTGCAACATCAAAAAAAATTGGGTATCTAATTGCACCATTAAAAATTTAGACACCTAATTGTACAAAAAAAAAAGGTTAGGTACTAGATTGTATACAAATACCAAACTTAGGGCTCAAAAAGTTATATTTACCTGTAAAAAACACTGAGGACCAACCTGAAATTTGAGGAATAGTTAATTTTTTTTTAATTTATAAAATTTGAATTTGAATTTTTATTGATATAGCATTCCTTTTTAAGTAATCCAACAAACATTAATAGTTAGTACTAACTTTTATTTTATTTTTTTTCTTTATTAATTATATTTCATGGATTTTAATGATAATTTTAAACAATGAAAAATGGATTCTATTAGAAAAATAATTGAATTTGTGAAAAATACAATGCACTAAAAAAATTGGGTTTATGTGCTTCGTAAAAAATTATAAATGAATCTCTTTATTTCTATCTAAACGAAATCTTACGAGATAAAATGAATGGTAAATGAATCAAATTATTAAATTATATTACACAAATCTAAAATTAGTAAATCATCAAAAGAAATCATGACATAAAAGCATATTATGTTAAATTGTAAAAAAACATACTACAAATAAAAAACGTATCGCAAAAGCAAAAAATGTCACGAGATCATTATTAAAAAAATTAATTGAATAAAAAACTAAAAATATATTAAAAAACTAAAATACAATAAATATCGATAATCGACGATCGTCATCAAAATCATCGTCAATTAATAAAAAAACTAGAGAATTAAAAAAAAAAAAACTAAAGAAAAGGGAACAAAGTAGCCCATGAGACTACAAAAATTGGATTACCTAAGTTTTTAGTAGAATCAATACCCTCATGCAATAAAAAAATCATATAAGGAAATGTTCAATCAATTCAACTAAATAAATTTGAACAAAGGTTAATGTAAGAACTACCAAAATTCTTATTATTCATATTTATTTTATCTTTTAATAAAATCTATAAAAATATAATTAATTATATTTTTAAAAAATAAATTTTATTAATTTAGGGAGTTTAATGTAAATAAATTATAAAATTTAAACCCTCAAAAATCATAAAGTTTGGACTATAAACACTAAGAAAAGTACCTTAATATATAAGCTTGTAAAGTTTACGCAAGTCTTTTAATTGTAGGGTTTAAAGATTTAAGTTGTGATTTAGGATTTATGTTGTAAGGTCTAAAAATTAAGATTTATGATTTAGGGTGTTAGAATTAGGGATTTGGGTTTTAGATTTTATAGCTAAAATCCGAAGGACTGTGTAATTTTTTATATGATCTGTATTATAAAATATAACTCAAACCTTAAACCATAAACTATAAAGCCATAAATCACTAACTCTAAATCTTAGATGTTAAATTATAAATCATATACTCTAAATCGTATTAAACCTAGACACCCTAAAACATAATACGTAAACACTCGGTAATAAGTCCTAAAACCATACTCACTAAACATTAAATACTAAAACCTTAATCCCTTACATGATTATTAATTATATTAAACATCCTGAAATAATTGGTATGTAAATGGATCGAACAAACACGAATATGAATATATTCATATTATTTGTTTAATTTTAACTGAATAAATAGATAAATATGTAAAACTAAAAGAACATAATTTTTTGTTCATGTTTGTTTATTAAGGAATGTAGCTTATTCATGTTCGTTCATGTTTATTCGTTAAAATGATAAACGAACATATGCGGATAATTTTTTTAAAATACAATACATTTATTATTAAAAATAGTAAATATAAATAAACATATGTAAATAAATTTAAATAAACATACATTTATTATTAAAAAAATAAATATAAATAGATATATGTAAATAAATATAAATAAACATAAATCGATAGATTACTAAACATTTACGAACGTAAATAAATGAACGAGGCCTTTATTTATGTTCGTTTATTTTATTAAACGAGCATAAAATTTCATTTAATAAATAAATAAAATAAACTTTCTATTGAATGGTCCACTGAACATTTGAATCATTTACGACTCTAAATATTAATAATAAGAATTTTGATGGTTCTTACATTATCTAATGATGAGTATTCGATCGAATTGAGTTGAGTCAAAAAAATTTGAGTTATTCGAGTTAACGAGTGGTATTTTTCAACTCAAACTTTATTTAAAATTTTTCCGATTCGATTCGAGTTTAAAAAATTTAAATCGAGTTTTCGAGTTTCTATATAAATTTAATTATAATTGTTTACGATGTTATAGCACAATTTGATTTCAATTTAAATGACTTTTATCTAACCATATCAAATTGTAATTGTAAAATATGTATATAAATTTCTTTATATTTTTACATATGTGACAATATTTTTTTCATATTTTTATATCAATGTATATATATATATATATATATATATATATATATATCATAAAAAGTTGAGACACTCATCTTGAACTTAAAAATAAATTCTTCAATTACTAAAAATTTTAAATTATGCGAATTTCATTTTATAACTCGAACTTTATTTAATCGAGTTAAATCGAATTTATAAATTTTAAGTCTAATCAATACGAATCAAATAATTTTAATTTAAATCAAACTATTCGATTTTTTAAGGCGGAGTTAAATTTTACTCATCCTTAACACCAACCATATTTGTAACAATTATTTTTCTTTGCAACATGTATTCCCATTTTATAATTTATGTTCTTTTATTTCTTAACATCTTTATGAACCCTTCGCTGCTATATCCTATAAACCAAAAAACCAAAAATCAAAGCAAATGAGGAACAAAGTGCTTAACTCTCTTTTCTCTTACTCAAAATCACAGCTTTCCCTCCCTCAAAATCCCCTCCCTACGCGCCAAATCTTCTTCTCCCAACTCACCCAATTCGTTTCCACCTCTTCCGCTGACAATCTCGATCCATATGACCCTTTTCCGATGCAAAACAACCCACGGGTCGAACCCGTTTCAGCCCAAGACTTTGCCTTTTTAACCGCCGACTCAGGGACTTCTTCAAAACAAGAACTCGGTGCCGGTAAGTTTTCAATCGATGCTGTTTCGATTGCGAATGCTGTTTTGAATAATGGGGAGTTTTGGGGCACAAACGAAAATTTTCTTAGCCAATTTAAGGAAACGATTAATGAAGAGTTAGTTGTTGAAGTTTTGAACTTGATGAAACTGAAACCCGAGTTGGCTGTTAAGTTTTTCATTTGGGCGGGGAGGCAAACTGGATATAGTCATACGGCCACTGTCTTTAATTCTTTGCTTGATTTATTAGAATCCGGTAACGATGACCGTATACCGGAGAACTTTTTGTTGGAAATTAGGAATGAAGATGAGCAAGTTTTAAAAAGGTTGCTTAATTTATTGATTGGGAAATACTGTAAAAATGGGTTGTGGAATATAGCATTAGAGGAATTAGATAGACTTAAGGATTTCGGATGCAAGCCGCCGAGAGCTACTTACTGTGCATTGATTCAAGTGTTTTTGCAAGGTGATCAATTAGACACTGCTCGTTTGGTTTATAGAGAGATGTCGGATGCCGGATAAGTATACTCTAAGATGTTTTGCTTATTCACTTTGTAGAACAGGGCAATGGAAGGAAGCCCTTACATTGATCGAGAAGGAAGAATTTAAGCCGGATATTGTTATTTACACAAAAATGATAGGCGGGTTGTGTAAAGCTTCGCTTTTTGAAGAAGCGACCGACTTTTTGAATAGGATGCGTGCTGATTCTTGTGTTCCCAATGTTGTGACATACAGGGTTTTGCTTTGTGGCTGTTTGAATAAGGGAGAGCTTGGTAGGTGTAAGAGAATTCTTGAAATGATGATTGCTGAAGGTTGTCATCCTACTATTGCCATATTCGATTCTCTTGTCCAAGCTTATTGCAAATCAGGAGATTATTCTTATGCGTTTGAATTGCTAAAGAAAATGATGATATGTGGGTATCGACCAGGCTATGTGGTCTACAACAAATTTATTGGTGGTGTTTGCGGCAAGAAGGAATTACCCAGCTCAGATGCGCTAGAATTAGCTGAGAAGGCTTACAGTGAAATGTTTGCTGCTGGATTTGTACTAAATAAGTTTAATGTCAGCCATTTTGCCAGGTGTCTATGTAGTGCTGGGAAATTTGAGAAAGCCTGTAAACTTATCCATGAAATGATGTGTAAAGGCTTTATACCTGATACCAGTACCTACTCCAAAGTGATTAATCATCTGTGTAGGGCCAAAAAAGTGGAAAAAGCTTTTCTTTTGTTTGGAGAAATGAAAAAGAATGGTGTCGTACCTGATGTATATACATACACAATTTTAATTGATAGTTTTTGTAAGGCTGGTCTGATAGAACAGGCTTGTAGATGGTTTGATGAGATGGTAACGGGTGGTTGTACCCCTAATGTGGTGACTTACACTATCCTAATACATGCGTATCTTAAAGCAAGGAAAGTGTCCAAGGCAGATGAACTCTTTGAGATGATGTTGTCTAAAGGTTGCATTCCGAATGTTGTTACATATACAGCTTTGATTGATGGTCATTGTAAAGCCGGACAAACTGAAAAAGCTTGTCAGATTTATGCTAGAATGCGCGATGTGGAAATCCCGGATGTAGATTTATATTTTAAAGCAGTTGACAGTGATACCAAAACTCCAAATGTTTATACTTACGGAGCTTTAGTGGATGGTTTATGCAAGGTTCACAAGGTCAAAGACGCGCATGATCTGCTGGAAGCCATGTCAAGAGATGGTTGTGAGCCGAACCTTGTTGTGTATGGTGCTCTTATTGATGGATTTTGCAAGGCCGGGAAGCTAGACAAAGCACAAGAGGTGTTTTCCAAGATGTCTGAGAAAGGTTTTAGTCCAAATAATTATATATACAGTTCTTTAGTCACCAGATTGTCTAAAGATAACCGTCTGGATCTTGCTTTAAAAGTCGTATCGAAAATGCTCGAAAATTCTTGCACCCCTAATGTTGTTATTTACACAGAAATTATTGATGGCCTATGTAAGGCTGGTAAAACAGATGAGGCCTATAAGCTTATGTTGATGATGGAAGAAAAGGGGTGCTATCCTAATGTGAGGACTTACAATGTAATGATAGATGGCTTCGGCAAAGCAGGTAGAATTGACAAAAGTCTTGAACTTTTAGAACAAATGGGTCCCAAGGGTGTTGCTCCAAATTTCATGACATATAGGATTTTGATAAACCACTGTTGTGCTATTGGCCTGTTGGATAAGGCTTATGAGCTTTCGGAAGAGATGAAACAAACACAATGGCCTACGCATATGGCAGGCTATCGCAAGGTCATTGAAGAGCTCAACAAAGAGTTCATAATGTCTCATGGGCTCTTAAAAGAGGTTGGTAAAAGTGAATCTCTGCCGGTTATTCCTGCTTATAGAATGCTTATGAATTATTTTATAAAGGCTGGGAGACTAGAGATGGCTATACAGCTTCATCATGAGATATCATCATTTTCACAAGTTTCTGAAGCATACTATAGTACATATAATGCCCTTATTGAGAGCCTTGCCCTGGCTCGCAAGGTTAACAAGGCTTTTGAATTGTACGCTGAGATGACAAGGATGGGCGGAGTTCCTGAGCTAAGCACATTTATTCACCTTGTTAAGGGGCTCATTGCAGTGAACAAGTGGGAAGAGGCACTTCAGCTTTCTGATAGCTTCTGTCAGATGGTTTGTCTCTATAATTCCTTCGTCTTTTATTTTGAAAATATAGTGGCCCAAGACTTTTAAGCTGCTGAAGTGTGATTTTCGCTACAATAATTTTTCAAGCACGGTTCTCCAGTTTCTTGCTTCTTTTTTTTCTCTTTGTGCAGGAACACTTGCTTTACTAGAAACCTGTTATATACCTGTCTAGTTGTGATCTGACATGTCTAGTTAGTCTTTGATTCTTTATCGTGTAGTTCTTTCCGTTCTTTTTTTCCTCACATCTTTACGGTTTCAAAACTCTCACTTGGGCAGGATATTCAATGGCTTCAAGGAAAAGAGATGCCTGATGCCGGGGTTGCCTGATTGATCACTGAACGGTTTTGGTAAAGTTATACTCAGAGGCTGACTTACTTGGTTGAGGATTTGTTTTGTTGCATGCCTAAGAATACATGAGACAAGGCCAACGATGGAATGCACCGAACCGTCTCACGGGGACCTCGATGATCGTTCGAAATCGTTTGGAATCGGAAGCAAGCCATGCTAGCTTTGCGTCACATTGGTTGCATACTCTCCATGTAAACATCATTCATCAACAACTACTAGGTGGTGCCTGTAAAGCTTAGGTGCAATTCTCAATCTTGTTACGTTTACTATATTCGATTTGTTCATATAACTTAGTAGGAAAAAACTCTCATTCTTTATGGCTTAGTTTCTACATGGATCCAACCCTACACCGAAAACGACACGGGTGAGCTGCTGGCAGGAACAAAGATCCGACGACCTACGACTTCCCGATACGGTAGCCATACACAAACAGAAAGTAAATGAAGATGATGCAATATCCATTTTTCTAGGTTCATACAAAGGGTTTATTGAACAAATTAGTCCATGCTATGAATGAATTACGTTAGTCTCGATTTTTATTTTGCATGTCTTGTATTGATTTTATCTTGTTTTTTTTTTATTTACTTTAAATATAAAAATAATATGAAATTAAATATTATTTTCCATCGAACATATAAATTCACAACAAAATAATTGAATTTAAGATTTTAGACCATTTGTTGAATATCCGAATCAGTTAATTCTGGATGATCAAATTTGAACTCCATAAAAAATAAATATTTTTTTTTCATTTTATAACACAAGAATTCGAACAATCCCTAAAAAATACTATTTTTTATTCTAAAATTATTATTTTAGAAAACAATAATTTTTATAAACATATTTATTTTTTAATTTATTTTCTAATAAAAATTAACTTTTTAAAAATAAAATTATTATTTAAATTATTTCACATCACATATAATTTTTTTTCTTATAATTGATCGAATTTTCAATAGTCAACTGCTGGTTTAATTTTATTTTTTTTAAAATATTATATTTGCCTCAACGTTTTCCTAAACCCCATGGCTGTCATCTCCTTTCTTAAACCCTACACCAGAGCTCTAAACTGCTGATTTCTCATAAAATCCAAATATACCCAAAGCAAATGAGAAAAAGATTGCTTAACCCTCTTTTCTCTTACTCGAAATCACTGCCTTTTCCCTCTCAAAGTCCCCAATTTCCATGCCAAATCTTCTCTCCACTTACCCAATTCATATCCACCTCTTCCCCTGATAATCTCGATGGCCTAATCGATCCAAATGACCCATTCCCGATGCAAAACAACCCACGGGTCGAACCCGTTTCATCCCAAGACTTTGCCTTCCTAAGGACTGATTCAAAGCTTTCTTCACAACAAAAACTCGATGCGGGTAAGTTCTCAGACGAAGCTGTTTTGATTGCGAATGCCGTTTTGAGTGATAATGGTGAATTTGGGGACAAAACCCAGATTTATCTTAGGAAATTTAGGGAAGGAATCAATGAAAAGTTGGTAGTTGAAGTTTTGAACTTGGTGAAATTGAAACCTGATTTGGGTGTTAAGTTTTTCATTTGGGCGGGGAGGCAAATTGGGTATAGTCATACTGCTGCTGTGCTTAATTCTTTACTCGATTTATTGGAATCCGGTAATACGGGCAGAATTCCAGAGAATTTTTTGTTGGAAATTAGGAATGATGATAAGGAAGTGCTGAAAAAGTTGCTTAATTTCTTGATTGGGAGATATTGCAAAAATGGGTGTTGGAATATGGCATTAGAGGAATTAGGTAGGCTTAAGGATTTAGGTTACAAGCCGTCGAGAGCTACTTACTGTGCATTGGTTCAAGTGTTTTTGCAAGCTGATAGATTAGACACTGCTCATTTGGTTTATAGAGAGATGTCAAATGCCGGGTTTCACATGGATAGTTATACGTTAAGATGTTTTGCTTATTCGCTTTGTAAAACGGGGCAATGGAAGGAAGCCCTTACATTGATCGAGACGGAAGAGTTCAAGCCGGATACTGTTTTTTACAATAAAATGATAGCTGGCTTGTGTGAAGCTTCACTTTTTGAAGAAGCTATGGAATTTTTAAATAGAATGCGTGCTAATTCATGCATTCCTAATGTTGTGACATACAGGGTTTTGCTTTCTGGCTGTTTGAATAAGAGACAGCTTGGTCGGTGTAAGAGAATTCTTAGCATGATGATTACGGAAGGCTGTTATCCGAGTCCTAGCATTTTTAATTCTCTTGTCCATGCATATTGCAAATCAGGAGATTACTCTTATGCATTTAAATTGCTAAAGAGAATGATAAAATGTGGGTGCCAACCAGGCTATGTGGTTTATAACATATTGATTGGTGGCATTTGCGGTAATGAGGAGTTACCCAGCTCTGATGTGCTAGAATTGGCTGAGAATGCTTATAGCGAAATGCTTGCGGCGGGAGTTGTACTTAATAAGATCAATGTCAGTAACTTTGCCAGGTGTCTATGTGGTGTTGGGAAATTTGAGAAAGCATGTAAAATTATCCATGAAATGATGCGTAAAGGCTTTATACCTGATACTAGTACTTACTCCAAAGTGATTACCCATCTGTGTGATGCCAAAAAAGTAGAAAAAGCTTTTCTATTGTTTGGAGAAATGAAAAAGAATGGTGTCGTACCTGATGTATACACATACACAATTTTAATTGATAGTTTTTGTAAGGCTGGTCTGATAGAACAGGCTCGTAAATGGTTTGATGAGATGGTAAAGGGTGGTTGTGCCCCTAATGTGGTGACTTACACTGCCCTAATACATGCGTATCTTAAAGCAAGGAAGGTGTCCAAGGCAGATGAACTCTTTGAGATGATGTTTTCTAAAGGGTGCACTCCGAATGCTGTTACATATACAGCTTTGATTGATGGTCATTGTAAAGCTGGGCAGATTGAAAAAGCTTGTCAGATTTATGCTAGAATGCGCGATGTGGAAATCCCGGATGTAGATTTATATTTTAAAGCTGTTGACAGTGATGCCAAAACTCCAAATATTTTTACATACGGAGCTTTAATTGATGGTTTATGCAAGGCTCACAAGGTCAAAGAGGCCCATGACTTATTGGAAGCCATGTCCGTGGTTGGTTGTAAGCCGAACCACATTGTGTATGATGCTCTTATAGATGGATTTTGCAAGGCGGGGAAGCTAGATGAAGCACAAGATGTGTTTTCCAAGATGTCTGAACATGGATTTAGCCCAAATATTTTTACCTACAGTTCATTAATTGATAGGCTGTTTAAAGATAAACGACTGGATCTTGCTTTGAAAGTCTTGTCCAAGATGCTTGAAAATTCTTGCGCTCCTAATGTTGTTATTTACACTGAAATGATTGATGGCCTATGTAAGGCTGGTAAAACAGATGAGGCCTATAAGCTTATGTTGATGATGGAAGAAAAGGGGTGCAATCCTAATGTCGTGACTTACACTGCAATGATTGATGGCTTTGGCAAAGCATGTAAGATTGACAAAAGCCTTGAACTTTTAGAACAAATGGGTTCCAAGGGTATTGCTCCAAATTTCATCACATATAGTGTTTTGATAAACCACTGTTGTATGGTTGGCCTATTGGACAAGGCTTACGAACTTTTGGAAGAGATGAAGCAGACATACTGGCCGAGGCATATGGCTAGCTACTGTAAGGTTATTGAAGGTTTCAACAAAGAGTTCATGATGTCTCTTGGGCTCTTAGATGAGGTTGGTAAAAGTGAATCTCTGCCCGTTATTCCTGTTTACAGAGTGCTTATTAATAATTTTATAAAGGCTGGGAGACTAGAGGTGGCTTTACAGCTTCATCACGAGATAGCATCATTTTCACGAGTTTCTGCAGCATATTGTAGTACATATAATGCCCTTATTGAGAGCCTTTCACTTGCACGTAAGATTAACAAGGCTTTTGAACTGTATTCTGACATGGTAAGGATGGGCGGAGTTCCTGAGCTAAGTACATTTATGCACCTTGTTAAGGGGCTCATCGCCGTGAACAAATGGGAAGAGGCACTTCAGCTTTCGGATAGCTTCTGTCAGATGGTTTGTCTCTATAACTCCGTTTCGTTTATTTAAATATTTTGTAGTAGAAACTAGGACATTCTTTGTTATGATATTGTGTTCCCTTTTCTTCTCCTCCCTTGCTTCTTTATGGTCTCAAAATCTTCACTTGGGCAGGATATTGAATGGATTCGAGAAAAGGAGACGCCTGATGTGGCTTAGGCTATTTTGAACATTTGGATTCCGGTTTACTTGATTGATCACTGAATGGTTGGGGTAAAGTTTTGCTCAGAGGTTGACTGTATTGTTTGAGGATTTGCTCTACACGCATACCGAAGCAGAAGACATGACAGAGACAACAGTCTCGGCGAGAGAACTTGGTCATCGTTTGGAATTCAAAGCAAACCATGCCAACTTAACCGAGTATCACTACTCATTTATTCCATCTAATAATGGCGGTATGGTGCAAGAATGTAACTATTTACTTCACACATAATGCAGTGATGCAAGGCAGCACCTCCAAAGCTCAGGTGCAATTCTCGATCATTAGTTGTGTTTTGTCCACTTTTAGATTTTTTCAGATCCTTCAGCCAGTAATGTCTGATTATTCATCATGGCTTGATTGCGATTATAGGTCCAAACCCTACGCTGCAAAACGATTCGGCTGGAAGAAACAGATTTTGTTCACCCAACCTGCTGAACCAAAGCACTTCAAAGTTCAACCGCAAGTGATGGCTGCCGGAACAAAAAGGTCAACCACTCACAACTTCCTGATATGGCAATGATATTCACACACTAGACACGGAATGGTGGTAATACAGTACCGATATCGAATAAGTAGGACCTGGTAGGTTTTCTAGAAAGGTTTTGGTATTTAACTAAAAAAAACATGATTTTTACTCTTATTACAAGCAATATATGAAATCAGGCCATGAATTAGTTCTTGTTGGTATCTTCTTTAATGGTGATGACTCTGACCACCTTTATCTTATTCTTTTCTTTTCTTTTTCATCTTTGCCCTTTATCAAAAGCTGAAACAAACTCCTTTAGTCAACTTCCACCCATTAACAAGGTTAGTGTGTCCAACAAAAATATAGATTATGACAGGCACCCATTTCAATTATTTATAAATTAGTGTCATTTTTCTTGAGTTATATTTAAGGGCGTAAATTATTTATAAATTAGTGTCATTTATTTATTTTTTAAAAAAATTATTATATATAAAAAATGGTCCAAAATATTTGGGGTGTCATTTGACCATCCATTTGGGTGGCTCCGCCCACGATTACATTTAAATGTTTTTCATTATATTATTTTACCTTTTAGTTATTTTTTACTAAGAGCTCCATACAACACTTTCCCATTATTACTTAAAATATTACATAGAAATTAATAAAGAATTATTAACGATCATTAACAAATCTATAACGTTGTTTCTTCTCTTCTTTATTCAGATATTTTTTTAAATAATCTAAATATGATTATAATATAATATCTGTTTATAAAATTTTTAATCTTTTGATAATGATAATAATTAACAACAGAGTAGCATAAACAAGTAAAAAAAATAAAGTTTAGTGTTAAATTTGAATATTTTTGAAGTTCAATGGTAATTTTAAAACAATAATAATAGTTTTGTGACATCTGGTACGGTTTACCCTAACAATTACATGTACAAGTTCATAAACAATTATCGACAATCAATGATAAATCCAAAACGTTGATCGTTGATTTGATCTTAATGTATTAAAATAATTATTTTAATACATTTAAATGCGAATATAAATCTAAATTTTAAATTTCTAAACTCTTCAAAACAACTACTTATAATATTATATTCGAGTCATGTGTTCGAGGACTGAATTGAAAAAACCTAATACTTTTCGGAAGTCAGTTGATGGCCATTGCAATCAAAATCCTTATACTTTTTTAAGAAATTTGGTTTAAAAACCGAAATTCATACAGTTTTTATAAGAAATTCGAAATATACCGTTTTTCTTACAAAAGTTGTAAGAATTTCGGTATATACCGGAAAGTGTGTACCGAATTTCTTACAACTTTTGTAAGAAAAACGGTATGTCATTTTTTAGTCTTTTTTAAGGCTGTCTTTTTTTAAAATCACCGATTGAAAATAGTGGTGCTCATCTCTCAGAAGACAACATGTTGTTGTAATTTGCGCTAAAGATATCAATTATGTTTTTTTTTAATCGATAACATAATGATCTATATTTGATTTGATTTCTACGGATATCCGTTTTTTCAAATAACCAAAGAATTAGATCGGATTTTCGAATATTCAATTATCTAAGAATATATTTTAATTTAATTATTTTTAAATTTAAAGGGTATATTTATGAAAATTTCAGAATTTCGAATGTAAAAAATATCAAATTGTTAAATATAAGAAGATTCACATTTATTTATAAAATTTTAATTATTTTAGTTTCATATATAACAAACATCAAATTATTAAAAATAAAAAATAACATTCATAAAATTTTAAATTTTTGGAACCCGAAACTTGAAACATTACAATCCGTATCCAATCCAAAAAATTTAAAATCAGATCAAATATTCGGTCGAAAAATAAAAATCAAACTAAATATTCAAATTTTCAAATTAAATCAACGAATAATCAAATCAGATAAGATATTTTTGAATATCCCTAATAAAACATAAGAAAATATTTATATATTTGTTAAAGCGTAAATATAAAATTTAAAAATTTTATACGAATGCATATCATCTTTGAGTCAATTGGTCCTAAACTTTTAAATGTTTCAATTTCAACCTCATGTCATGACTCACATTTTTAATTGACCTTTAAATTTTTAAACATTTTAATTTCATCCTTAAATTATTATTTATATCTCAATATATTATTACGTAATATACATCAATTTTTACATAAAATTAATACTAATTTAATGGCAATAACATAAAATATAATTAATATATATTAATAATTTAAAGATGAAATCGAATAAAGTTTTTGTGGTAAATATTATAGTTAAGAACAGGAGTATGGAGTTTGGAAAAGGGGAGAGAGAATGTTTGGATTTCTAAAGAAAGCTCCATAATTCATTACATTCAATATTGTTAAGGGTGAGTATTCAATCGAATCGAATAAAGTTAAGTTAAAAAAAATATAGTTATTCGAGTTGACAAGTCATATTTTACAGCTCAAACTTTATTTAAAATTTTTCCAAATCGAGTCGAGTTTTCGAGTTTCTATAAAAAATTAATTATGATTATTTATCATATTATATTACGATTTAATTCTAATTTAAACGACTTTCTCTAATCATATAAGATGTATATATATTTATTAATTTTTTTGAGAATAATTTTTAATAGTTTTTTTATATATATATCATAAAAAATTGAGAGACTCATCTTGAACTTAAAAAATAAATCATTTAATTATTTTTAAAATTAAATTCTTCGAGTTATTTGAATTTTCATTTTACAATTTAAATTTTATTTGAATTTTTTTGAGTCGAGTTTATAAAATTTCAAATCAAATTAAAATGAATCAAGTATTTTTACTTTAAATCAAATCGAATTTGTCAACACGAATTTCTGTAAAATAATAATAATAATAAAATAAATAACTGAAAAATCAAATAAAAAGGTAAAAAATAAAAAAAATAAAAAAACAAAAAATTTTGAAGATATGGGAGAGTTTTAGATTTAGTGGGGATTGTGTTGAGAGATTTGAGGGAGAAATTTTAGGGATTTGGTGAAATTTGAATTAGTTTAGGATGTTTGATTCAAATCCTGGAAAAAGGGGAAGAAAAGGATCTGGAAGTTTGAACCGACAGAGGAATCGAAAGAGAAGAGGAGAATCGAAGAGGAGGAGGTCGGTGAAAGGCAATCACTTGACGAAAATCATCCGAAAGTATTGGTGAGAGCTTTTTCTTGGTTGTTTCTTACTTTTTTCATGTTAGATTAGATGTTAATTAGGTGTTAATTTAATTTTAAGGCTTAGGAATAATTTAATTAGGTTCTTGGTTGAATTTAATTTAATTTCTAAGGTTGAATTTAAAATTATTTTAATCTAATTAAATCTAGTTTGAACCTAAATTGAACCCTAAAACTCAAAAATAGTTAATTTATATATTAATTAGGTTTAAATTTTTTTAAAAGGCTTAGAAATTATTTAATTAGGTTCTTAGTTGAATTTAATTTAGTTTCTAAGATAAAATTTAAAATTAATTTAACCTAATTAGATCTAATTTAGCCTAAGTGAACCTTAAAACTAAATTTTCATCAAATTTGACTTTAATTAGGATTAATTAAAATTTAAAGCTTAGGAAAATTTGATTAAATTATTAATTTAATTAAAGATTCTAAACCTTAAAATTAATTAAACTTTATTAAATCTAATTCATCCCTTGAAATTGAACTCATCTTTTTTTTGTTTTTACCATGTAAGTCCTTTTGTGCTCAATTTTGATCATCTTGGTTGTAATTCGAACTCTCATATTTTCTAATGAAAAGTAATTAAGTTCCTTTATTTTGTTTATTTATTTGTTTTATTTAATTATGTTTCATTTTTAAAAATCACATGGCATATTTAGGAGATCACTTAATCATCATTTAGTTAATTAATTTAGAGACTTTTAGGATTAGTTGTTTTAATTAATTAATTAAATAGGGAGATAATTAATAACGATCGTATTTGAATCTTATGCCTCGGATACACTAAGAGGCCGGTGTTTTAACGTACCATAATATTAGCCTAAAGAGTGTACCTTGGTATCGAATTCATGTGCTATTAAAAACCTAGAATTTGATGAAAAAATTTAGGTTTAGAATTAAATAAATTTTGTAGGTAAAAATTAGTGACATTAGTAAAGTTATTAATTTTATTAAGTGACAAGATGGTAGTGTCTGAGCATTCGAATGTTATCATACACTTGATAAAATTAATAATTTAAATAGGTTTTTAATATTTAATTAATAGAGTCCTCCTAGGTTAGAACTTAAAATGAACCAGATAAAAATGATCATGCATTTAAACCTTTTGAGGCGAAGTTTATATTTCTTTGAATTTGGGTGAGATTTCCTATCTAGAGGACGTCTTATTCAAGCCCAAGTTTAAAAGAGATATATTTTCTTAATCAAAAGGATATTCTCAATTCAAGCAATGTTTAATTAACAATGAAGAATTAAATTAATATTTATATTCAAAATATCAAAATGCCACATGAAATTAATAAGGTACTAATTTTTGGGCGTTTGTAAGGGTCGTCCTTACACGTAACCAACTCCCGAACCCAAATGTTTTTAATGAATCTCTGATTTGTTTTATGGTGTTCGGCCTACCAAAGTGGCCGGTGGCGACTCCAAATCAATTTTTAAAATTAAATAATATATGTTGTTTAATAAAATTTGGGTTTTTCAAGATTAAAAGCAATAAAATTCAGATTTTTTTAAACCAAATCGCCAGGATATTTTTTCACACATTTTTTGTTTTAAAACGATCGCGACAAAATTATTTAATTTATTTGAATCAAATCGAGTTTTGATCACCTTAAGTATCGGTATCCGTAGCCTTAACTCAGTTGAAAGCAACCTTTTTGACAATGATACTTATCAACAAAGCAAAGCCTTCAAAGGAGTTGCTTTCAAAGGATTCTCTATTTAAAGAAGATGCATGATATACCAAATCTTAAAAAATATTTAATATTAAATATATATAAAATTTTAAAATTTTACGATAGATATAATTTATAAATATTAAAAAATTAAAGATTAATTTTATAAAATTTTAAAAAATAAATATGGATTTATGAACTTTAAAAATTTTAAAATGTGTGTTTACTCTATGAAATAGATACATATATCACTGTATATCACTCAAATTTTTTATTGAGCTCTTGATTTTCAGAATTTTATTCTGATTAATTCAAATTAACCCATAAATTATTTCATATATTTAATTTTAAAAAATAAATCTTTTAATAAAAATACATGACATACGAATCAAATTTGAATAACGTAACAAACAAATAATGTATATAATCATTAATATAACAAAATTCATGTGAAATGAAAATAATTGATATATGAAAATATCCAAGAAAACACAAATTTATTAATAATAATTATATTTATACATGTAAAATACATTTAATTTTATATTTGCTAAATCATTGCATTGAGATAAATAGACAGTGAAATTATCGTTTTTTTATAAAAAAAATCTCTTTATTTTTTTTATTTTTCATCCAATTATCCAATAATTTCCATGCAATAATCCAAAAAGAATTTAAAAATTTAACACGTTGCAAGAAAAAATTAAAAAAAAAATCACTTTAAAATAAAGTTTAAAAAATAATAATAAAGGTCTGAATTAGAAAATATGAAAACATCGAGGATTAAATTTGTAATTATTATTTAAAAAAATTTCTCGCATTTTCCTTCCAAACAAACAAAAGGCATAATGAACAACCTTTAAAAGTTTAAGTTCGTTCAATTTCTTTCCTTTTGTTATATTTTCCTTCTCTGTATTTTCTCTCGTTCTCTCTTTTTAACAATCCCTTCATCTCAATCCAATTAATTGATAACTAAAACTAGAAAGAGGAAGAGAAAAGTGAGAAATTTCTTAGAGGAAGAGATAAAACAAATGGAAAATCCAGGTATTCTTCTTCTTATTATTATTCCAATTTTAATCCTTTAATTTCTTGAAAGCTGTTTTTTTTTTCTGTTTGCTTATATGTATCTTTCTTTTTTATTTTTCCAACAGTTAATTTTTACCCACCTCCCCCTTCATATTTTTTCTTGTTTCGAAAACAAATTTGAGGGCCTCATTTATATTTAGATTCTTTGGAATTCTTTCTTGAATCTGAACCCAACCCATTTCAGAATCGGGGCTTAATTTTTCTGGGTTGTGGTTTGATTTTTGAATCGTTTTCTTTTTAATCTTTAATTTTTCTTTTCTTTGGTTTAATGGTAAGCCTTTTAATGAGCCTCATTCCTCGTACAATTTCATATGATTGTTAAAGATGTGAATTTTATTGAAGATTCATCTCTTGACGTTTAATTAGTTAATTATGATCAATTGAATTGTGTATTTTTCTTTCAGCTTTATTTGTGTTAAAATTTTAAATTTTGTGATCGAAATGCAGTAAGAACTTTTTCTATAAATTTATTACTTTTGGTCTAAACTCTGAATTGTTATAGGATGATAGGGATAGTTTGTTGCTTTGTTTAATTTTATGTTTTATGTTAAAATGATTTGTTTTAAAAATGTTCACATTGGATTATGAATGGATGTATCATGGAATTATGCAGGCACATGCACCTCCTTGAGGCTGCTCTGTTCAATCTAGCGATTTGTATTTGAAGAAAAGATTGAGGATGCGTCGTTGGCTTTGCTGTTCCTGTCAGGCCGACGATAATTACCAACAACATGAAAACGAGCACTTGAAAGCCCCCAGAGATCATACAGATGGTATGCTACTTTATTGCTAACTCGATTTCATTGTTCCGATTCACTGTTAGAAATCTTTTGGTATTGTGAATACTGTTGTTATTTTCTTACAAACGTAGACGTTACTAAATTTTATAGATCTTATATGTATTTAGCTGTTATGGCATTGCGAATGCCCTTGTTAGTTCTTCACTGGAAAGCTATGTTTCTAGTTAGGTGCAAGTGTCGGGCACGGTGTGGTTAGTTTTTTCTAAGTTTTTTTCCATTTATGTTTAAGGATCCCCCATATCCAAGTGTTGGACATGAGTACTTCATGAAAAATGAAGAGTCCGAGCTACATAACCTGAAAGTATCAAGTGCTATATGTGTTTTGTGATGGTCGTTCTTTGACGATGATTATTTTTGCATACATGATTAAGTCATTTCTTATTTATTTTATATTTGGCTTTTACTTGCTAAGATAGGATCTTTCGTAATTTTATATTTAGTGTTTCCCAAAAAGAAAAAAATGGTTTTCGTAAAATGTAAAATACTTGGTTTTATCATTTTTCTGTTTGCGTGATTATGTTTTGTTTGTACTTCAGGACATAATAGAAACTCAAAGGTCCCGGTTCCTAGCAAACCTGAAGTGCAAAAATCACCACCACATATCGAAGTTCCTGCATTATCATTGGAAGAATTGAAAGAGAAAACCGACAGTTTCGGATCAAAGGCTTTGATTGGTGAGGGTTCATACGGAAGAGTTTATTATGCTGACTTGAACAATGGAAAAGCTGTGTCTGTTAAAAAGCTTGATGTTTCCGCCGAGTCTGAATCAAATGTGGAGTTTTTGACCCAGGTGTGTATAAGAAATTTACTTCGAAAATTCAGGTTGTTGTCATGTCATGTCTTGTTTCCCCTTGTTTCTTGACTTTTCCACCGCATGAATTTTCTATGTTTAGGTTTCCATGGTTTCAAAACTGAAGCATGAGAATTTTGTCGAGTTGCAAGGTTACTGTGTTGAAGGAAATCACCGCGTGCTTGCCTACGAGTTTGCAACAATGGGTTCACTTCATGACATTTTGCATGGTTTGTGATGCGATCTCATCATACATCGATTCCTGATATAGATTTAGTTGGCCAAATGGGCTCCTAGGCTTGGATATTTTAGTTTGACATTTTTTCTTGCCTTTGGGAACCGTAGGAAGGAAGGGAGTTCAAGGGGCACAACCGGGTCCAATCCTTGACTGGATGCAGAGGGTAAGAATTGCAGTTGATGCGGCAAGGGGCTTGGAATACTTGCACGAGAAGGTTCAACCCTCGATTATCCACAGAGATATCAGATCTAGCAATGTGCTTCTCTTTGAAGACTTCAAAGCGAAGATTGCGGATTTTAATATCTCAAACCAGGCTCCTGACATGGCTGCTCGTCTTCATTCTACTCGAGTTTTGGGAACCTTTGGCTATCATGCTCCAGAGTATGCTTTCAAAGCCCTTAATACCATTCCCCCACCCCCCACCCCTCCACCCCTTTTCGAACTAACCAGTTAGTTCCTTTGCCAAGCTGTCACTATTATTCGGGATTTGGAACTTATTTTATGGCTCTAATGTTTTCTAGGTATGCAATGACCGGTCAGTTGACGCAAAAGAGTGATGTTTACAGCTTTGGGGTTGTCCTTCTTGAGCTTCTTACAGGGAGGAAACCTGTCGACCACACAATGCCTCGGGGACAGCAGAGTCTCGTTACCTGGGTGCGTATATATTGATTTCTCTTCTTTCTGCTAATCTTTTCACTTAAAAGTTGATCATCTCAACATTTTATTTTCTTGGTTTCAGGCTACTCCAAGACTGAGTGAAGATAAAGTTAAACAATGCGTAGATCCGAAACTGAACGGAGAGTATCCTCCTAAAGCCGTCGCGAAGGTATACTTATTCCGTGTCTGCATAACTCGCACGACTTCAATTTTATAACTCACACCGTACTAACACTTGATTGCTTTCGATATGTTTCTGCTGATGCAGTTGGCAGCTGTGGCAGCATTGTGTGTGCAGTATGAAGCCGAGTTCCGTCCAAACATGACCATCGTGGTCAAGGCTCTCCAACCACTGTTGAAGGCTCCAACAGCGGCAACAGCGACAACCGAGACTTAAAAAGGACTCGAGTTTCTTCACCATTTACCGAAATCTCCACGACCTATGAGAAGTTTGGTCTCGCAATCGATTGCAGATTTTAATCTCATCATTAAATATTAATTATATGCAATATCATCTTTTTCATCACTGACATCTTGAGTGTAGGATTGGTTGGTCTGTTTAATTTCCATCGGTTTCCCGATTCCGGACTCGTAATGTCGTTTCCGGACGTTGTCATAAAATTGACCGAGAGATTGGGTCGTGTTAGGCGAGTCTCGTTTGGTTTATACTTTTGTCTCCTTTTTATTTCATAACGATGAATATTTTCGTCGCGAGATTGGAACTAATTGAGATGTAATCGATAAAGCTGGTTTAAAGATTTTGAGGGCCTTGTGCAATTTATTAAAATGTGGTTTTTGCCCTTTAGAAACGATTATCCGTAACCCTTACTAATTCTAAAAATATGACCCTCGAAAGTAATTATCTTTTTGAAGGCTCTTGTTCGATCATTTCTATTTAGCCTGTTAGAACTAGTGAGGTTTATAGAAACAATAATAATAGGAATAATTAATAAGACATACTTATAAAGTTTTAACAATTATGATTTATTTTTTTTAAGAGTATTTTTAATTTTTTTTAAGAATCCTGTACGGCCGCTTTTATTGTGCCTGCCCATAATCTATTAATAAAAAAAATAAAAAAAATTAATTTCTGGTTTGTTATCATTTTCCAATGATATCTTCTAACTTATACTGTGAGGATCAATGAACAGCAATAGTGTATTAAGAACAATATGTAATTGATTAATGATAAAGTGTTATTATCGATACAGAGATATCTAAATTTATATACGAATGTATGTTAAAAAATAATATTAAATCAATTTAGCTATGAGCATGTATGATCTTCAGAATTGAGATCATTATTCTAACATTATGAGTGACTTATTTTGATATAATCAAACATGTGTCATAACAGACTATACTATAAAGATTGATATTGAATATATTATAATTTATGCGGTGAAATATGGTCGATTAAGACAAGTCATTTGATTTGTTCTTCTTACATAATAGGAATAATATTATAGACCACCATTTGATTGAGTGAGGTTAGAAATGCATGATCATGTTTGAATAAGTTATATGAGATATAAGGGTGTTTAAATGATTGATTTGTCCAAACTGAACTTTCAAAATTTTATTAATCGATTTTTTTCAAAAAAAAGAAACAAAAAAAAGTTTGACCGAAGTTTTAATTTTTTGGATGAATTACATAAATGATCACTAAACTATGTTACAATGATATTTTCAGCTATTGAACATTCAAAAATTATAAAACAACGATTAAACTTATCGAATTATTATAAAATGATCATTGATTTATTACTTGTAATGACCCAGTTTTTCCAGGTTAACCTCGGGCGTTGACTCAAGCTTAGATCGTCAAGTCGGGTTTCGTGTTGGAGCTTGTTGAGCCTCGGTTTTGCCTCGTGAACCTTTCGATTTTGTGGTGGGCTTGCTTGTTGGGCTTAGTTTTTGGGTTGGGATGAAGAAAGAGATGTTAGTGAAGAGCAAATGAGTAATTTCCTTGCCCATCCACTTATGACCAGCCACCTTTGGAAAGAAGGGTTATCTCTTTTCTTTCACCATCTCTTTTATCCTCTCATTCTTTCTTCTTCCAAAAATAAAAGAAAAGATGAAAACTTTGGATTTGATTTAAAGAATCTCGGATTCTTCATCAAGGAAAAGTTAATCAACAGCTCAAAATCTTCGTATCAAGGTGTTCATCTCTTGGTTTGGTGGTGTTAACACGAATTTGAAAATAATAATAAATTTTAAATAATAAAATATAAATAATTAATAAAATATATAAAATAAAAAAAATAAAAAAAATAAAAAAGCCGAAGAGTATGGAAAAACAGAATCAGGGAGTGGCCGGATTTTCTGAGGGTTTGAGTTGTTGGGTGAGTGTTGTAGGTTGAGATTTTTTAGGTATGTAGGAGAGTTTGAAACGAGTTAGGTTGTTGGATTGAATCCCTTTAAAAAGGGATTCAATCAAATGGAGCAAGGGGGGAAATCGACTGTTTTTTTTTTGCGATTTGAGGGGAGATCAGAGTTCATCGGCAGTCAAGGGAACCATTGAAGGAGGCTTAAATCGGCAAGAAGCAATCGGATCGGTTCATGTGAGTTTATAAGTCTCTTTTGAGTTTGTTTGTAGTGATGGACTGATTTGGGTTGACATTGTTAGATTTAGGTGTTTATTTATGGTTTTAAGGCTTGAATAGGATAGGTTTTGAGGGGTCAAATGCTTAGATTTAGGTTATTCGGTTGTTTCTGGCATGATTCTGGGCGTTTTGAGGGTTTCGGCGAGTTTGCCGACGTCGGATTTGATCACCGGTATCGAGAATGTTTCGTTGCGGTGACCGAAAAACCCGTCAGAGAGGGTTCAGGCGACGACGGGTTCGATCTGACGACGGCCTGCGCGGTGGTTGTGAGCCGTGTTCATCCGTGTTCATCGTGTTCATGATGAACACGGATGAACATCATCCAAAGGGGGTTGTTTTGATCCAATTTATTCTTGAATTCTGGGTTGATGTTGTTTATTTCAGAGAAAAACAAGGGGGGCTGAGTCGGGCCGAGTTGGTCTCGGTCCAAATGGCCGAGCCAACTCGGCACATAGGTTTTTTGTTAGGGAGTGAAACGGTGTCGTTTCAGGCAGCCGGGCACGCGGGTCGGATCCGGGTTCAACCCGAATCTGCGTGTTTTAGCTGATCTTGGGCAAATTACCCTTCTAGTCCCCCTAAACCTGGTATACCATTCGATTTAGTCCCTAAAATCCCTCTTTAGACCCCTAAACCCTTAGATTTAATTCAATTAGGTCCCTAAGCCTCTAGATTAGACCCCTAGGATTAGAATTAAACTATTTTAGATTTAAATTAGGGCTTAAAATTAATTTTAAAGACTTAAAATTTTTTTATTAGGTTCTTAATTAGAATTTAATTTAATCTTTAAAATACTTTAAAATTAATTTAACTTAGTTAGATCTAATTTAGGATTAATTTGACCCCTATAACTTAGAAATTAGACTTAAATTAGGTGTAATTTAATTCTTAAAATTTTGGAAATAATTTTAATTAATTATTTTAATTTTAATTAATTTGTAAAA
Organism: Abelmoschus esculentus; assembly: GCA_035048815.1. Classification (NCBI taxonomy): domain Eukaryota; kingdom Viridiplantae; phylum Streptophyta; class Magnoliopsida; order Malvales; family Malvaceae; genus Abelmoschus; species Abelmoschus esculentus. Next base: position 17,761,404 of record JAUCBN010000028.1, on the reverse strand, counting down.
ATAAGTTTTAAAATTAACTAAGTTAAGTCTAGTCGAGCCTTTAAAACTTCAAAACACTCACCAAGTTAGACCTTAATTAGGATTATTTAATTCTTTAATTTAGGAAATAATTCTAATTAATTATTTAAATTAATTTTAATTAATTTCTAAAGATAAGATTTGAAATTAATTAGGTCTAATTTAGCCTAAGCTTCACCGAATTAAATTTTAATTAGGTTAATTTAAATTCTTAGAAATTTAGAAATTATTTTAATTAAATCCCTTAATTAATTTTAATTTTTAAAGATAGGGCTTAAAAATTAATCTAATTAAACCCAACCCTCCAATTAAACTTTAGAACTTAAAATTCACCAAGGTAGATTCTAATTAAGTTTTAATTAAACTTTGAGGTTAGAAAATTTAACTAAATTAAAAAATTCTAAAAACTTTAAAATTAGTTACACACTTAAATAATTCAACCTTAATCGAACTAAAAACTTAGACTTTAATTAAGTTTTAATTAAACTTCGAAGTTTAATTAATTAATTTAATCAAAAATCCTAAGCTTTAAAATTAATTTTACTTAATTAAATCTAATCCATCGTTCGAGGTTTGCTTCCTAGTCCCTTTTTGATCTTTTTCAATGCAAGTCCCTTTTTGTACTCATTTATGATGAAATTTTTGATGTAATTTTGTATTCCCATGGTTCTAATGAAAAATATCTAGTTCCTTTTATCTTGTTTTTTTTTTTATTTTATGATGTTCTTGCATAGCATATTTTAGGAAGATCATTTAATAAACATTTAAGTTAATCAATTTAGAGCCCTTTAGGATTAGTCACTTAAATTAACTAATCAATTCAATTAGGGAGACAATTTAGTAACATAGCATTTTAATCTTATATCTCGGATACACTAAAGAGGTTGGTGTTTTGACGTACCATGATGCTATTTTAGGATTAGAACTTTGATAAAATAACTTAGAATTTTGATAAAATAACTTAGGCCTAATATTAAATAAAATTGATAGGTAAGTAATTAGTCACATTAGTAACTTAGGTTTTAAACACTTAGCAATGAAGCCTTTTTAGGATTAGAACTTAAAATGAACAAGATAAAAATGGTCATGCATTTTACTTTAACCTTTTGAGGCGGAAGTTACATTCCTTTGAATTTGGGTGAGGTTTCCTATCTAGAGGACGTCTCGTTCAACTCAAGTTTAAAGGTGATGTAACTTCTAAATCAAAAGGATATCCAAAATTCAAATAATGTTCAATTAACAATGGAAAATTAAATTAATATCTATCTTCAAAGTATCAATGCCACGTAAATTTTTTAAAGTACCAATTTTTTGGGCGTTTGTAAGGGTCGTCCTTACACGTAACCGACTCCCGAACCCAAATGTTTTTCGAACGAATCTCTGGTTTGTTTTATGGTGTCTGGCCTACCTAAGTGGCCGGTGGCGACTCCAAGTCAATTTTTCAAAATTAAATTATATATTTTCCCTAAAATTTAGGTTTTCAAGACTAAAATTGATAAATTCATATTTTTAAAAATCAATCGTCAAGTTATTTTTCACCTAAACCCGCATTTTTTAAAGAGATCACGACAGGTGAGAGAGAGGTTTGAAGCTCAAAATCAAAGCTTGGAAGTAGGAAAAGCTAGGAAGAAGTTTGAATCCGAGTTTGTAGCTTGAGGTCAATACATTTCTGACTTTTACATCTCATATGCTTCATAAATTCGTGTCTTGCTTGATTTTGGTTAGTGAATGCTTGAAATGGATGGTTTAGATAGTTTAAAACCATAGAAATGATGGAATTCGTATTAGGGATTAAACTGATGTAAAAATGGTAGGAAATCATCTTGTATGCTTCATTAATCATGTAAAATCAATTACGTGGATTGGGAGAGGTTTCTTAGAGTTTTACAACCTTAGAAGTACAAGTTTGTGCAAGGGTATCGATACACGGGAATGGGGTATCGATACCCTGTAGGCAAAACTTAGGCTTGTTGAGCAGGCGTATCGAACCACGGTTCGATACCAACCTTCTAGTGGTCTTTCCGATTCTATACCCGTATCGAGTCGGATAGGCTTTCCTCGGTTGACCTTAGAATTGGTCGAAGAGTATCGATATCCGTATCGAAATACTTATCGATACTTGGTGTTTCGATACCTCTTTGGAAAGGGTATCAATATAGGGTGTTTCAATACCCCATGAAGGAGTATCGATACCCCTGAGTAAATGGTGCAAGTTCTTGAGGGCAAGGTTGGGAAGTCTTATAATGTTACTATAGGGGTCCTATGGGTCGTTTAAAAACTACAAAATGAATTATGAAATGAATGTAACGGGTTTAATCTCCACCATGAGAATTATAACGAGTAACTTAATAAAGGGTAGATGACTTAATTATTATTATGTTTCCCTAAGAATCCCGGGTAGATTAGAAATAACGTGTGATAATTAAGGTTCATTTTGTGTGCCGATAGAATACCAATATAATTTAAGAAGCCTTGGTTACTAAAATAATAATCTAAAGTGATCTCGTAAACAATCTAGTGGTTTGAGCATCTAATCTTAATCATGAAAGATGACTAGAAATATTAAAAGCTTGCCTCAGACCTTTTAAGTGGTTTGACTTGTGCCGTTACATGGTGTTTTGTGTGTGGGTGCTCGAGAAGCATGATTACTTATGTCCTAGAAAAAGGAAATCCGGATATCCTAGAGTCTGTGCATAGGCACTTAGTTAAGGGGACATGTACTTTGGGCTGTGTGAGCAAGTACGTCTAACGTGTCCACGGGCTATGTGATCTGGATGCGGTTTGAACCTATCCGTGACTATGTTGATCCGGATAAGAAATATAACTTGATGGGCTGTGTGAACATCAAGCAACTCGATGGGCTATGTGAACTCGAGTAGCCTGATAGGCCGTGTGACCTCAGGATTGGACTACTTGTGGCTATGTTGATCTAAGTATGTCCCAGACGTATCTGTAGCTATGTTGATCCAGATATGATCCAATCCGACGGCTATGTGATCACGGGGACACCCGACGACTATGTGAGCACGGGTATAGTAGGGCTACGCTTGGCCAGTAGTTATGGATGTTGCATGCATGTGTGTATGTCATGAAATCTATGGTCAATGACTTTGATACCCTAAACCTGTGTGAGTAGGGTAAGATAGATATAACCGATAGAGCTGTGTGATCTCGAGAAACCCTTTAGGCTGTGTGATCTTGGTATAACTCGATGGGCTGTGTGAGATCGAGTAGTTAAGCTTGATATGACATGTGGACTTCATATATATGTTGATACTTGAGAATATTAAATTAAGAACTCTAGCTAAGGTAGATTAAGAGATGAATCTTAGTTTAGAAGCCTTTCTGTGCACTCTTAATCATGCTATCTTGCTTGTTCATTTTATGATGTTTATGAATTGTTAAAGTTGTTATGTACCACTGAGCTTGTTAGCTCAGCGTGCGGAATTGTGGTTTTTCTGTGCGTAGGTGACAGGTAGCTTTGGTGGAGCACATCGAGGAGGATTTCCCAACACCGGAGCCATTTTTAAAGAGTACAATACTTGATCTTTAGTAGGACTTAATATATTCATAGGACCTTACCACATATCAAATTTGTACTTTTACTTTGGATTTCAGTTTGAGTCGGATTATGTATTTTGAAAAGGAGCTCCTGTTTTGTAAACACTTTATTATATTTTATCTTGATCTACGGGGGTTTATGACATGTGATATTTTAAGTATTTGAACACGTGCTTTTAAAAGAATTTTGATGGATCGGGTTTTGGGTGACCCGAATGTGGCACTTCGGATCCGGATCAAGATCAGAGTGTTATATTACATGTTATAAATTATTGATAAATATTAAAAAATTTAAGATTATTTTTTAATAATCTAATAAATTTAATGATCATTTTGTGTTTATTTATAAAGTTTTATGATCATTTTGTGTTTATTTATAATTTTTAAAAGTTTAATGATAAAAAATATAAATTTGTAATATATACGAATTTTAATTAATTAACAGGTTTTAAATTGAATTAACCAAAAATTGAAGTTTGAAAAAATCATTAACCGTTAACAAATTGAATCAAAAGTTAATCGATTGATTAACAAAAAATTTTAATTTGGTTAACCGAAATTTTGAATACCTCTAATAAGATATCATATTTATTTGTTTATAATAATTTACTCAAGATATTGAGAAATATTAAATGAACTATACAAATATAACAGTTCTATTATTTGCGTCCAATATAAATATAAAAGATAAAAAAATTTAATACATGAAAAGAGTTAATAATGAAGAAATTATGTGGAATCATAATTTTATGTAACTTAAATAATAATGACATATTATTACCAACATTACAAAAACTTATAAAGTCACACACGAATAATATTTACATGTATTAAATAAATTATATACGTATAAATTTATTGTATCCAAATTAATTAATATATATATTTGATATATACGTATAGTCTAACTTCTAAATAAATAGTAAAAATAATTAATATAATTATAACTTTTTAATATATTTAAATAATATAGTCGAATTTAAATTAATATATATTAAAATTCGAACTAAAATTGAAATTTTAATTAAAGTTAAATTTAGATTATATATTAGAATTCTAATTAAATAAATCAAGATTATCTATATAATTGAAATTCTAATTCTTCAATTTATCCTCCCCTAAGCTGTCTCCCCGTGTAAATTCCCGTCTGTTTCTCTTCCTTTACACCTAATTCAAGTACTTAACTTTTTCTCACCAAAATTTCCTTCTCGTTTCTCACCTAAGCTATTATTTCCCTTCTCCTTGTGTTTCTCACTTCCTCTCCATCCAAACAAGACCTTGTCTTCGTCATCTCAGGTTTGTCGGGAATGGAATCGGAGGACGATATGATTGACGACGCAGTCTCGATGGAAGACGATTTCTACAGCGGCGATATGAGCTATTGCTACGACGACCCTAACGATAACGATTATTATTCCGACGATGACAATGATTATGGCTTACTTGAAGATGACGACGACGAAGATCAGGATGACATGATTTCTCGTCGCCCTCAGGTCATCCTTTTGATCTTCTCTTCATTTATAAGCTCGATTCCTTTTTTTGTTCAATAATTTTTTATTGTGTTGTGGAATTTGGAGCTACTGAATAAATTCCATTGAATTACGGATATTTTGGTTTTGAAAAAATAGATAATTTAGACAACTAGAAAGTAAAGATAGATTTTTTTTTGTGTGTGAAACTAGCTAAAGTTGAGGCGGCAACGCTTGTAAATTATAAGGAGGGGAACTTAGATAGTAGGACAAGTAGAAGAAAGAAATGGATAATTCAAGGTAATGTTTGGAAATTCATATCCTTTTGCTCATCAGATCAGTGGTAGAATGATAAAATAGAATTTTTTGCAGTTAACAATGACTACTTTTCAGACTTACAAGGAAATATTTGGTCTTTACTGTCGTTAAAGAGGGATCAATTGGCTTAACAGCATTGTATATGGTGTGACAGTATCTTCTTCAATTCATATGCTGATTTTTTGTTGATTTTTTTCTCTTTCGATTGATTTGGAATTCAAGTAGCTGGATAAGTTGGTGCTTGATTAAATATTGAGTTTAATAGATTAATTAGATAGTTTCAAGGTTAGGTTTGGGGTGCTACTTGTTAATGATGAAGAAAACTGAAAGCGGGTACTAATTACTTGCTCTAAATTCTTTGTAGTTGATAGTAGAATAACTAGGCTTCAAATTTAGAGTTTGAAAGATCGAAAACATTATGTATTGAATTTAATGCAAGTGTTTCCAGTTATATTACAATATTAACATGTTTTTGTTTGCTGTTTCAGCTAAGTTATACTGTTTTGAAGGAAGCAGATATAAAACAACGGCAAGAAGATGATATTTCTAAGGTTTCTACTGTTATTTCAATATCAAGAGTTGAGGCAACTACTTTGCTCCGACACTTTAATTGGTAATTTTTTTTATTTCGTCTGTTCTTTTGGTGGTACTTGGTTGATATTGCATTATTCATATTTGTTTGCTGGTATAATTCTCAAAATTCAAGGTTGTCTATGTCTTCTGTTTTAAGTTTTAATCTTTGTTTGCCATTTTTAGGCATCCTTTGTTGTATCAATCATAGTAAGTGAGCCATTCCGCTTTTATGGAAGGTTGATGTGGCAGCTTCACTTGCTGTTGATTTTCATGTATTAGACTGTTTGTACTATTAGATTCAGAAACTTGTTTTCCTGAACATGGTTGGCATAGCAGGAGTGTAGGTAAAGTTCATGATGAATGGTTTGCTGATGAAGAAGGAGTTCGGCAATCTGTTGGATTGTTGGAGAGACCGGTTGTTCAAGTATCCAATTCTAGAGAAGTAAGTTGCACAGATCTATGGATTTGCTTATTCTTTTAGAAATTTGTTCTTTTCTGATCACTTATCTTTGTGAATTACCTATCTTTGACACTTTTTGTTGCTTCTCGATCAGTTCACTTGTGGGATTTGTTTTGACTCTCTTTTGCGTGACAATATTACTTCAGCTGCTTGTGGTCATCCCTTTTGCTTTTCTTGCTGGCGAGGTATTCTCTCATATGCTTAGTAGGTTACTTTTGTACTAATGCAAGTGATAGTTTTATGCAAAAGTTTTTCACATTTTTTGAAATTAATGTTTTCTGATCAATATTTCTTCAAATAACATAATCCAGTTGGCTTGGCTTATCAGTGTTTTGATTTTCATGTATTATGTAGCTAAATACTAAATTCTGTGTGCATTGTTATTCAAATATTTAATCCTTTTCTTTTATAATTCTTTTGACTGGAAATCTTATATTTTTGTTGCTATATTTGGTCTATTATCGTAGGCTACATTTCCTCGTCCATTAATGATGGTCCTGGATGTTTATCACTGAGATGTCCCGATCCATCTTGCAATGCTGCTGTTGGCCAAGACATGATTGATGAATTGGCAACTTGTCAAGAAAAAGAAAAGTATGCTCGTTACCTACTTAGGTCCTATATTGAAGACAACAGGAAGGTATTCTTTGTATTTTAAAATCCTGAGATGTGACATTGCATGTATGCATGCAAGTATCCCATCCTATTTAGCATTTGTACTGTGCATGCAATGGATAAATGAGTTTGAATTATTAATTCTTATGGGGCATGTATTTTTGCTTCTTATCATTCTTTTCCTTATTTCTTTTGTTCACTGGTAGACCAAATGGTGTCCTGCTCCTGGGTGTGAATATGCCGTTGATTTTGCTGTTGGCGGTAGAAATTTTGATGTTTCCTGCATCTGCTCACATAGATTTTGCTGGAATGTAAGTCCTGATTTTTTGTATTATGCTACATTAGATTTCATTGGCATTACTCTTGAACGGATGTCTAAGTTAACCCAAATATTTGTTTCAGTGTACCGAAGAAGCTCATCGTCCTGTCGACTGTGATACTGTGGCAAAGTGGGTTTTGAAGAATAGTGCAGAATCAGAAAACATGAATTGGTAAAGATACATTTTACATCTAGAAGATGCTTTCTTTTTCTTTTTCTTTTTGGCTGGATTCATATTCCTTAAATCTGAATTTTGAATGAAGTGCTACAACTGAAATTTCTATTTGGCCAAAAGTAAAACCTCTTTTCTGCTTTTGCGTCGACTTCCTATATGCCTGTATTTGTGCACCCTATTCCACTTAATCTGTATTTTGAATGAGGTGCTACATTGTTAACTTCTATATGGCAGAGTGCAACTTTTCTGATAAAATCATTTTATTACAAAACCAGTGCTTCGTATTTGTACCCAATTCCACATATTACCCCCTTCATTCTCTCGTAGCTTGGATAGAATATGGTGGAAACTCTTGATATCTTGTTTACCATTTTGTTCTATGTTTTGTTCAGGATACTAGCCAACTCCAAGCCTTGCCCCAAATGCAAGAGGCCAATTGAAAAGAACCAAGGGTGTATGCACATGACATGCACGCCACCTTGTAAATTTGAGTTTTGCTGGTAAGCTTCAAATCCTTCAAACTCTTGGTCTTGGAGAAAATAAGATTGAACTTGTGGAAAAATATGAATTTCTTCCGCATAAACTAAATTATTACTGGGGTGGGGCGCGCCTTATTTACGGAAATTGTGATCATGTTCCTGAAACACTCTTCTCAAATTTTCATGAAAATACCAAGTTCCTAAAAGCATGTTACAGAAAAGTTGGGAAAGAATTAAGGTCTCCAGTCACTTTTCATTAAACACTTGTAACCTTTATGCGATTTCAATTCATGTAAATGCAGGTTATGCCTTGGTGCATGGGCAGAACATGGTGAGAGAACTGGTGGTTTCTATGCTTGTAATCGCTATGAAGTTGCTAAGCAAGAGGGTGTGGTATGGAGACTAATAATGCCTTTTTGGTCATTGTGTTTTTAAAATCTGCTTGAGTAATGGTTGAGCTAGTGATTAATGATATTATTGCTTGCAGTATGATGAGGCTGAAAAAAGGCGAGAAATGGCAAAGAACTCCTTGGAGAAATACACCCATTATTATGAACGTTGGGCAAGCAATCAATTGGTACTTGGAAGACTTCCCTTATTTGTCGTCACATAGTCCCTTGATAAATTTTCATCTTCTTTTTGCACTTTCTTAAATCAACACCTATGTTCTTGATTTTATCTGATCCATGATTGTGCTACTGTCTTAAAATTATAGATGCTTCATTTCAAATATGAGCTTTCATGTGCCTGTGTATCTAACAATTGTGTTTGGCATGTCAAGGGTTTCTTAAGTTATTTCTAAATGAGCTAACAACTTATTATATGTAAAAAACAAACAGCATAGGTGATGATGAGGGGAAAGTAAGGAAAGGAAACAATGTGAATGCTAAGCCGTGAAACTGAAACTCTTGAGACTTTTGCTCTTTCAATGAGCCTTCTTTGAAATTGCACTTGGAACAGGGGATCCTCTTTACTGCTTCTGATTGTATAAGTAGCAATATATTCTATTGGCAACTTGGCAATTAATTAGAATTGGAAAAGAATCGTATTCATTGATGTTTACTATTACAGAAACTTCACATATATATACAAATTAAATCAGTAACAAGTATGTTGCAAACTGTTATAGAAAACTAGGGAACTAACTACTGCTGCTGACTAACACGTAATAGCAAGTATACATGGACAAAGTTATAGGTTTAATAAAAAACAATTTGTTGGCGTTTTTTAATGTTATTTTGGATTTATATTCTTCTACAACTGCTTAGCTTTCTCTTTTGTTTCCTTTGGTGATCACATTTGTAAAATATTGAGTTTTGATGTTGATAATAAATTCACATAACCTGAAAGTTCCTTTTTGCAGTCGAGGCAAAAGGCTCTTGCAGATTTAAATCAGATGCAAACTGTTCATGTAAGTTCTTACCAACTCTCTTCTTTAATTTTGATATGGTCATCAAAGTATTCCTTTTTATACCCTTTGTAAGATGTGTTATTTGTGCTTTGGTTTCTGCATCTTCATCTTTTTGGCTTAGGTGTCTGGTTCACTTTTTAATCATTTCTTATGGTTTTTTCCTTCAAGTGTTTTGTTTTGCCAAATTTCTTCAAGTGAAGTTTAAAAACTTATTTCAGCAGAACCAGTTCTTAAGAACTTTTCATTGTAGAATGAAGCAACTCTACTACATTTTTGTTCGGTTTAGATTATATTTTCAAATTATTGTTGTTTAGAACAGTTTCTTGAAGGAATTGTGTATTAAACACTTATTGCCTTATTGCAATGTTGGGTAGCGAGGGTGGAAAGGAGGAATGATCTAACTGTTCAGAATCATATCATGCCGACATGTGCTATTCTTTAATTGAATCCCTAGATTATAGCTTTTCCTTTCTTTCCTTCCTACCATACAAACTGATAGAATTTTGTCTACCTCATAACCACACTAGGACTAATCTGAGTACAGCTTTTTGTATTATTCTTTTAATATATATAATTTCTGAGCTGATTTCTTGTATTTTGCCAGCTTGAGAAGCTTAGTGACTTACAATGCACACCCGAGTCCCAGCTTAAGTTTATAACAGAGGCATGGCTTCAGGTAAATGATTGTCATTTGAACATCCTCTACTTATTTCTTTTTCAGGAAATATGTAATTCATGTTTTTGTGATGCGTTTAATGTTACAGATAGTTGAATGTAGAAGAGTTCTCAAATGGACTTATGCATATGGATATTACCTTCCTGAGCATGAGCATGCTAAGAGACAATTTTTTGAGTACCTGCAAGGTATATGCAGATCTCCGAAAAATGTTAGACGAAGTTAACTTGTTTAGAAAATTGTTTTTCTAAATGGACTATTAATAATATGACCTACTTTGTATTTTGTTTAGGGGAGGCGGAGTCTGGTTTGGAAAGGCTTCATCAGTGTGCTGAGAAGGAGTTAAATAAATTTGTTACCGGCGACGGCCCATCAAAGGAGTTTGATGACTTTCGTGCAAAATTAGCTGGGCTAACTAGGTATGTTTATTTACTTCTGTATGAATGCCTATGTATTCAGCTATGTTCCTTTGACCCTTCATTTTTCTTGAGCATATCCGAGTCATATTCAAACACGAGTTCCAACTATATAGAAATAATTAAAACAGTTGAACATACTTGTGTCGGGCACATAACTGAGCAGTCACACGCGTTTCTGACTACCCTGTAACATAGTTCTTGTGTAATCCGGCTTTCTATTTTTCTCATCCTGAAGCAATGGGGATAAAAATGAAACCCACATTAACCACATTGGGAGTGACTCATGGGATTTGATAATTTTATTCGTTTTTTATTCTCTTATCTCTTTCCTTTGAATTTCCCCCTTTTCGTCTGTCTGTACTTATCTATTTGTTCTTCTCCTTTCCACTGCATAAACTTCTTTCCTGCACTTTTAACTACATTTAGTCAAAATGTCTAGAATGATCGTGTCTTTTCTGATTCAATTCCGTCTCTTCTACAACGTGACGAAGAATTACTTTGAGAATTTAGTTCGAGCACTTGAGAATGGCCTAGCAGATGTCGACTCCCAGGCTGCAGCTGCTAGTGGAAAGACAACGAGCTCAAAAAATACAGGAGGGACTAGCAAAAAGGGGGGCAGGGGAAAAGGGAGTTCTAAATCTGGTGGTTCCGGCAGAAATGTAGATGATACAGGTAATTAGTCTTGTAAACTGCTGTGCCTTCTGGTTTCCTCATTCCATAAATTATCGGTGGGCGAAAAAAATACCAGTCTCTCTATTTCCTCCGGAGGAGGAGCTTACCGTTTATCGCAAGTGTGCTCTTTTGCTGTATATATCCATATAATATAAACACATACATATAATACATAACATATTACCTTATATATATATATAACCTGCCAACTTCCTTTTGTTCTTGAATTCTGGTATTAAGTTCTATGATCTATTTGCCTTTGGATGAAACGTATATGTTAGTATATTCGTATATATACGAAAAATAATACATTTACCTTGTTAAGATTCACTTTTGAGCTAATGATAGGACAAATTTTAGAATCAAAACAAAGGTGAGACATAACAAGAAATAGGGTTCAAACAATTTACAGATGAACAAACTTTTGGGTTCTTGAGTTTGTTACTTTAGTTGGCCAGATTGTCTTAATATTTTGATACTCACTGCATTTATCAATGCTCTAGAATATTGGCGAGAAGCCATTTTCCAGTCCATGCCTGTTAGCATCATTGCCTCGAACTCCTGGTAACTGATTCTACCATCCTACAAAACAATAGGTAAAACACTTCTTGTTATTGGTTTTTAGAATTCAGTTCGTTCAATCACTACTCAAGCCAAACTGAGCTAAATCCGAGTTTGGTTCGAAATAAAAGTCTTATCGATGATTTTTAAGACCGGAAATGAGATGAGACAAATCGTGAGTTACTCGAGCTTGACTCAAGCAAAGTTTGATTCAATTGGACTTGACTCGTGTTCGAACTTAGCTCGAGTTTTTAATGAGTAGAATTGAGTTAATACCCGATTCGAAAATCTCGTGAGATACTCGAAATATAATATAATATAATAGTTTTTTAATTTTTATAATTTAAAATATAAATTCTTAAACTTAAAACCCTAAAATATAAAACTAATATAAGTCTAAACCCTAAAATCTAAATCTTAAATTTTAAATCTTAAATTAACACCTTGTACCTTAAAATTAAGAAGCTTGAGTTTACACAACTTGTGTATCAACGTTTTCTTTTTCTTAAGAGGGCTTTAAACGAGACATGGTGGATGACGAACTACTCGAGTTCAACATGATCAAAGAACGGCCAACACTTGACTTAATTAAGTTTGAATCAAGCTCAAACTCGACTCGAGTTCTTAGCGAGTTGAGTTGAGTTCATATTTCTCATACTCGTTAAAAGTTACTTGAGTTCAAACTCGACTTAAAATTTTAACAAATCGACTTAAATTCAACACTACTCAAGCTTGACTCGACCCATTTACACTCTAATGAGATCATTACCTTGTCCTTGTCGACATCCTGCATTATATCCTTGATGAGTTGTCCCTTGTCGAATTTAACCACTTTGGTTCTTGTCAAAGTGATGGAAAGCTTGTATTATGTAATCACTCATTTTTAATCGAATTTTAGTATTTGTAGTAATATTGTAGTAATCATATTATTAATAAAAAGAGAAGAAAAAAGAGAGAAAAATGAAAGAAAAAATGAAAGGAAAAATTTACGTGAGATTGAAATCTCACATTAATGAGAAATATCACTTTCCTCTCTTCAAATGCCTATAAAAGAAGGTGAGGAGAGCCTTTTGAAGTAAGAACCAATTGGGTGAGGATAGTACACTATGATCCTAATTTGAGAGCTTAGCTCTCCCCAAATTTTAGGTTTTAGTGATCTAGTTAAAAATTTTAGAGGGGTCATGGAAGATCTCGGTGAGGATCACTCGGGGTTAATTGTTCGAATTTTTAGGTATATATTTTTTTTATGTTATATTTTGGCTTTATTTTAATGAAATGTAATGTTTAATATTTTATTTGGTATATAGATTTTATTTATATTTTATATTAATATTTGTGTATGTTATGAATTTATGTTTTAGATTAGTATTTTATTTATTAGATTAATATTTATGCTCTTATGTATTTACTTATGTATTTATTTTTATGTGATGTGTTTAATTTATTTGTTACGTTTAAGTTGCATAAATGATACTCCCTCCGTTCCACAAATAATGTTCCTTATTGATTTTTTTAAAGTCAAAAATTTTAAACTTTGACTATAATTATATTACATATTTTAAATAATTAGATTTTATAAAATATATATTTAAAATATACTCGATTAGGGGTTTTTAAAATATATTTTTTATATTTTTATCAATAATAAATTTTAAATAATCATTAATTAAAGTTCAAAAAGTTTGACCTCCAAAAGTCAATAAGGGACTCTATTTTTGGGACAAAGGGAGTATTAATTTGTTAATGCGGGCCTCTAAATTCGGTTGTAAGCGAGGCCAACTCCAGTGTAGGGGTGGTGGTTCGGACGCTTATCTTCGAGTTTAGGTGCTTTAAAATAAATGTACAAATTCAATTAAAAATTAATTCGATCGTCAAATTAGCTCAAAAAATTTAATTTTAATGAGACGGTAATTAAATAAAGTATCAATTTTTGGACGGTGTGGGGTGCTAATCCTTCCTCATCCGTAACCGACTCTCGAACCCCAATTTTTAAAATCTCTGATTTTATGGTGTCCGATCTACCTAAACGGCTGGTGGCGACTCCAATTTTATGAAAATCATTTTAAATCGAAAACCCCATGTGAAAGATATTAATTTTTAAACGAACACCAAAATGTTTTTCAACAATAAAAGAAGAATTTTTTATAGCGATACACTTAATCGTAGATATTTAAATCGCTAAATGTTAGATGCCCGTCGTTCCCGATCCTGTTCAAGTGAACAGCCATTATCACAAATTCCTCGCAGCTCAACGTCCCGCTTCCATCGATGTCCGCCTTCCACACATTCAAAAAAATGAGTTTCAGTCCATATGATTATGAATAATTGATTAACATCCATTAACAGAATGACCTACTGCTTCCATTAACATCTGGACTTCATGATCACTAACACAGTGATCAATCTTTTGAAGCCCGTCTCTCAGCTCCTCGAACGACAAGCCCCCGTTGTCATCGGTGTCCATCGTATTAAACATCTCGATGATCAAATCGATTTGTTCACTCGGCAAGTTATCAGCAACCACCTGTGAGACGAAAAATGTTCCTTCAGCGACGATTCTTGATAAAATCGACATTGATTTTGAACGCTGAAAATGGTGTTTGATTCTTCGAAAAAACCTTACCCTTAAACCACCTTCTTGAACTTATTCATCAACGAGAACTGTTTAATCCTGGTTCCTACATTTTTACCCAGATTAAAGTTTGGTGCTTGCTGCAGGTTCTGTATCCATGTATGTTCTTTACATAACACACAGAAAGAAACATGTTAGCTTCAAGTTCAACCTATGTTACTCGAACTCGAGAGTATAAATGTCAGATACGAGTTTAAAAATAATAACGATCATAATATCATGTTAGGTTGTTTTTAATAGTTTACATAGAGTACATGGATAGGGAAAACGTACCGAAAATCTCTTGAATGGTCACACGAGTGAAGGGATTAGAATCGAGCATGCTTCTAATAAGATCCTTAGCTTCTTTAGAAACTTTAGGCCAAGGATCCCTTTCAAAGTCTAGTTTATCTTTTAGTATTGCACGAGCAATCCTCAGTGTCTGTAGTAATTCAATTAAACTTTGTTAGGATGTATGCATAAATGTATACATCAATGTTTATATATGCATGCATGCATACATACATACTATGTACCTACGCACGTACATACTATGTACCTGTATACATACATGCATACCTATATAAGGTTAGAACTAATATGGGAATGAAAATACCAACCCAGAAGGGAAAACACCACAAAGCAAGATATAGAGATGACATCAGTGCTCCAAATAATAATTTTTTTTCCATAATTTCGTTTTAAAACCTTGGAGTCATGTAATATGGACTTCCCACTATGTCACTAAAATGTTCACCTGTTATTGTCATTATATTAACATCATTTCTCTTCGATAATCATAACAACAACAATAATAAAAAAAAAGCTTTTCTCGAACTCGGAATTCAATTCAATTAGTTCATATAACGATCTTTTATAGACTATATTTAACAAAATTAAACTTGAATCCCATCATAGACCTTTGCTCGATACCCTTTATTCAAATAGATCGTATAAATCTAAATATACAAACACGAATACGAATACATTTAAAAATAAGATTACCAGGTTCATAGAAAATGGAGAGACCACAAGCAATTACTTCAATTAGGGCAGTTTCACTTTCGTCAGCCAACAAGAAATTTTTAGGTTTTAAATCCTATGTACAACTCCATGTTCATGGCACACCTGCAACAAAGTTTAATATTGCAAATATAATATAAGAGTTATCATTTACACAATATAAAACTAATTATTTATTTAATTTTACGTTGATTTAGTATCATTGGATTAACTGAATTTAATGGATGAGATTAAAACGTTTAAATTGAGGATAAATAATCTTTTTTCGTAAAGATCTTTTTATTTTACACTTTAAATCTTAATTATCTATTTTCACTTATCCAAGGAACCTAATTATTTTCATATAAATTTCACCCTTATATTAATGAATAAGTATGATTTACAACATTAAATTCAATGGAAAATTTATTAAATTATTAATACGCGGATCCAGAAATATATTTGAGGTAGACACACATAAAATCTCAAGTTTCCAAAGTTGGCATAAATCATAAATGTTACAAAAATTAAAGACTAATTCATTAAAACTAAAAAATAAAGATAAATATATAAACTTTAAAAAATTTAAAGTGAACACGACTCACCCCTATTCAACCCGTAGATCCACTAGCGATGGAGAATAAAAAAATATTTTAGCGACGGAAAATTAAAAGTGACGAAGAAATCACCTTTACTATCCCTAATATAGTTTTGATGACCTTAGCAGCCGCTCGTTCCGTATAATGACTTTTAGCGACGATTCTATCAAAAAGTTGACCCCCACGGCAAAGCTCCATTACAAGATAAACCACAGTATTATCCTCAAAAGCTTCCCTAAAGCTAACCAAATTTGGATGCTTCGGCAAATGTTTCATAATCTCGACTTCCCTCCTCATATCTTCGAATGTCGACATCCTTTTGCACGCATAAGCTTCTCCGGTTATTACAAGATTTTAATGCTTTATTACCAAAACCTCTTATTGGTTAAATGTCGAGTTTAATGTCAGTTAATCAAATTCAAATATCTTAATGCATTAATAAAGTAATTATAATAAATCAATAATTAATTGATCATGTAGTACGAGATTTAAGTCTCTTAAACCAGATTAATAGTTTAAATTTTGATATTGTATGCAAAGAAAAGTAAGTTAAAAAGATTAAAACTTAATCAGAATTAGTCGATTAGTGAATCAAATAACGGTAAATTAACTCTTTACACTTTGTTTTAATCTCTAAATTCTAATAGTAAATCTTAAATTCTATGTCTTACAACCTAAATCCCTAAATTCTAAAGCACAACATAGATCTCTAAACCCTAAAATTAAACTAAAATTTATACAAACTTATTTATCAAAATATTTTTCTTTATATATTTAGTACGTATATTTCTACATTTGAATTTGTAATAATTTATAAATCCAATATTTTATATTCTAGAGTTGGTTTATAAGTTCAAATTTCTACATTCCAATATTTATATTTTAGATTTATAAGAAAATATGCAATTAATCATTTGATAAAAGGATGAGTCTACAACGTACATCGAACACCACTAAATATCATTATATTAATTAACAAAATTAAAAATCTCAAAAACTCAATATATGATTTTTAATAATATATCGAATCTATCACTCTTTTATTAATTGCATACTAAGTCATTAAGATGTTTAAATTTTATTAATTAATTTAATGGTATTCAACGTTAGTGAATGTTCTAGTGTTCGACGTCCATGGTAAAATTTTTCTTAATAAAATACTCACTAAAAACATCAATGATATTATTCGTTAAAGTATTAAATTTATAAACGCTTTAGCTTCTCTGAGGAGGATTTCTTGGATGGATGCAGTAGCCAAGATGGTAGCAGCATCATAACACAAGAAATTTCCTCAAGGAGATCAAGAAGTGGAGCATGGGAAAGAGCTAGTAAGACCGATCAGGGAGAAATCTAGTTTTCTTCATGTATTTAAGGTAAGAATCGATGTAACATAGGTTAAACTAACCTATAAGGCAATATAAGTTTCATAATATGATCAAAATGAGTACTGAAAAGTCTCAAAGTAAGACAAGCAAACTGTAAACATCCATTGAAGTAGGCAAACCAGGTAGATGTGCCTCTATGTTGGAAGGAACTTCTCAATGTTGTCTTGCCACATGACATAACAAGGACTGGTGCAAGAGGACACAAAAACTATACAACTCCGTTAGGCGGCACCACGAGCTATATAAATAGTACGCATATAATAATCTGCTAGTTCGAAAGAATGGTCTTAGTTGTTGCAAACTTTCATTCATTGAAAAAGGAGACATAACATGGCTTAGATGTTCTACTACCTGCATGAGAACTGTGCAGGTGCCGACTAAACAAAGGGAGAAATTGCAAAAGTTTCGAATCTTTACGAATTACCCTGCCTTTGGTTTTCAGTTAATCTCTGCCAAACCATCCTCCCGCAGTGCAACAAGGTCAGGATTGCCATTAAGAAGAGAAGAGGAATCCCGACAACGCAGCCATCATAAGCAAAATTTATCAAAGTCTGGAAGGAAAATGTCGGTAAGAATCATTCCGAGTAGCAAAAGTTTAAGGTATGGAAAAAGTTACACGAGATAAGTGAGGCAATTTTGATAATACAAGAGGGGAAATTACAAATTAACATGTCGAAGGAAAAAGTAGTTGTTTGAAAAGCATTCCATGCTTATATTGTAAACCATCTGCTATTAAATGATCCGACAGGCATGGAATAAGCATCAAGTCATGAGGCTACTTCACCAAATTCAATTTTTTTTCACTACAGGTTCATGCATTTGAGCCATATTAATCTGGCGACTGGCAAGGTATTTATAACAAACTGAAACATCCACTGTCTATAAATTCAAATCAAAACTCATGAGGTTACCAATGCATAGATTATTCATATTTATCTGTTATTTTATGCTTCAATGTTACATGGCTCAAATGAATAAGGCTACATGGATGTTGAACAATTACTGTTTAAAGATTAGAAAATTTGCAAATTATTGGACATGATAAACTGTTGAAACTGAACATGAAATTGTGGCACAAGCATGTAAAACAGAAGTAGAATGTTACCATCATTCCAGCAGCAAGATGAACAGAGGGAACAAAAACTTGGTCCACTTTATTCCCTTCAGCATAGCCATTAAATGTGATAACCATTGAGAAAGTGTGGACTGATACAAATGCAAGGGAGATAATTGCTGCAATGTTGGATAACAGCTATTAGAAAAGATAACTTCAGATCCAATTTTACATGTCTCTTAATAGGCGTCAATCCACAAAGAAATTAAGATAAACTAAAGCTAGAAATCTATTCACTGACCCAATCTCATCAGCATGATGCATTACACGCAAATGAATCTATATATATTAGATGCGTGCAATAAAAATAAAGAAAACACAACTCACCAGAAACAAGAAAAAACGGTATCTGTGAACACCGATCGACAAAATAGGTTGCTGGACCAAATGCTGGTGTTAAGAGGCTAAGACAAAAGAATACAGCATGTGCTACACCATGACCTAACCCGCCAGCTGAAGCAGTTAATGGAAATTTGATGTCAGTGCATAAATCAAATTAGCAAGAAATAATGTTCATGAAGAATATAAAATGGATATAGATATAATTTAGTATTTCCGCAAAGGTCCACAACAAGAGAAAGGGGAATCATAGTATAGTATGACCAGACATATGCCTTTCATCTATATTCCCAATGAACGTCTTTTGAACAAAATGATGCTTCTCTAGAACTAAAATTTACTGCAAGTCGTCTCATAAAAGATCTGATAGAATAACTAAGAGGATAGGAGGGATCTGTTTTGCTAAATAACATAAAAATGACCTTTATTATGTCCTACAATAGTACATCAGATACAAGTTCCTTTTTTTCCAATTCAAGTATAAAAGCAAGTAAAGAATGGAAGCCTCTCCCAATCTTACCAAGAGCAATTTGCATCTTATCAGTCAGATACAAGCGTGGTTTCGAGACCCTATCAGCAAAAGCATCCAATATGTCTTCTAACCTCCTGAGAAAGATCAAATGCAAGCATTTCGGCGCATGCCAACCATAATGTTATATCCATGTAAGAAACACAAACTCTGTACAACTAAACAAAACTTCCTTTTATATGCCTAAGCATTTGGCTCAATGGAAGGCGTATATAGCTAATAGCCCCTAATGAACAAGCTTCAAACTTCAAAGTTCCCCCTCAACAATAGAATAAAATAAAGGACCCAAATAGCACCAACATATTAAGTAGATTCATTCATTTTGTCATCCCAACAAAGGATTTAAATTTTCTAATTGTTTAAAAACAATACTAATTGATTTCAAATTTATTTTTCAGCTTCTGAAAAAACAGAAAGGCAAATCAGTGATAGAAATTGGCTTACTTATAAACTTTCCAGAAAAGAAGGCGAAGACCTTCTTGGAAAGCAACGGATGTGAATATAAGAATTGCAAAAGGCCACCATGTTGTTGAATTCAAAGGAAGGAAAGCTCTCCAAAGTCCAGATAGTATTATCAAACTTATAAGCCAAACCAATGTACTGCATTATTAAAAGAACGAAAAAAATAAAAATTTGAACTGAACAGCTAACTTGGAATTGAAAAACGGATAAAACCCAGAGCTGGGTTTGTTTGGTAAGAGAGAAAAAAAGGAGAGAAAGTGAGGGAAAACCTGGAGAGGAGAGTGAGGATCAAGAAGGGCTTTTTGGAGATAACTGAGATGAAAAGGGAGAGAGACGGTCCTAGCGCCACCAGAGCGTACCCGATCCCTGCCGTCACCGTCATCGTTCTTCTCCGATTCTCGTTTTCTCTTTGTCGTTGCTTTTAGTTGACATGAATTGGGATTTGGGAAGGTTTTAAGATTTCAAGCTTTGTTCAATTCAATAGAAGAAATCTTATCTCTTTGTTAATACCTCAAAGCAGTAAAATATTTTCGAAAATTTCAATTTAGTCCTTTTCTATTACATAATAGATCATAGGAAAAGGGTTAAATCAGTCAACGTCCCTAAACGATCACTCATAATTTATATTGGTACTTAAATTTCAAAATATACTAATTGAGTTATAGAATATCCCTTAAATCGAATTTGATCGAATATTATTGATTCTCGGCTTTTATTACATTGTATTATTGTCATCGAATTATCATTAAGGTAATAGAAAATATCGTATCGAATATCGTATTATCACTGGTAGCATTTTCTGATCCGATTTTTTATCGAATTGGGAAAAAGTGTTATATAATCAGCGATGATACTACTTTAATGTTGGTCACAGATCACCGGTTCACTTTCTCTTTATTTTTTTAGTTTTTAAAAAGAATAATTCTAATTTTGTGACATACTTTCTTCTGCCTTTGTTGCATGTTTATCTCTTTCTTTTGAAATATGTTTTCTTAAGATTAAATTTGACTACACCACAACTAATCAAGATGATGTTTATTTATAATCTTATTGATCTTTCTTACGTTGGATTTTTATATTGAATTAGGATACGCGGTTTGCGTTCATGGAAAGTTTCTTGTGATTCTCTGCTTTAATTTACAGTTATCGGTATTCTTTCAATAACTTATCGCTTTTAGGGTTTGTTTGTCGATGCAATTAATTTTTTTCCTATCTATTTGCAGATGACGAGATGCTTGGACCTCGTCATTTGTAGGTGACAAAGTCCTTATATACCGTTAAATTGACTTGAAAATATAATAATTTTAATGTTGTACATGGATCTCATCATCTGCAGATAAGGATATTCAAACAACACTATAAATTTTAACATATTTTATCAAAATTATCCTAAACTCATTTATTTTCCCAAATATATCTCTAAATACCATTATAACCCTAAATTTCAAGAACACCCCTACCAACTGATTTATATTTGATTTAAAAATATTTTTTTTATAAAACACGTGATAATATTTTATTTATATAAATTTTGTTATTTTAGAGAAAAAAATGAGCTATTTATTGCTTGGGAAGATATTTTGGAGGAGAAGATAAAGATAAGCAATAAATGGGTATAATTATAGCCACCAACCATAGACCCCCAAACTAGTACTATTGAATTAAATCAATTAATGTGTGAAGCAGAGCCTTACATTAAAGATAGAAGTATTACTATTGACCAGTTGAGCTATATTTCCTCTTTAAGCGATTGCTCTCTCAGTCACTTGTGGTGGTGTTTCTATTGATAGTCTGGTCCCTAAACCAAGTTGTTGCTTTGTTTATTTGTGTAAGCGACGGGGAAGAAGGAGAAATGGAGGAGTCTAAGAATTATGACCACCAACATCCGCTGCTTCTACTGTCCACTGAAGATGAGCTCATTAGCAATACAAAGGGAGAAGTAGCTGACTGTTCCAGGTGTGGGGAGAACGTGTCTGCTCCATGTTTTGGCTGTGTCGAGGACTGTGGGTTCTACCTTCACAAGGTATGTGCCGATGCACCTTTGGAACTTAATCACCCTTTCCATCAGGAGCACCCTCTTCTTCTTATGGAAAAAGCACCTTATTCATCTGGAGGGTACATTTGCAATTTCTGTGATAAAACGGGTGAGGAGTTCGTTTATCATTGCTCTTGTGATTTGGACTTTCATATTAGATGTTCTTTGTTTACATACCATATTGCTCAAAATAATTTGAAAGAGCTTGAGCATGCTACCCTTAAAGATCCATTGACTTCCTCTGAAAAAGATGATGAACAACTTGAAGATGTTGCGAAATGCTTTGTGTGTTGGGAACCATTAGCAAATTATGAATACTTCTCTCCTGATTGTGGATTTAATCTGCATAAGAAATGTTCCGAGCTTCCTCTCGAACTGAATCATATGTGCCATCGCAAACATCCACTTCTTCTGCAATTTAATGGGGGAGAACTCGCTTGCAAGATATGCGGAGTGAAGAGAGAAAGGGGTATGGGATTTGTTTATGTTTGTTCACCTTGTAAGTTTGCTGTTCACATTGAATGTGTATCACCCGATCTAGCTCGTGTTATTGAATCTATGCACCATGAACATCCATTCCATCTGTTTCCGAGACAAGCACCGTTCGTTTGCGATGCCTGCGGTACCGAAGGAACTTTCTCTTCCTACGTATGTTGTACATGCAGCATCATAGTCCATGAAAGGTGTACTTTATTGCCACACATCATCAAAAGCAAGTGGCATGATCATTGCATCTTTCACAAATACTTCCTTCTGGATGATTGTAGAAGCTCAAGCTGTGTTATTTGTAACAAAGAGGTCGATCCGGAGCACGGGAGTTATTGCTGTTCGTACTGCAATGTTACATTCCATGTGAATTGTGTGACAGAGGACAAGAGTTCATATTTTATATTTCCAGACGAATATGAAATATCCAACGAGAGTTCAATCATTGTTCTGGAGAAGAATGATGCAGGAGAAGCTACAAAAATAAAACATTTCAAGCATGATCATAATCTAATGTTAAGTCCCTTGGTTGCAGAGCATGGTACCTGTTGTGACGGGTGTATGTTACCGATCTCGGATCCGTTTTACAGTTGTTCAGAATGTGATTTTTTTCTTCATAAAATCTGCGCGGAATTACCTAGGGAGAAACATGTCTGGCATCATACTTGTCGACAATCTCTCGACCTTGTTTCGAACAAAGTTTTCAAATGTGAAGAATGTCGCCAGGTATGTAACTCCTTTGCTTATGAATGTCGTGGATGTAATAAAGAGATATGTCTCCGATGTGTGATTGCTCTTACTCCTGGTGTTCAAACATGTTCGAAACATGAACACTCCCTCTTTTACTACCGAAAGTACAAAGGGGGTTGCAATGCTTGTGGTGATACTACATGGGGTGCATTTCGTTGTAAGGAAGGTGATTTTGTACTAGATCACCAATGCTTTTCGCTGCCGATTACAGTTCGTCACAAATGCGATGAACATCTGCTTTTACTCACCGATCACGATGATAATAGTTATTCAGAGACTCATTTCTGTGATATCTGTGAAGAAAGTCGATATCCGAATAACTGGTTCTATCATTGTGCCAAATGCAATACCATTGCTCATGTCAAATGTGTTCTCGGAGAATATCCTTTTATCAAACTCGGGAGCATCTACAAAGAAGCGGATCATCGGCATCCCCTCACCTTTGTGAAGAAGAGGTACTACTATCCTGATTGCAATGAATGTGGTGCACCCTGTGAAGATTTGGCTCTTGAATGCACAGACTCTGACTGCAATTATATTGTCCATTCGGATTGTGTAGAACCCTTCTCTGTAGTACCTAATCTTCGTCGGATTTTACAGATTCTATTCGGAAACTGATGTCTGAAAAACATTGTGTTGCCCTTGTCTTGTTACATGTAATGCTAGCTACATCTGGTTTTTCCAGTTTCTTAACTTTTTAAATATGCACACATATGACTCAATCTATATTTACAATAAAAAACTGATTTTTCCTCAATACAAAAAAGAAAATAAAAGAAAAAGCTGGAAATTTCATGGATAATCCAACAACGCAAACTTCACTTGTAAGCTAATCTTTCCACTCTCATTGACTAGTTTAGCTGCAGTTACCAACCAATGTCCCGGAGCATTATGTGGACCTCGCACAACCTCAGATACATCTACATGTTTCAGCAGTTTTTTCAATCGAATCGGTTCCGGTGGACCATCAGGATACACACCCGAATTGAGTGCAGGTGGAGCTTGTTTCTGTTGTCCGTTTGTAGCTGTTGTGAACGAAAAAGTCATGCTGAGATTCGTGAGAAAACTATCCTTACGGGAAGTTTCGGGTGCGGCACCCCATTCGGTCCTCCAGATTGTGCAGTTGGGTATATGAGTGTAAAGCAGACGGAGATGCAAAACCGTCTTCGGCCACTTCCCTTTGGTGAGCAGCTGTGCACCGGTTACGATAAAAACACCACCTGAAACTTCTTGCAACCAGTTAGGGTCGTGCTTAATGACGGATGTGCATACATGTGAGTATCGTTTCCATCCGACTGGCTCTAGAAATTGATCGTTGGACATATAGTCATCTGAGCCTCGCCATTGGCTAGGTTTGCCTGATGGGAATGACATTATACTCGGAAGACTCGAGAGATGTTGTACGTGTAATGCTAACCGGTTGCATTTTTTACCTTCCAAGTACAACCGGAGGCCAACTACTGGTTTTAAATCGCTTGAAACCTGAAATAGAACAGAGAATTACTTTAAGTTTATCAAATAGTAAGAACAGAAAATCGGATGAAACATGGAAGCAAAATGCATCATGACATACTAAATGATGAACTTCGATAAATTAGACGAGGCAGAAATGCTCAAGTGGTCAAGCAATTTAAACCTATATTTACACATGAAACGATGTTTAATTAGAAATATCTACAAGCCTGAACATACAGACATGCAGAAACCTGGAATAGGAAGGCTAAAACTACAGATGAATGCTTGCAAGACAATGTCCAAGAAAGTTGATATTTAAAAGATAGTTTCACTTTTTTTTTATCCTCGCGTATACTAAAGTGGTGGTTGTTAGTTAACGATCAAAAAATCGAAGTCGAAGTCAATGCCAACTTTCCAGAAGTGGTAACTCAACTCCATCATCCACCAGACTACCAGACTTAGAATTAAGAAATGAGGGTTAAGGCTTAAAATTTAATTTTTTTTTAGTTTTGGGGCATCGAAAAGGGAAGAAGATTTTTGTCCCTTTTGACATTCTCTACACTAGCATGTCACTTGTAGAGTTTTAGTTAAGTTGGGTTCATATGCTATCATATGATTCTAAGTTACCTAGTGCATTGTTCATAACAAGAACATAGAAGGAAATAATTAGTTTGTTTTCCCACACCAACTTCATGAATTGTAGACTTTGGTACTTACGAATCTTCTGTTTAACACGAAAGTAAAAACATAATAATGCAGGTTGCAAGAAAATAGATAAAACAGATAAGCTGTAAGATAATGATTTATATGTTTTATGACTACCTGCATAGAGTTGACATGCATCTTAGGACCCAGGAAAGCGAATTGCAAGGAGGGGCAAGAAGTTTTTCTGGTCTGGTGTCTAAGTGGCAGGCTGGAGAACATAGGTGCCCATTGTTGCGGAACTTGAAACTCCAAGAAATACCGTAAATCCTTGGGAGCAGGCTTGTCTACATACAGATTCAGCGAGTTAAAGAACCTCATGTTCACATAAACTAGATGAATGTAAGATTAACACATTCACGATTCAATACTTACAACGAAGGTACAAGTTGATTGCATGACTAAGATACCCACTTCCGGGAATCCCGGTCAGAAGAGAAGTAATTGGTATGAACTTGAACAAAATTCCTTCTGGGTTAGTAGGTACTGTCTGAAGCCAGTTAGAGTGACTATGCAAGAACACATTTCCACCTCTTTTTGAACAAATGACAGTGAGTCCCTGTTCAAGTTAAAAAAACAAAGGGAAATAAATAATTCAAGGATTGTAATTATCATTTAAATGAAAAACTCAAATTCTAGACTCACATCTTTGCTTGATGTTTCTGCAATGGTGGCCAACTGCATGGAGTTTGACTGCAAAATCCGGTTAAAGACATCGGGCACCTACATAAATAATCGGAGTTTAGAAATAATATCGGTGTATACTTAATAAAAGAAGAAAGAGGCCATAAATTTCAGTGAGGTGCTAATACTTTTTGCTTGCCCTCTCTTGATTTTCTCTGTAGCAATGAAGGGCCATTTCCATCTGAAAACATAACATCTCCGAGATCCTCCAAATACCCTCTGAGGTCGGACGTAGGAATCGTAGAGGAATTGTTTTGTCTGACGCATATTAAATCGTGACCTCCAATAGTCAAGCCAACTATTATGTGTGTCCCAAATGTCTGGATGAACCTGCATAATACAGTCATTAGTATATACTGCAAGAAAGCAACAATAATGATATTAATGAAAGACAAGTAACGGAAAAGGTTTCTTACAAATATCGATCTCTTTATCAAAATTCTTACCTTAAACCAATTATGAAAATTGAAGAGGTATGGTTTATGTGCATCACAGATACAACACTGACAGAGAACTGAGGGAAATACTATACAATATACATACTCAGGAATCACAGTGAGGCTTACACTACAAGTATCTATCTTTTTATCCATAACACTAAAACCAGAACATTTCCTGTGAATAAACCAACTGTTTCAGTAGAATTAACTTGATATTTGATAAGGATATCAAAATGGGAATTTAATAAAATTCATGATCCCATTTGTTTGAAATCTGCAAGTTGTGATACAGAAATACTCCATATTATGCTATAACTATTTACAACAATAACGACAATTTTATAACGTTAAGAAGAGGGACTCAAGTAACTTTTCCTTGTCTCAAAATGTTCAGTAAGGAAGTCAGACATTTGCAACGGAAGCACAATTATGTCACAATTGCTTCCTATGCGGAAGACGATATGTTCAATCTAATGATTCCACTACTTTGAGAGCAAACCATGGGGAAGTAATACTTTCTGATAAAAAATGCCTTGCATAAGGAAGCAGAAAATGCATATTTCAGCTCATTCATCATCTCATACATGATTAGTTATGTTACGCGTACAATCACATAATCAATCTAACCAGTTGTTCATGCAAAAAGCATCTATATAACCCATATGATGTATCATTCATATATGATGGTCTTAATGAAAGATAATTGCACAAATCACAGATCGAAAAGCTACCTGGCCAATGCTGCTGGATCCCATTGAGGGGGAACAGACTTCTTAAGTATGTTGTTTAGTACAAGTGGAGATGATGTAAGGTGTAAATGATACAAAGAAATAAAGTAACCATCGAAAGCAAGATTTTTGGTGTCTGTAGCATCATGGAGCCAGTCTCCAGTCATACCAAAAATACTGTTAAGATAGCCCGAAGGAACTTTTCCTTGTATTGAAGATTTATGATTAAGTAACTCAGACATCTGTAAGAGAAACAAGATTTGGAAGAAAATGTGAGGTACAACATCAATAAAACACTAAATAAATTTATTTAAAAACATATAAGGCTCCCCTAGCAAGTACATCATTGAACAAATTCCACAGTTCTAGATAGTTTCAAATTGAACCCTGCGTTCTTTTCCCTGATTTCTTAAATGTTAAGTTTAGGGTAGAACTCCCTCCAAGTAATTGAATATTAGGAATTTCAAGTGTATTTGTCAAAGAGTTTTCAGTATAATAGGCACTAGCTATATGACTAAAATCAGCCATTATTCTCAATCAGTAGAGTTCCTAGATCAGGGAACAGATATTCAGGGACAGAACTACACTATACTTGGGACCCCCCCCAAAAAAAAAAAAATGTGTAATTGTATTTTAGGTCCCTGCCATGTTAAGTATTAGACAAATTAAGCCTCCCCCATTTTTAGTTTAGATACTTAATAGGTCCTTTTTCTTTTGAAGTTATCCAAGTTGATCCCTCCTAGTATTTGATCCCGCTTCCATTCCTGCAGATATTAGAATCTGTTTATCCATATGTTACTACAACTCATTTTCCTGGAAGTACCCATTACCCTCTAGCTAAAGTTTACTCTTACACAATTAGTCTATTTTTGACTTTTATTTGTTTATCCCCATGTTATTACAAGTCTTCATTTCCCTGAAACTTCTGCAGCCGGAACATATTCAAACATGGATATAGGAGAATTGTCCTCTTAAGTACATAAAACAACTTAAAGAAAAACGTTAAGCATATCCATGGCAGGTACATCCAACATGCAAAACATAAATCTTAATCCATGTTAATAAAACTCAGGTTTCTTTTCCTAACAAAACAATCATCAAATTGCAAATTCTAATACTTAGAAGCTGGCCCTCAGTCAAAAGATTGGGAATCAACGAAATCCACATGTGACAAAGAGTTTACTTTTCAATTTCATCCCCACCATTCCCAAAATGCATCACCAAAATGATTTTATATAACAAGCTAGTTGCCATTTTTTGAAAACATAAACAAAAGTCAAAATTTTACACCTTTCAAAACCCACAAGTTCAAGTAATTTTAGAATACAAGTTGGTCATCTCAGAATAGTATTATCTCCTTTTGTTTTTGACCCAAACCATGAAAAAGCAAAACAAAAGCAAATTCATGGATCAATCAAGGAATTGAAGCAAATCAAATCAAGTTTTAGCAGAATCCCAGAGCTGAATATTCATCAAAAATATACTTTAAACATAGCAAAGAACATATATATGAAAGAAAAGAAAGATAAACAGACCTGATTGAATTCAAGAACATCAGATTTGAAACGTATACGATCGCCTTTATCAAGCCGTATATCCTGAGAAACAGCTTTGACAGTAAAACCAGCACCTGGAAACACAATGTCTCTTTTATTGGTTTCATCGAGCATGACCAGCCTCGTTCCTTTAGCGTATTTCAACCTGAAATCTCCAGTTATATCAAAGCCTTTTCCCAAAGCTTCCATGGCTATTAACTCTATCGGCTTCTCTGTTTCCGCCATACTCAGACCTCAAGAAAATCACAAAAGCAGCAAGCAGCAACAGTAGAAGTGGCAGTAGTTTTTGGTTGATGATTTTTTTGGGAGAAAGGGGTGGTAAATAGTACAAAATTTGAGGGTCTGCTGCATCATCGAATGCCATTTTTGAATGGGTTTTATATATTAGCGTGGAAGAAGGAGAAAGACAAAAAGAGAAAGAGACGTTTGGTAGTTGAAAAAGCAAGTTTTTCTAATATATCCTTCGGAATTTGTCTGTTGTCCAGACGATTAATTTGAATGGAATCTGTAAATTAGTCAGTAATTTTGATGATTAAAATGGTGGAGTTTTTACAAATTGCTGAGCGAAATTTCCAAATGATGGCTGTCTGAAAAAAAAAATACTATATTTTTTAAAGAATTAAAATGGACTTTAAACTGAGATTTGAAACTGAATTTTTGTTCGAATAAAAATCAATATTATCGACTACCAATTAATCTAAGTACAGAGAACTGACCCTCTTAAATCTCCTTTTGTTCAACACTAAACCGTTACTCAAACGAAATCTGAACTTCGTGAGGGTATCGATACAAAGGATCCATATCGAAGTTTCTTCCATGTTTCCCCATTTGAAGGAGAACTCCCCATGTTCAATAACCCTTTTCTCGAACCTTTTCGATGTGCAAAGGTCTTCGAGGCGGCATTTCCATCGAGTGTAATGATCTTTAAGGCACCGGAGAGCGAGTTGTTGGAGTTGAGCTTTGGTTAGAAACACATTTTGAAGGATTGTTGTTCAAGGTATGCTGTAGAAGAAGATGAAAGACTTGGCTTTGGTTAATTGCAAGAGGCAAAAAGGATGGGAGGTTTTAATAGCAAAAAGGATGGATGGATGGATGGTACATACATATCCTCATAGCAGTTTCAAATGTTACAATCTTAGAGAAGATATATAATGGCAATCAAAGACCAGAAATTAAAAATAATTCAAAACTATAGTTTTTTTATTATCAAGTAATACCCTCTAGTGACTAATTAAACAAATGTAGCAGCAACTAAAGGTAAAGACAGCAACTACCTCTTTCAAATGCTACAACAAAAGTGCAAAAGCAATCCTTGTAAGCAGAAATGATCCATACTTTGGAAACTAAAACACCAGGGTACAGCTGAATATATCAGGGTATTCAAGTTTTACATACCAATGAAAACTCAAGAGTTTCTCAATGAGCAAAAACAGTGTCGTTGCGCCTAGGAGGTCTGTCCGGAATCGATCCTGGTTTGAACTTAGAAGCTTCATGCTTTGCCAGTTCATGGGGCACAGGGCTGCCGCTTTGAACAAGCATCTGCTTGAGATCATAGAAGACATCGGTGTCATGGAGAGTCAAAAATGTTGTGGCCACACCAGTCTTCCCTGCACGTCCCGTTCTTCCGATACGATGTGTATACATTTCGATATTACCAGGCATGTCATAGTTTATGACATGAGCCACATCAGGGATATCAATTCCACGCCCTGCAACATCTGTGGCGACAAGCACAGTGAATCTCTTGGCCCTAAAACCCTCAAGGCTGATTTCCCTCTGCTCCTGTGACCTTCCACCGTGCAAAGTTGTTACCTTATAACCAGCCTTATCAAGATTCTTGGAAATATTATCAGCATTCTTCTTAGTATTGACAAACACAATCGCAGTCTTATCCCCAAGATCATCGAGCAACTTCTGCAATCTCGAAAATTTCTCTGATTCCTTCATCATGATCACGTGTTGAGAAATTAAATCAGTAGCCTTTCCAGCAGTACCAATATTGACCACAACCGGATTCCTCAAATACTTCCTAGCTAGCCTCTCCACAGCTGGAGGCATTGTAGCACTAAACATATAAGTAGTCCGATAAATCCT
Organism: Abelmoschus esculentus; assembly: GCA_035048815.1. Lineage (NCBI taxonomy): Eukaryota > Viridiplantae > Streptophyta > Magnoliopsida > Malvales > Malvaceae > Abelmoschus > Abelmoschus esculentus. Next base: position 17,730,704 of record JAUCBN010000028.1, on the reverse strand, counting down.
TTTTTCATCAAGCTCCTCATCTTCATTCTCTGGTTTCAAATTACTAGATGGCATAGCATCCAATACACCCACAACTTGTGGTTCGAAACCCATATCTATCATCCTATCAGCCTCATCCAGAACCACATAATTACACTGATTCAACACGGCATACCGCCTCTCTAAACAATCCAGTAAACGACCGGGCGTAGCAATAACAACCTCACACCCTTGTCTAATCCTAAAACCTTGTTCCTCTATCGACTGACCACCGACAATTGAAACAACTTTAATACCTAAATAATGTGCAAACTTCATTGTTTCATCCTCAATTTGCTGAGCAAGTTCACGAGTTGGGGCCATGACAACAGCATAAGGCCCCTCAGCTTCATTCTCTTCACTCATAGGTGGCAATCTGGATATATACGCCAACATAGGCAAAACAAAAGCTGCAGTCTTACCTGACCCTGTCTCTGCAATCCCAATCACATCCCTTTGCTGCAATCCCAAAGGAATTGCTGCCATTTGTATAGGTGAAGGCTTCTTATATCCAACTCTCTCCACTGCTTTCAACAACTCGGGAGTCAATTTACTCTCGCTCCAACTCCGCATGGGGCGCGGAATCTTCGACCCTTTATAGGAAATATTGAAATCTTCCCTGAAAATCCTCCAATCTCGTTCAGTCATTTCTTCGAGCTTCTTATCAGACCAATGCTTATCGACCCTCATATCGAAAGTATCGTAAGTATCTGCTGCTGCTTCTTTTAACCTCTGGGCTGCAGCTTCTTCGGGTTTCTCTTCAATCCCATCTTTTTTCCTAATCTCATCCCTCATCTCTTTCTCATTCTTAGCCGCGAGCTTCTTCTGTTCCCTCCGATCCATTCCAGCCCTAAATCCTCTCCCGAACAAAAGCTGAGCCTCATGAGGGTTTTGATACAAAGAATTCATGTCCCTCGAAGTATCTTCCGTGTTTTCCCAATCGAAAGAAAACCTAAATTTCTCGCTAGGTTTAATAACCCTTTTCTTGGGCTTCTTCGATCCGAGGTATTGCTCTTTAATCGACTCCAACTCCTTCTCCCTTTCCCTTTCCGCTAACTTCTCCAACCTCGCCCGTTCTCTAGCCTTGGCTTCTTCCTCCCGCTCGCGTTCCCGGTTCCTCCGCTCAGATTCCCGATCCCTCTCCCGCTGGCGTTCGCGGTCGCGGCGGTCGGAATCAGAGGAGGGTTTGGTGGAGGTGGAATCGGATCGGTTATTGGAAGTGGTGGTGGAGCCGTTGGTGGGGCGGTGGAGGTCTTCGAGGCGGCGTTTCTGTTGCGCGCGTTGCTCTTCCAGGCGCTGGAGAGCTAACTGTTCCCTCTGGGCTTTGGTTAAAAAGACGGGTTTTGCAGGATTGTTGTTGCTCATGGTTTGTGAAGAAGAAGAAGCTGAAGCTGAAGGATTTGAATCGATTCAGTTGCAGAAAGGCAAAAATGGAGGGACCGGAGAATCTCGACTCGAAGGATATTTGTTCTACATTAAGATTATATTATGGTTTTGGTCCCTCATGTTTTATAAATATGAGCCTTTGGTTTCTCAAATTAACATTTGGTTTAATTCCTCTTTTGGTCCTTACACTCTTTCCATATCTAAAATGTAACCATATTCTTTTTTATTTAATAATCAAAGTCCAATGATAACACTGTAAAATGGATGTCATTAAATCGGATTATGCTTATTTTTTCCGAAAAAAAATATCATTCAATTATTTAGAGTCGAGTCGAATCCATATAAGTGTAAAAATATATCGAATTTCATTCTACTTCTCTAAAACAATGTCGGAAGAATTATAATCCCAAATTTAGAAGAAAAAAACTTTACAATCTCAAATTTAATATTTTTTATATGTATTATTAATTTAAAACATGTGAAATTGGCCAGGTTACCATTATTTTTAAAAAAATAAACTTACATAATTTAGTTTAACGAAAGTCTTCTAAAAATATTATCGATTATTAATCAAAATCTTTGAAAAAATAAATTCTCAAATTTAAAAATAGGGGAACAATATTTAAAATGCATGAATAATATAGGGACTGAAAATAGAATTAGACCATCAAAAGTTGAGAGAATTATTATTATGTTTGGTGAGTGAAATAGTTGGACCAGGCCTCTTCTTTAGAATCTAGGCCTACTAATTTTCTAATAAAATAAGTCCAAAAAGCTTCTACAAGGGCAAAATGTTGTTAGGCCCATTTCTTGATAGTGAAACCAACTTATGCTAAAATGATAAATGGGAGAGAATGAGTCATTTCTAATTCTATATGACCTTTGATAATCAAAAGAATTTATGAATTTATCAAATAATTAATAATTGGATATGAAATGATAAAATTGTCGGATAATAAAATCTATATTTGATCTGATAAATCAATTACGTTATCTAAAATTTCTGAACTGTTGAAAAAGATTCTAAAATCGTGATTCTAATATGTGAGATAATAAATATCTTGAATGTATCTCAAATTCTAGAGAAAACTTTAAAAATAAAATTACTCGAGGTAATTATACGGTGAAAGTGACTAAAAGGGCGATTAGTTCAACTAGATGATGTTACCCTTGGGAAAGAATATGTCTGAATATCGGGAACTACGATAATTATGACATAATTAAAACGAATGATTTTAGAGGTCTGATTAACTATTTAAAATCACGGATATTATAAATTTTAATTTTACCCTTTGGGGGTTAAATTATCAAATTATTTGTGGGAGTAAAAATGACCCAAAATGCTGTTATGACTAAATTAATTAAAATTATTGAGGTATATTTAAAGTCTTGAATAAATTTGATGTACGTAAAATTTTGATCTGTTAGATATCTAAATTTATCTCGATATATTTGATTTTTGTATAATCAGGATATGGTAAAAACTTTAATGACCTTGGGTACAAATTTTTGAATACTTGATGAAGCTGGTGATTATCAAACTCTTTCAAATAAGGTCTTTAATTCTAATACTAAATTAAAGAAATAAAATTTCTAAGTTCATAAAACTTAATAATTTCTAATTTTTAATTTTTAATAAAATAAATGATTTATTAATAATTGACATGCGTTGTAAAGTGTCAAAAAATCACACGAAAAACAGCGAGATCAATAACATATTTACCAAATCAAGGAATAATTAAGCATAAAATAATAACTATTTTAAGTACTTATCAATAATCATCGATTAAAATATATTTTATTAGAAAACTAGGAATCAAATTTGCTACATAAAAAAACAAAATATTGAAAAATAAAAATAGAATAATTTTATATTAAAAATTATAAATACCCATTTCTAGTGCATATTATACCAATGTCTTGCATATTTTTTGTTGCTGTAAATCAAATCCCACAGGCATTTCATTCTTGAAGTCTGATTCCATGAACCACTAGACTGCACTTGAAATAGCCATCCAGACTACTTTCTGACTGTCCTTGATTCCCAGTGTACTACAAGAATAAATGTTCTTTCAAGAGGAAAGCAATGCTATGGAAAAGACAAAGGAAGCATATTTCTTTTATGAAAATAGCAAGGAGGACAAGTAAAATCCGATGACTATGTTTATGTTTATTCGTTTTAATAGTTTAAATAAAAATAATTTATTATATTTTTGTATTTAAAACATTTCGATAACCTTTTTCCATCATAGTTTTTTTATGCATAGAGTTTAAAAACTTTTGAAGTTCTTTTTATAAATCCGAGACTTACTTAAAAAACTGATGTTATAGTTTCTACGCGACTACGATCATTTAATGTGATAGCTAACAAGTCTACTAAGTTTTCTGTTAGTTAATTAACTTGACAATCGATTTTATCTTATCGATTTTATCTTAAATACTCCATGTTGGTACCCTAGATTATTGTTTATTATTTTCTTTAATTTATTTTTTATTATCTTTTCTAAACTGTCATTGAATGCGAATTTTCGTTTAAATCAAAAAGAGTAAACCGTCTAATACCATTATTATCTCATTTTCACCGTCATAAATTTTATCAATTTTTATATATTTTTAATCATTTAATATGCCTTGTTAAATATACTTTGTATTTATTACATGAATATTAATGTAAAACAAAAAATAAGGTATGCAATTAACGAAATTATTGCATTTGTTTTTTATGCTAAGCTTGAAATTGTTTTATTTATATTTATCTTCCAATAAGCATTTTCTATTTTCATACATTTGCATGTGCATTTGTTTTAATTAATAATCTATTTTTTAACCGTATCTTTATTGATGCTTCTACTTTAAATTTGTGGATTTAAGGTTTAGGGTTCAGTGTTCACGGTTAGGAGTTATGGTTAAGGTTTAGGAAATTAAGAGTATAGTGTATTTTTAAGGTATAGGGTTTAGGGTTTAGGGTTTATGATGTAAAAAATTAGGGTTATGGTTTAGATTCAATTTTTAAGATTTTAACAAGAGACATGAAAAGAGACACGGTTAGGAGGTAAAAAATTTCTACTCAATGTCGAATCCACCAAAATTAAATGTTAAATATTAAAAACTATATTAAATTATAATTTAACGAGTGATTCTAGTGAAAGAGAGGATGATGTTCCTCTTAAGAAATCTGGGATTGAGTAACTTTTTCTGCAAGATGTATTTCTTGTTAAATAGTAAGAAAAAGTACGAATATAAATTAAAAATACTAATGAATGGAATTATATTAAACAATAATTAGATTGTTTTAGATTTCATTCGACTCGATTACACTACGAGTCGAATAAAGTCTAATTATACTCCTAAACCATATGCAAAGCTCTCCTAACACTACTTTGTGGCTGAGATTTTCTGTTAAGAGTAGAATCATGCATGAGTTAAATGAGTTGATTAGTTGGTTGGTATACTAGGCATGTTTGAATTTGTTTTTTAAAGAAAGAAATCAGATGCTACACCAGCCTTTCTCATGTTCATAAAGCAAGTGGAGTTGGGTACGATCGAATATAAGAATTTCAATCAGATGGAGGGGGTGGCTTCAAGACTCTAGCTCTGTTATTTCCGCATCAAAACAAGATTTTCTTGTTCTCATTCTTCCCAACACCACGGACTGGCTGAAACAAAGCACTGGTAGGGATAGATCGATGGGTGTTAGGGACAATCGCACCTCGAAATTTCAAATTCCTATATAATTTCGTACAGTTCAGATCACCTGACATAAAATCTCGTGTTTGGAGCATATGCATATAGTAGAAATGAGTGTTTCCAGCATTTTCATTACCAAACCAACTATGAACAACTCTAACTCAAGCTCATCCCATAACCAGACCAGTGAAACTGACCAGAAATCCATGGCAAACAAGTGTTACCTCCCTCTTTTATTGCTCAACTACGCCTTCCTCTTTATTGGCTCTTTGTCTTCAAGCTTGCTCTCCAAGTATTACTTCAACCACAAAGGCTCAAGCAGATGGGTTTCAACTTGGGTTCAATCTGCTGGGTTTCCTCTACTCATAATCCCTATTCTTCTTCCTTACTATGTTTTCAACTCAACTCAACGTAAACCCTTCACTCGTTTCACTCCCAAGATTCTGGTCTTGTCCATATTCATAGGCTTCATGCTAGGCCTAAACAACCTGCTGTTCTCATGGGGGAACTCGTATCTCCCTGTGTCAACTTCGTCTCTCCTTCTGTCATCTCAGTTAGTGTTCAATCTAATTCTTTCTGTCATCATCGTGAAGCAGAAGATCACTTTCATGAACCTGAATTGTGTTGTTTTGTTAACACTGTCTTCTGTGTTACTAGCCTTGGAAGCCAGCAATGACAAGCCCCACGGTTTAACTCGAGCCAAGTACTTCGTCGGGTTCTTTTCAACCATCGGTGCAGGGTTGCTTTTCGCTTTGTATCTTCCTGTTACAGAGATGGTGTACAAGAAGGTGTATTGTTATGCAATGGTGATGGAAATACAGTTGGTGATGGAGGTTGCTGCGACGGTTTTGGCGACTGTCGGGATGGCGTTCGACGGTGGGTTTGCGGAGATGAAGAGGGAAGCGAGGGAAGTGTTTGATAAAGGGGAGATGGTGTATTGGGGTACGGTGGTTTCGAATATCTTGAGTTGGCAGCTTTGCTTCATGGGGACGTCGGGGATGGTGTTCTTGACGTGTTCGTTGACCGGTGGGATATGCATGACGGCGTTGCTGATGATGAACGTGGTGGGTGGAGTGGTGGTTTATGGGGATGAGTTCGGTGGTGTTAAGGCTATTTCGACCGTCATGTGTGGGTGGGGCTTCTGTTCTTATGTTTATGGAATGTATGTTAAGAGGAAGATGATCAAACATTTGGATCCGGATTCAAATTTTACAAATATTCGACCCGTTACAACTCTCGATCATAATCATCTTAATAATTCTTCCAATTCTATTGAGATGACTCAATATATAGTTTCTTCTTCACCTCCTAATCAAATAGGGGTTTGAAAATTGTATTTACCTCTAAGGTTTGGAGCTTAATTATATTGAAATATATGTACATATTTCTCTTCATTTCAAGAAAATTAGAATATATATATATTATGTATCTATTTGGTAATTTAGTTATTATGCATGTATTTGGTAAGTAGTTTGATTCCTCTTAAGCAAGTCTTAGATTCGAGACGTTGTGTATGTAAAAAATCCTTATTGAGAGACTCATCCACCAATGCTAGGTGTGCAACGCGGGTCGGTCTAGATAGTTAGTATAAGACCTGAAAACAAGAAAAGCAATAAAAAATTATAATCTATTCCAATATTAAGAATCCATTTTCAAATTAAATAAAAATTTTAGAAACTAAACTAAACAAAACAAAAATAAAATTTCATTTAAAAAATATTAAACTAAATTATAAAAAATAAAAATAAATAGGGGTTAATTTTAGATAGTGAAAATTTAGATATTAAGCTGAACAAAAATAAAATTATCTTAAAATTACTAGACTAGATTAAAAAAAATAGAAACAAATTAAGGTGAATTTTAGATTAAATAAAAATTTATGGACTTAAAATAATAAAAATAAAACTATATTTATCTCAATTACAATTTGACATATATATCATCTATGGACTTAAGTGAACAAAAATAAAACTATATTGATTTCAATTATAATTTGATATGCATATATAAATTTTAGAGTCTGAACAAAAAAAAAATTATTTTAAATTAGATTTAAATTATAAGAATTAAAATAAATAAAAGTTCATTTAGATTAAATAAAAAATTATTGATTTAACTAAACTAAATAAAAACCATATTGGTCTCAAATATAATTTAACATATATGTTATTTGTATTAAAATATTACTCTCTGTCTCGTTGGTTTAAGAAATTTAGTATTGACTTTTTAAAATTAAAATTTTAAAATAATTATGGTTATTTTAAATATTTTAATTTATAAAATATATTTTTAAAGTATTATATTAGAGGTTTCTTGACCATTTGCATCACCAACCAGTCCTGCAAACGGATTCACTCCTGCACTTGGACACACATCATCATCATCTTCTCCTACCTCCAGAATGTTTTGAAGCTGAACTTTCCAAGCCTTGGCTTTACCAATCAGTCTTCATAAAGACTCACTCCTCTGGTTGTGACTAGGGGTGTAAACGAGCCGAGTCGAGTTCTAGTAATGCTAAGCTCGGCTTTAAGATTTCAGTCAAGTTCGAGTTTGAGTAATTTTAAACGAGCCTAAAAAATCTGAGCTCGACTCGACTCGTTTAGAACTCGAATCGAGTTCGAGCTTTTTTCGAGCCTAATCGAATTAACTATTAATCGATCTTTGACCATGTTAGACTTGAGTAACTCTTATCTCTTACGTCTCATTTAAAGCTTAAAGGAGAAAAAAACTTTGATACACAAGTTGTGTAAACTCAAGCTTGTTAATTTTAGGTTTTAGTATGTTAATTTAGAGTGTAAGACTTATGTTTAGGTTTTAGTATGTTTAGGGTTTTAAAGTATATTTACATTTTTGAGTAGCTCGTGAGCTTTTCGAGTCGAGTATCATGTAGCTCGGCTCATCTCGTCAAGAACTCGAGCCGAGTTCGAGCTCGAGCCAAGTCCAATCGAATCGAGTTTTGATCGAGTTTTGATCGAGTCGAGCTCGAGTAACTCGCGATCTGTCTCGTCTCATTTACAACCCTAGTTGTGACCATAGTTTTATTAGCTTTCCCTACGTTCAGAATATTTTCAAGTCCTTCTAACCAAACCTCGACTATATTCGGATGGCCGCGACAGTTAAAAAGATCACACATCGGCTTGATGCAACCTTGACTTACAAGGAACCTAAAATATCGCCCCACGTAATTTATCAATGAGTAAATTTTAAAACTTTTACACTGTGTAACATGATCTCATCCTATATATACATACTATTTTCATACTTAATCTAATCATGAGTCCCATGAGATGTGATATATAGTCCATCTCACAGCAAGAGTTCCACAAGACGTCCACATACACCTGCTTCGATGACGGCTCGGATTTCATCATTTGTGCCCAACATGCATCAGATAAGACTTGTTCATCATTTGAATGGATAAGATGTGCTACTGCAGGGACTGCAGGCTTAAACTGAATAAAAATGTTTATAATAAATTCAGCTCTGCTAAAGAACACTTTAACAGGGTCAAACCTGATCGAATTGAGGCTGAGGCTTGCCCCGACAAAAATTTAACAGGGCCATATAGCAATTCTCTGCACTGTAAGTATAGGATGCTACTCTTTCTCCCTTCCATCTCCTCAACGCCTCTTTAGGAATTAGCTGATGATAGTCTGTCGAAGAAGCACATGTCAAGATTGAAACCGCATGGTAAACAGCAGTATCTGTAGGCAGAAAGAAATCCCAACGAGACCATCCGAGTTCAAGTCGGTGCTGCGGATGGAGGAGGTGCGTTATCTCAGGAGGCATATTGCAACGCAGTTTCAATGCGCATGATCTGTGCAGGAAAACGTTGCAGCCTTCACATGCAAAGGCACCGTCTAGGATCCCCCCCCCCCCCCCCCTTCTCCACAACATTTCCCTTCAGCTTTCTCAACAGAACTCTAGGAAGACTAACTATATTCAGTTTAAGTTCAGTTCGATTCAGGTTCGGTTCAAATTATTTTGAGTTTAATTATATTTTGTTTAAGTTCAGTTTGGTCTAATTCAGATATTTGATTTTAATTTGGCTCATACCGATTCAGTTTCGGTATCGAATTGATTCAATTGATTTCTAATTTGATTGGTTTTTAATTCGATTAGTTTTAAATCGATTATATTCAGGTCGGTTAAATTCGATTAATTTATAAGGTACGAAAGAGATGCATATTGCACATAAGAAAAGAATAATTGTTTTCCTCAGTGATGAGAACACGTTAAGTATATATGCATGCATAAGCCTCTGTATAAAGGCAACAACTTGCTTAAAGTACACTAGAAGTTCTTATACTTTATACATTTTAGTACCTTTATTATGAAAAGGTACATTTTAGTTCTATTACTATATCAAAAATTTCAGTTTAGTCCCTTTACTATCAAAAGGAACATATCAGATCATGCAACCTTTAAAATTAATTTGAGAGATACTGTATGTTTTACCGTACGTTTTTAATAGTCGAAACTCATAATAACATTCTACCAAACGTTTTTTTAATAATCTAAAGATAATTATAATGTAATATATGTTTTTAATCTTTTGATAATATATTTATACTTCGTTTTTCACTGAAATCACTTAAAACTTAAATCTCTTAAAATAAGTATTATTCGTTTGAAATCACTTATTAAGTTCGACCGTATATTTTGAATGTATATGAATATGTAAACAACATATATCATACGTTCAATTTTTAATCAGTTACAGTGGTTACAATAGTATCTGTTCTAGAGTATACTCTCAACTATTGAACATTGATCGCTCAATCACAGTGTTAGTATCACTGGTGCTCAAACTCGTGACTTTCAAAAACAACAATTGCTCATTTAACCATTGGAACAAGATAATTCGTACTACATTAATTAACTAATTAATTAATTATGTCACGAGGCTTGGGTGGGATGGTTATGAGCTAAGGCTAAGGCATGTGGGGGTTTAAAAACCTAATTGAATTCTAAACTGAATGCTTTTGCTTTGGTTGGTTTATATAATGACGAGTCCCAACTCCTACGTGAAAAGGTTTCTTTCCCCACGCGCTATACCTCATACGTGATTAATGTAAGGTCCCTTTATTATAGGGAGATTCTCAATTTAGTCCCTATACTATTAAACAGGTCAATATAAGCCCTTTATTATAGAGACTAGTGTAAATTAGTTCCTTTATTATTGGGAGCTTATCAATTTAATCCCTATACTTGAATTCGAGTAATTCCTATTTTATATTGGTCTTTAAATTTTTAAATGTTTTAATTTTATTCTCAAACTATAATTATCAATTTAAATCGATATACAGACTTAAAATATTTATAAGTTTAGTGACCAATTTAATATAAAAAATACAGTTTGAAGGTTGATTTAAAATAAGAGTCATAATTTTAAGATAAAATTAAAATATTTAAAATTTTAAAAAATATTTTAAAATAAGTCATAATTTTGGGACCTTGATAAAAAAAAATTCATAAGAAGCGCGTGGGAGTAGTGATTAAATCCCATTAGATACCAATGTCCACCGTTGGTCTCTGAAACTTTCTCCCCCGTTTTCTTTCACGTCAAAAAGCCTTCTCTTTCCTTCATTTTCCCACCAACCAAACAATCTTAGAGAGAAAAAAAATGTCAGACGATGAATCAGAGGAAGAGTACTTATTCAAAATAGTGATAATAGGCGACTCCGCCGTCGGGAAATCCAATCTCCTTTCTCGTTACTCGCGAAACGAGTTCAACGCTCACTCCAAAGCAACCATTGGAGTCGAGTTTCAGACACAGAGCGTAGAAATCGATGGAAAAGAAGTGAAGGCTCAGATTTGGGACACTGCCGGACAAGAACGTTTCCGTGCCGTGACATCGGCTTATTACAGGGGAGCTTTCGGTGCATTGCTGATTTATGATATTAGCCGGAGAGTAACATTCGACAATGTTACTCGGTGGCTCGATGAACTCAATTGTAAGTACTTCTTCCTGCTCTGGTTTCTGAGTTGCCGTGAATTTCTGGGTTTTTTTTCTTGGTTTGGTTGCTTTGAATTGCATGGACGAGTGCTGCCGGAAGGACAATGGCACGTAGGACGAATATAGAATTTTATGTAAGGTGCATACTAATAAGAAGTTGTATTACAATGTAAAGAACGTAAATTTAGAAGAATTTTAAGGATATAAAATTAGATTATCGATAAAAAATATATAAAAAAATTTGAAAATTTTAGGGGTACGTTACATCGAGTACCCCTAGATCCAGGGATGACACACCTAAAATTTCAAAATTTTATATATTTAGTGGCCAATGCACATATGGGATAAAGTAGGCCCAAACTCACTCTTAAATTTTTTAATATTTATGAGTTGTGTCCACCTTGAAATTTTAAAATTTTATGTGTATTCATCCTCAAATATTTTTCTGAATTCGTCACTGTATATATACAGGGATGGATTCAAGATTTAGAATTGAAAGACAAAATATATATGTCTAAAAAGAGTAAGTTTATAAATAAACTAAATTCTTAAATATTTAAATAATAATAAAAAAATCCTTAATACGAAGGTGATTGCATGCACAACGTCACTTATTTGATAATGTTTTTCAATCCACCATGTACCAAATTTTTCAGCACATTCGGATACCACAGTGGCAAGGATGCTGGTGGGAAACAAATGTGATTTGGAAGATTCAAGGGAAGTGAGCTTGGAAGAAGGTAAAAGCCTGGCTGAATCCGAAGGCTTGTTCTTCGTCGAAACATCGGCATTCGATTCGACGAACGTCCAGACCACGTTTGAGATCGTCATCCGAGAGATATATAACAATGTAAGCCGGAAAGCGTTGTGTTCGGATTCGTACAAAGCTGAGTTGAGCATCAACAGGGTGAGTTTAGTGACTGATGATGGGTTGAAGCAATCTAAGACCAAGTATTCATGCTGTTCTTCATAGTTTATATATGTTTGTTTGCTTGGTTCATGTGTTTGATCCGATTTGATTTAATTAATTTGAAAAACTTTGTTTTTGACTCACAATAGGCAATGGAGAGTTGTTTCTTTACATGTGGAAGGAAAAGCCCATGGGTTTGACCCAAACTCTTATTCCTATTAGGCCCACTAGAAACTTATCCAAAGAATTTTTAAACATTTTAACGGATTATAATCACTAATTTTATCCGAATTAATAATTTTTTTTTATCTCCGTTGCCTAGTATTGTTTTCGGGCATGAATTTGTTTAGATGTTGGTATTTATGTTTTAAGATAAAATGGTAAAAAGTTTAACCTATAGACACTACTATTTAACTCTAAATTTTAATCACAAACCTTAAACTCTAAACTCATAACCTAAACCTTTAATTTTAATCTCAACCCCTAAACAGAAGACTGCATATAAAAAGGTGATGGGAGTACTCGTAACATTCTGTCGTAAATTAAATCCGATATTAGTATAAGAATACGAGGATGTAGATTAAATCTGATATTAATATAAGAATGCGAGAACGTTGCAAATTTGTCTATTCTTCTCTTTCTCTTTTTTTTTTTATATTCATTTTAAATTCTTTCTATTTTGAGTTTGTTGTACATGTAAACCGATAAATTTTATTGATATTTTAATAATACTTTAGATAAAATAAAAATAAATTATTTATTAAAAAAATAAAAAAAAAACATAACCGTAATTTAAATAAATAAAAAACTTTTATTCCTTAATTATACGTTATTTTATAATTGATTTTATAGTTTTCATCAATTTAATTTATATAAAAATAGTTTTACCAAGAAGTTGTAGCATTCCAATTTCCAAGGCCAAATCAACTAATTGAAGTGATTAAAGTCAAAGTTTGTCTGGTTTGAAATTTTCTTCCTAGTACTCTAAATTTTAAACAGTTATTAAATTTAAAATTTAAAATATAACCCTAATTTTTAAAATCAAAAAATTCAATTTACACGACTCGAATATCATTTTTTCTCATAATATTAATAGGCTTAATGGGATAAATATTCCCTTTTATTTATTTATTTATTTTAAAAATAATTCTTTTCTAACTTTATTTTGAAGAATAACTCTCTTTTTATACACGTAAACATAATTCGCATTCTGCACGACATAAATTACTAATTCGCATCTTAAAAAACGCGAAGTATGGTTGATGTGAATAGTATGCTATTCGGTTTTTAAAAATATATATTTTAAATTTTTAAATATAATTCGCATTCTGCATGACGCCAATTTGAATAATTAAAAAATTATACTCAAAATATCGTGAGAAATAGCGCGGATATTTTTAAAATTTAAGAGTAATTTATATCATACATTTAATTTTCTAAAAAAACAGATAACATATAATCCACGTCAGTCATACCTCACGTTCTATAATTTGCAAATTAGTAATTCATATCGTACATAATACAAATTACGTACATGTGTGAAGAAATAATTATTTTTTAAAATATTCTGTTGACAAATATCCTATTCTCCGTCGGTGACCACTGATCGAGGAATGTATCAACCTTGAATCACGCACAAGTTATCTTCTCATTTTTATATATACCTATGATCTCAACATGTTTTTAGGGGATTATACCATAGGCCCGATCTATTATGTTAGTTGTGGTCCTTAATCAATAAAAATCATTTATTCTATTACTAATCAATCATATAATTAATATAATTTTTAAAAATTATATTTTTAAAATGACATATAAATTATGAGTGAAGATTCATTGGTCGGAAAAAAAATGAATTTAAGATTAATAGTGAAGTGGGTGATTATTATTGGATGAGACCACGACTGACTTAATAGACCATGCCTATAATATATTTTCTTTTTTTTAGAGTCTATTAATACTAATATTAATACTAATTAATTATGTGTTTAATTATTGAAGTTGATGTAAAAGAGGTAGATTCTGTGTATGGGTATTTTTATAAATTTAAAAAATAAAAAAGTCATGATTCAATAGGCATGCACCAGAGGAAGAAACGGTTCAACCAGGACAAGTGGTAAGATAATTTAAAGGAGAGGGAGTGTGATGCATAGAAAGAGAAGTGATTTATTTTATATGGAACAAGTTTGGTAGGATATAATCATCAAAAGTTAAGATTTCGGGTTAAATGAATAAATCATAAATATTTATTGGTCGAATAAAATAAATCGTAAAAGTTTGTCTATTTTATTATATTTTCTTCAATCAAATCAGCTGATATAAAAGATTCATTACTGCTAGAGAAGTATGATTTTTGACTAAACTCTCTTGATTTGACCTATAATTAGGCTATCTTAACGTATACAAAATTTTAAAACTGTGGGCTAAACCTGTTTTAGACTGTAGGCGGGTAGAATTATATATAGGCTTTGCAACTAATTGCAAACAGACACTCTGTAATACGGATGAAAACGAATCGAGTCGAGTTCGAATAGTATTAAGTTTAATTTGACTCGTTAATATTTTGAGTTAAATTCAAGCTTGAGTAATTTTAAATGAGTTTTAAAATGTTCGACTCATTAAAAACTTGAGTCGAATTTGAGCTTTTTTCGAGCCAAATCGAGTCAAGTATTAACTGATCTTTGATCGTGTTAGACTCGAGTAATTCTTATCTCTCAAATCTCATTTAAAGCCTAACAAAGAAAAACTTTGATACACAAGTTATGTAAACTCAAGCTTATTAATTTTAGGTTTTAATATGTTAATTTAAGGTTTAAGACTTATATTTAAGGTTTAGATTTTAGGGTTTTAAGTTTAGAAATTTAGGTTTTAAATTATAAAAATAATAATATATTTATATTTTTGAGTAGTTTGTGAGCTTTTAGAGTCGGATATCATGTAGTTCGTCTCGGCTCGTCAAGAACTTAAGTCGAGTTTGCATTTGAGCCGAATTCAATCAAGTCAAGTTTTAACCGAGTTTTGACCGAGTCGAACTCGAATAGCTCGTGATTTATCTCGTCTCATTTACATCCCTACTCTGTACAACTAATGAAATGTTAACTTGGTCCGAATATATCAGTATAATTATGTGTTTTGACGAATTTTAATTCAAATCTTAATTTTACTAAAAAAATTCTAAAAAAATTGATTTTAATTGTTTAAAATTCATGATTTAAGAGATTACAAAAAAAATAAATATTAAATAACTTGATTAATCAATTAAATATACTTATTTTAGTATAATTATAATTAAAAGGCTTAGGATTACTCTTTCTCATAGAGTACTTTTAATTTATCAAATTTAACCCTATTTTTTAAAATTAATTTGACTCTTGAACTAATCAAATTACAACAATATTTGTCTCTCTAGTTTTTATCAATAAAAATCAACGTTAACTATTACGATATTAATATGATAATTTATGTACTGATATAACCGTCAATAACAATGACGTAACAATTTACGTGTAAAATAAGACATTTAAATATTAAATTTTTAATATATTAATTTAGTATACATCAATATTGTTAACTGTTGCGTCAACACTGAAACAGTCATTAAATTTTTAATAAAAAATAAATATTAATAAAATTTAACTAATTCATTAATAAAATCAATAAATTAAAATTACTATAATAACAAAAATAACCCTTAAAACTAACTAAAATCAATCAATACAATAAACAAATAACTAAATTAAAAGTAAATTATAAATTTATGCATCCATTTGAGCACAGGCTAATCATAACCCCTGTCATGCAAATGATTCTTTCTAGCTTTGGTCGGAAAAGACATTAAGAAATACAAAATAATTAAACAATAAAAAAATCTTATTAACATTTTTATGAGATTATATTATTAAAATAATTATAGTGAGTGGCAATTAACAAATATTTTACCTTGGGAGCCGTTCCTGTTAAATTATTTAGATAAATACTAGGATAGGTGGATCAAAAATTAAATAATATTGGGTCAAATAGTGGAAGGTTGCATGGGAATGTGTGCATCAATGATTCAAACATTACAGGGTGAATATTTGATCGAGTTAAATAAAAAATTTTAGTTATTCGAGTTGAGTCATATTTTACAATTTAAACTTTATTTTGAACTTTTCGGTTTAAGTTGAGTTTAAGAAATTTGAGTTGAATTGAGTCAAATTTTCGAGTTCCTATAAATATTTTTAATTATAATTATTTATCATGTTATAGTATAATTTGATTCTAATTTAAACGATATTCTCTAATTATATAAAATATGTATATATATATAATTTTTTTCATATGTAGCAATATTTCTTTATATATATATCATAAAAAATTGATAGATTCGTCTCAAACTTAAAAATTAATCTTTTAATTATTAAAAATTTTGAGTTATTCGAATTTCCATTTTATAACTCGAACTTTATTTAAAAAATTTCAAGTCGAGTCTATAAGATTTCGAGTCGAATTAAAACGAATCGAGTATTTTTATCTCGAGTCAAGTCAAGTTATTCATTTTTTCGAATCGAGTCGAATTTTGCTCACCCCTAATAACGGTAGCTCAATAGGAATTAGTGAACCATTTTTAATAGAAAATATAAAAATAAAAAAATATATATATAAGTTTTAATTTAAAGAGAACATTATTAACCTTTTGATCTATCTTTAATTACAAAGATAATTGAAAAAGTTTTGAATATATATTGATTGATTCAAAGGTTGATCTGATATTGACTCAAATTAAAATGAATCGATCTAAATATAATCGATTCAGTACTAATTAAACCAAAATTTAATCAATCTGATTCGACTGAATTATTACAGACCCGAAATAAACTTAACCCGACCCAACCTAAATCGAAAGAATTATTTATCACTTATAGATCTAATTTATCACCTCAGTAGACCAACTGATTATTTACTTCCAAAACTAATTATTTCGAGTCCAAGGGTTTAATCCGGTGGTTGAAAACAGGCATTGCAAAGGAATGGTCCAGATTCAAAGATGAATGCATTTTTATAATATAAAAAATAAAATTTAAAATATAAACTAATAACATTTATAAAATAAAGAACGGATCAAAAATTCTATGGCTTATAAAAAATAAAATAAATAAAAACAAAAAGAAGAAATTTCTTGATCTGTCGTAGTCCACACCTCTTTTCACAAATAATTCACATCTTATTTCGTCTAAGGGTATTTAAAAGTTTGGTTAACCGAAATAATCAATCCAACTAAAGTTTTTGGTTAATCGATCGGTTAATTTTAGATTAAATCGGTTAATGATTAATGATTTTTTAAAATTTTAATTATCGATTAATTCGGTTCAAAATAGGTTAATTAATCGAATTAACTAAAATTTTTATATTTTATATATTATACATTTATTTTTAGTCATTAAACTTTTAAAAACTATAAAATGATCATTAAACTTTATAAAATTAATATAAAATGATAATTAAATTTATTAAAATATAAAAAATAATCATTAAAATTTTTAATATTTATCAATAAATTTATAATGTGCGATGAATCAATGTAATAATTGGATAAGTCTAATGTTTTTTTAGAATTTTTGAAAGTTCAATAACTAATATATAATTTTAACATAGTTTAGGGACCATTTATGCAATTTACCCAATTTGTTTTTAAAAAGTTCGGTTAACCGAATTAACTGATATTTTTGGTTCGATTAAAATTTTTATAAACTTTCGATTCGATTAACAATTAATAAAAAAAATCGGTTAATTAAAATTTTAAAGTTCGATTCAATCTATTAACCGAGAGATTATACGGTGAACCCTGTTCACCACATCATTCATGGTCCAAGCAATCAGGACCGTTGATCTTTAAATAACCACCTAATAACTACCTATCCACTAAGTCCATGTAGGAAAGAGGTGATGATTCACTTGAAAAAATTTAAGATCAACGGTCCTGATTGCTTGGGACCATGGATGACGTGGTGAACAGGGTTCACTGTATAATTTTTCCTATTAACCATACCGACCGTTTGAACACCCTTAATTTCATCCGTTTATTTTAAAGTAAAAATTGTAAAAAAATATATACTTTCTCTCTTTCTGTCATTATAATTATAATGAATTAATTAAAATTAAATGTAATATTAAAATAAACCCGACCCACTTTCTTCCTTGGTGCATTAATCATTAATCATTGATCATTATTAATCGTTGATCATTAACATAAAACAGTTGTAGTGCTTGGTTCCCAACAAAAGCAGTAAAAGATAATTAATTAATTAATTTGTAATACTGGTTAATGATTATTAAATGTGTTTTATTAACATTTAAAAGTTGGTAATATATTAGTTAAATAATAATATTGTATTTCATGGAAAGGTAAACAATTTAAGTTTTGGAAAATTGTTTTGAATTTAATGATGCAATTATATTAAAATTAGGAATTGTTAATTATATATTTTAAATTTTTTTTTCTGTTGTCGTCATGTTTTTTATGATTTTTTTCTTATTAATCTGATCAATTCGCATTATACACTTAATTTTCGTGAATAAATTTTTCAACGATGATTTTTAGATAAAATTTCGAACTCGAAATCTGTTTACCTAAATTTACCATTACACCTTATATATAATTAATATACTAATTTATAAAAAGAGAAAGGATAAATTATTGATCATTAAAGTTTAAAAATTTTAAATTAATCACTCAACTTCTAAATTCCTCTTATTTCGGTCATTCTAGTGTTAAATAAAATAAACTATATCACAAAATATCATTCAAATAATCTGTCATAGTAAAAATCAATTAAACAAGCCACGTCATCCCATTATTTATGATTTTACGATAGAATGATTAAAATAAAAATAATTTAAGAATTGAATATTAAATTAAAAAATTTAAATTTTAATGACCTAAATAAAAGTTAAAAGAAATTGAATTCTGAAATTTGTAATTCCAATTAATTATCAATTGGTCAAAGCTTTTTTTATATTTAGTGTATATATTTTATATATATATATATATTTTTATCTTTTAATATATTTTTTCATAGATTATTTAATTATTCATTTTATTTTATATTTTTAGGGATGAATTTGACAAAGTCATGACTGATTAAGATAATGTTTATTTATAATTATATTGATCTTTTATGTTCTGAATTTTCGGATTGAATTTGGATACCCAGTTTATGTTTGTGGATAGTTTCTCACGACACTTGACTTTGATTTTTGTTCTCAATAGTCTTTCAATAGCTTAATCCTTTTGTGATTTATTTGATGATGCAGTTAGATTTATTCGTGTTATTTTTCGTTCAAATTTTTTAAATGAGTTTTTGATTTTTTTCATGTATGTTCCTTATATGATCTGAAGTGACTAATTTTACTAAAATATCTAAGTTATGTATATAATTTATAACGATAATTGTAAATATTTATTATAATTTTAAATATGTTCTCTTTTAACAAGGTTAATGATTTCTATTAAAAATAATAAATTATTATAAAATTTAATCCGAAATAATTGGTTAATAGATCAAATGTGAGTGGTTATAAAATATTTTTATATTTTCTTTTGATTAGGTAGAGAGAGATAAGTACATTTTCAAGATAAATATAAATTTTTTTATTCATATATAATAAAATAATATGAATAACATTGATTACTCGATATGAATCTTAAATTTATTTTATATTTTAATACTATCACTCATAAATTATACTACTTTTATCCTATTAATATATTACTCGTTGATTTTTTACTTAATTTTAAAAAGATTTTTTTTTTATAAAAGATATAATGTATAATAATAATAAAAACGACTTTGTTCAAACACATAAAGGATCTTTATCTATCCTTCTATATATTCATGAATCGGTTGAGAAAGAATGAAGCATTCGTTTTAAACACATGAGTCGAACGTGTAATAGAGTGACCGACTACATTACTAAACTAGTTTTTCTTCGGGATTTCGAAGTCAAGATTTTGGACTCTTCCCCAAGTGAGGTCATGTCTCTTCTTCTTGAGAATAGTTCTGGTTCTTAGAACACTTTTTTTTAGTTTGTTTGGTTTTTCGTTTAGTTGTTGAATTTTGATTCGATTTGTATTATAGTGTGTATTCTTTTCCTACATTTAAGTTTAAAGAGGTTTTTAACGAGACACAATATAATTCATTTTGTATATATTTATTCTAATATAACCATACATTTTCATCAAATATATAATAAAAACGACTTTTTATCCTTAAAAAATAAAAAATAAAAAGAATAATATTTTATTAAAATAATTAATTTTTTTTATAAAATAATTAAATGAGATAATTTTAACGTATAAAAATTATAAAATAGGATGACTTAGGGGTGGACAAAAAACTCGATTATTTGGTCCCGGACCTGATAAGACCCGGTAGATTTTTCATCTTTTATTGGCTTCGGTGGAACTAAGACTGGATCTAAAATTTAAGTCCCGATCATAACCGAGACCGAGACTGAATCTTGATTTTTTAGTCCCGGTACCCGGTGAGTATCCAATAAGATCGGGACCAATACCAAATATATGATATGATTTTCTTTTGTTTATTTTTCTTATCAAACTTTCTCTTTATGTATGAATATTATGACTATGACTAATTTTAAAATTTTATTTTTCAAGCCTATAATATGACAAAATCTGACATTAATATTGAAGAATAAAAGTTTATTTCTTAAAATATGGAACCTGAAAAATATTTCCCAAAATATTGAACTTTCTAAAGTAATTTTAAAGTCGTATTCAAAAGAATTCGATTTTAAACAGTAATTTCAAAAAAAATCAATAACAAATAACAGTGCAGTAAACAATGAGCACAGTGCAGTCAACACAATACAATAGTAGAATACAGTAAGAGAGTACAGTGAACACTGTTTATAGTCGGGTTCTCCTGAACCCTTCTTTCATTTATTTTTTATTTTTTTAAAAATACTATTCATGGTCGTATTCAAAAGAATCAGACTTTAAATTTACTGTAAAAAATTCAATACTTTGGAAAATATTTTTCAGGGTTCCATATTTTGAGAAATATTTTTTTCTTCGATATTAATGTCAAATCGCCCTATAATATTCTAATTTTATTATTTAATATTATTATTGGTGGTTGAATTTTTTCTCTAATTACTAAAATTTTCTTAAGAATAAATAGATTGATCTGGTACTCGATATTGGTACCAGTTCCTATTAATAACAAGACCAATTCTTAAAATTTAGGATTTAATATGACTAGGACGGGAACCGATTCTAATTTTTAAGAACCAATATTTAACTGAAACTAAAACTGCGATTAATTTTATTCAAATTAGTCCGATAGCTCAATCTTGCCCGCCCTTAGAATAAACCTAATAAAAAATAAAATAATAATAAAATGTCAAACAGACACTTGCTTTGCTTGCTTTATCTATCTTGCTTGCGCTTCACTTTCTCTAATTTCATCTCACTTTTCCCCACCCTTTGTTTCCCTTTTCGCTTTGCTTTTTTAAATTCCAACAATCTTTTTGCTCTTTGCCATTTGCTTTCATATTTCTTAATTGAGTGGCAAAAGCACCATCTTCATCATCATTGTTGAAGAACACCATTTTTCACTCAATTCTTTCTGAAAAAAAAAACTCTCTTGGTTTTTTCTCGGGAAAAAATTCTGGGTTTTGTTTCTTGATTCTAGATTCTTGGTTTTCATTGTGATTATTGATCCGGGAGTTCAAATTCTCCTCAAGTTTGTGTTTTTTTATCATCATGGAAAAAGACAAGGCTTTTATTATGGCTGAGGTGCTGAACAGAACAGCAACACGACAACCAACTTGGAACCCTTGCGGTTTCGTGACAGAAATGCAATCAAACGAGCTGAATTATGCAACGGAGCAAGTTGGGAATTATTTTCTCAATCCGAATTGGGATAATTCAATGGATCAGAGCGATCCCTTTGAGTCAGCGTTGAGTTCCATGGTGTCTTCTCCCGCAGCTTCCAGTGTTCTTCCCGTTTCTGGGGAAAATGTAATGATGAGGGAATTGATTGGAAAATTGGGGAACATTTGTAATTCTGGTGATATTTCACCTCAATTTTCCAGTAAACCAAACACCAACAATGGAAGTGCTGATGCATCTTTCAATTGTACTCCATTGAATTCACCTCAGAAGCTTAATCTTTCTATGGTGAATTTGCAGAATCATTCAAATTTGACACCATTTTCAGCTGACCCTGGATTTGCAGAGAGAGCTGCTAGATTTTCCTGTTTTAGGGGCCTGAATGATCCAATAATGGGTTCTTTTAAGCTTTCAGGGAATCAATCAGTTAAAGTCAATGGATCTCAGAGCCTTAAGAATTCACCAATGGAAGCGAATTCGCCGGAGAATCCGGAATCCGGTGTTTCCAAGGAAGAATCTTCAGTTTCTCAACAGATCCCAGCTCGAAACGATGCCGGTACCAGGAAAAGGAAATCAATTCCCCGGGGAAAAGCAAAGGAGACCCCTTCTCCAACGGCTGCTGATGCCAAGGTGAAGACAATAAGGATTTTATTTGAATTGTCTGTCAGAATTCGAATTCTATCGAAAAAACTATGTTAAACTAATGACAGATATCCATTTCAGGTTGCATCGGAGAACTGCGAATCAAACTCGAAAAGAAGCAAGCAAGATGGATCCCCTGGGAATGGGAGTGCAAAAGCAGAAAGTGATGGGAATGAGAAGCAAATTAAGGAGAATTCGAAGCCACCGGAGCCGCCGAAGGACTATATCCATGTCAGGGCAAGAAGGGGTCAAGCAACTGACAGTCATAGTCTTGCTGAAAGAGTATGAAAACCTTTATAAACAATGATCTCTTGTTATGCATTGCATAGTAATCGATGTTTATATTTGTCTAAAGTTCGTATCATATCGAAAATTTCCAGGTTCGAAGAGAGAAAATAAGTGAAAGGATGAAGTTCCTTCAGGATCTTGTTCCTGGTTGCAATAAGGTGAGCTTGCAGTTTGATCTTAAAATGCTCGTGTTTGATATATATTCGGACATGGATACGAGATAAAGTACTAAATCAGGAAGTATATTTGTTGCAGGTGACTGGTAAAGCAGTTATGCTTGATGAAATCATTAACTATGTACAATCCTTGCAGCGCCAGGTCGAGGTAAGCTGAGCTTCCGATGTTCTAATGCGATTTTGGTTCGAGTAATATACGATTAAACAATATTTTCCTGCAGTTTCTGTCGATGAAGTTGGCGACTGTGAATCCGAGAACAGATATTAACATGGGAGCCCTTCTGTCAAAGGATGTAGGATAATCTCCCATGATATTGATCTCTGTATTTATGACAACTTGTCTTGATTTGCAAGTAACATCTTGTGTTCTTTATGCTCCGCAGATGTTCCAATCTCGTGGATCGTTGCTGCACGGAACTTATTCGATGGACTCTTCGGCACAGACATTCCCTTTCGGGTATCATCCCCAGCAGGGTCTGCATCTTAACAATGGCATACCCGATACTACTACGGAGAGTCAGTTCCCGATGAAAACACAAGGCTTTCAGCTTCCTCCGATCGATGGTTTCTTCGATGCTAATCCTCATGTCGGATCAATTTGGGATGATGATCTCCAGAGTATTGTTCAAATGGGGTTCGGCCAGAATCAACCACAAAGCTATCAAGGTAAAGAGTCATAAATTCAACAATGTCCGACCAATTACATTACTCCGACGAATCAGTCATAGTTCGGAACTCGAATAACATCTCCGATCCGATTTTTTGTCCGATGCAGGCTCAATAGCAACAGGGCAAGTGAAAATCGAATCCTAATTCAATGATTCCCTCCCAAGAGAAGCCATTGTAAATAGAAACAAGAAGAGCCTTATTTTCCCACAAATTGTTTCTGAGACCCAATTCTTCCGAGAATTCTTACAACAAATCCTGATTAGTGATATTTTAGGACTAATTACAATGAAGTGGTCCATATATGCATCAGTTTTTAAGACATAATTTAGCTTGTGTAACACTAGTCTTTGTGGGAGAGATTGAAAGAGGAGATGAATTTTTATGTAATACTTCTGTTTCAACCATATGTAATAACAGTTAAATGTTTCGGTTTCATTTGAATCGAATCGAAATTTTACGTGCATAATTTCCTTTACAAACAATAATGTTGAAAAAATGATGATAACATCAAACAACAAAACAAAACAGTTGTGTCCCATGAATTTTTTCCATTTTCCTTTTGTTTATTTTTCTCGGCAACCAAACAAAAGCTACAGTCACAATGACAAAGACAGCATTTTTCTCCCATTGCTTTCAAATTTAGCTGGAAATCAGATGTGGGGAACCCCCCTAGGATTTGGATTAGACTGAAAATTATGTTACATTAAATCGCGTAAACTAGTGGGAAAATCAATTAGAATTAAAGTCTTTTCCTGGTAAACAGCTGTTAAAATGGGGACAATTCATGTCTTAAGTCCAACGGATGGCTAACAATGACTTGGTGTTCTTGAGCTGTAATCACATTTTCAATTTTTTTTCATCTGGATTTTGTCTTAACCAATCTGGATCGATATATATTATGCGTAAATCTTAAAATTATTTTGTATTCTCTAATTATATCATTTTAAGTTATTATAATTTAATTATATTATTACTGTTTTCTGGGATAGGCTTAGGGTTGTTGGACACAGTTGTATTCCTTAAAAATTTTAAGTTTCTTTATATTTTATATATTTTTTTTCGTATTTTTCGTTGACAATTTAATTTTGCATTCTCTAAACTCTTATAATTTTGCACCTTTACATTGCTAATATAACTTCTTGTTAGTTTGCGTCAGGGGCGATTTAAAGATTTTGGGGACTTGTATAATTTATTAAAATATTTAATAAATATTTAATTATATATATACACGTAATTATATATATTTATATTTTTTATAAATAATTAATTTAATTTTTTTTTAAATTTGAGCCTCTCTTTTAAGGGTCTGTATGATCATTCTTATTATACGAGAACCCTACTTGTATGAAACTTTTATAAAATAATCAAAAAGTAGATGAACTTAACTATTCCAATTAGGCTATTAGTAACATTTCAAAATTCAAAAATAAATGGATTAAAATCGATCAAATTAAAGTATCTGTACTAAAATATAAATACTATTAACAAAATTAGACCTAAGATGCATAGAACAGGGACCTTATAAACAATTTAACCTAATTTCTTAACCACAAGATCTCTACTTTTTGTAATGGAAATTTGGTGCATCTGTTTCATTTATTAATGTGTTGTACTTTTAGGTATTAAGGGATGTGGTTGATAGTTATGATTAATTAAGGAGAAATTAGTTAAGACAATTACCCTCATTCAAAGGGATTTTGCTGTAATAATTCATCAACCCGAACAGATATTATATTATGGGTAAATTTTATTATGTGTTTATGAGATTAATCATTAAAAAATTATCTATCTCATCAACTTTTTCATGTCGTATATTTTTCGAAGAGAATCTTCACTTGAAAAAACTGTTTTTAAAATGAATTAACAGTAAACATGAGTGAAGATTCACTTAGGAAAATATGACATGAAAAAAAAATAATGAGATGGATAATTTTTAGTGGTTGATCCCATGAATAACGTGGTGAGATTTACCCATGATATAATTTTTCCGACAAGAGAAGGTTTAACGCTTGAGATTAGGGAGATTAAAGGGTAAATTACAAATTTCATCATTTAACATTTTTTATCATTATTTTTTAGTCATTAAAATTTTATTTTAAAAAAACTCATCTCATTATCACTTATCACTCTATTAATTTAGATTTTTTAAATCATTTTAAAACTTACGATGCTCGACCAAAAATTTAATACTCGTAAAACCCCAAACTACTCTAATATAAATACTGATTCTTCGATCAATATAAAATTAAGATATACAATTCGTTTTCTTCTTCTTTATCTTTTTATCGTTGGGATTTAGAAGAAGATATTCTATCTAAAAATCAAAAAAAAAATCCGAAATAATTAATACCTTTCTTCATCATTCATGTCACATTTTGACAATGATGCCAAAGCAAATTGTGTGACTAAATCTAGCATGATATCGAAAAATCAACATATTGATTGGGAAATAGACATTGCAAATTAAAGCCGATTTAAATACGAGTAACTTTAAATGATCGGACTTTTAATATAATTTCAGAAGATTTAATTTTATTTAGATAATTAATTTTCGGTATATTTTGTTTAAAACGTCTAAATTATTATCGTAGAAAAATAAATTTATTTGTATAAGAGATATCTCAAAACTTATTATTTAAAAGTAAAAATAAAAAGTGGGTGATGTTTATCCTATAGGACCGGAATAAAATCATTTTGTTTGTAAGATGTATACACATTATTAAAAGGTTAAAAATATTTATAAATATATATTAACTTATAATCACGTTAATATTATAAAAAAAACAACTAAAAGTGTAAAAAAATTATATGGATAATTACTATGTAACTCCAAATAGTTGGGTAAAAATAGTTATTCCCCCCTTGGATTCTCTTTCTTTTTCCTAATATTTTATGTTTATTTTCCGACAGTTATAACTACCGTTGCTTTAATTGATAGGACCAGATTTAAATCTTCTTGTTTGGTTTATGTTAATATCGTTCATTTCGATAAATAACATCATTGTCGTTTAATTAAGATATTTATCGTCGATAGTAATAATTAATTTTTATATAAATTTAATTTAATATACTTTTTATGAAAAAATATTAAGTAAATAAAATATACTAATATATATCATTAATTATATACACTAAAAAACACCTTTAATATATTTTTAATAAAATTTTATTATTTTTGAATTAAAAAAATTAAAATGTGGCACAAAATATTTTTTAACCTATTTTATTCTAAAAAAATAATCATACTTCAGATTTATGTGATTTTAAAAATTATTAAAATAGTTAACAATGCATATAGATGCTTATGATTAATGGTATATCCCATAATTTTAATAACTCTCAAATCGTTAAATTATTAAAACAGATGATTTAAGTTAACTCCTTACTTTATTCCCCGAGTGATAATTTTTTATAACTAACTGATAATCTAAATCATCTATTTCGATCATTTACGGTCTAAAAAATATAAAAAAATTTAATAAATTTTATACAGTATAACTTAATTTTATCTCTTAAATAAAATATATTAAATATATATATAAATATTTGATAATTATTGAAATTTGAATTAGACATATAATGAGTGATTAAGAGAGATTGATGTAATATGTTCTTTATGCGTGGGGTTTATAATTAATGATGATTTAGAAGGGAGTGAGCTGTCAGTTTAATTATTGTATATCATGCTTTATATTTGGTAGTATTCTACACCATTAATATTCTTGTCTATTTCTTTAAGCTCAATAAGTGTTCAATGCTTTAACTTAGGGTGGGATATCAAAATTTGATTTGATTTTTTTATGAAAAAAATCAATGAAAAGTTATATTACGGATGTCGAATATCGTTAAACACCAGTAACGCTGAATATTGTTGAATATTATTAAATTATTTAAGAAAAATTAAAAAACTCAAGAACTCAAGCATATTATCAATGAAGGAGTAATAGACTCAACATATAATTATTAATTATAGTTTGAATCCTTAAGATTTTTAATTTTTATTAATTAATTTAATAATATTCAGCAGTGTTCAGCATTAATGGTGTTCAACGGTGTTCAGGGATGGAACTAGAATCAAATATTGGGAGGGGTAAAGATTTATTAAGCTTTTAAATCTAAAAATTGGGAGGAGAAAAAACCTTATTTTGTTACTATTAAACTATGAGGGGCCTCATATGTAATTATATAAAAAATTAAAGGGGTAAGAGCCCCTTCCATACATAAGATAGCTTCGTCTCTGACAGGATTTGACGTCCGTTGTAGACTCATCCAAAATCAATAATACATTAATGTCAGATTGATTTAGTTGGATGAAACATTGTATTCTTTAAATAAAGTTAAAATTTTGAATCGTGACGTGAATGATAGGAATAAAGTCAGGATTTTGGTTGATAGGAAAAAATACATAAATATTTAAAAGTAAGACAAATTTATAAATAAATTATTTTTTAAAAAATATATAGGAAAACTAAAGTGAAAAAAAAAACTAAAAATAAGAGCAATTGCCTTTTTTTATCTTTATGTAATTATGTCACTGTCTAATTTTTGCAAATTGTATTAAAAGGATCCTATGTAATAAAATTATATTGTATCTGATTCGAATTAATTAACTAATATATTAGATATCGATATTTATTATATACATATTATAGCCTAACATTTTGTTTCACCAAACATTAAGAAACTATTACATGCATAAACATAGCTTTTGAAAGCATAATCTACAAGGTCAAAAGCAATATTAATACATGCATGAGTTAAAATCAAAATTCCATAATCATGTTTTGTCCCTCTAATTTATATTTTTTTCAGGATCGAGTTTAAAATTTTGTGTTAGAGATTTGAGATATTCTTTTGGGGGATTCGAAGATTTTTATGTTAAATAATTTAAATTAAATCATTTAAATTTTTTGAAAGGGGTTAAAAGTACAAATTTTCCATTTCCGAAACTGAAAGGACTAAAATGAAATTTTCATTTTTAAGAGAGACTAGAAATGGAATTATACCATTTAACCAAGGTGTCAATTTGATGTCTTTAAGTCCTGTTTAATTTTATTATAAAAATATTTTTAATGTCTGGCCAGGGTTTTAGAAGCTTATTTGTCCTATTTCATTACCAGCAAAGGGCAGTCCCCATGCCTTGTATGAAATGGGCATCAAAAAGTGAGAAAAATGGTCCATAATTTTGTGTTACATTGATTGATCTCATAGGGAAGACAAAACCACAAGCTTATTGTCTTATGTCTTGCACAAATTATTTATTTTGGTTTGTGTTTGACTAATTCTATCGTTACGAGTATTATCATTGAAAAATAAACGATCGAACATAAAACATATGAATATGTAAAATTTTATTAATGTTAATTAAGTATAAAAAGGATATAACATAAAAATAATATTAATGCTAACTAAATATATGAATGGATCAAATTTTATGTAAAAATAATTCATCAGTCGAACATAGGCCTCGTAAACTCAACCTCAAGCCTAGAAAATATATATGATTGGCCATAGGTTGGATAGGGTTAGATATTTTACTGACTCATACTCGACTTAAAAAATTCATAATCTCAATTCAAGCTCAACTTGAATCTGAACCAAATTTTAGGATAAAAATCGGACTATAACCCTTTATAAATATTTCTTTTCTTATTATTTAGTAAAATAGGGAGATAATTGAATATATATAGAGATAAAGACATTATAAAAATTGTCATAAGATATTTAGAATAAAATTATATTATTATATCGAGTAGGATCAGATACTTTTCACTATAAACTCGAACTTAACTTAAGCTCGAATTTAAAAAAATCCAACCCTATAAGATTAAATTCGGATAAAAAACCATCCATACTCAAAATCCTTTGATCCCATTAGACCCCAAATCCTCTCTTCTTATCTCAACATAATTCAATTTTTCATAGACATACTTTTCTTACACACTTGAGGTCTTGTCCCCCCATCCTCTTGGCACCCAGACCAAACAAATAAATGATGCTATGCTTCATAAACACCTATGTATGTTTATTTATATTTTCTGACCTTCCTACATGTGAATTTTGTGTAATAAACTATGGTGGTCCATCCCTATCCAGTATCATAAGATCACACCCACAAATGAGAGGGAAAACAAGAGTGAAATTTCAGTTACAAGGTTCATGAAGTGTTGTTTGTATGTCAGTTGAATGTCATATTCTGTAATGTGGAAACAGTATGGATCGCAGGAACATGTTTGGCATCCATGTCTGTTTATGGAGCCAATGGGTACACGGTACATGATTTCGTGTTCCCTTGTGTTGACATGACTCATGAGAATATGTAAAGGAAAGAAATGGACGACTAAACATCACAACTAACGCCGAATATTGTTAAATATTATTAAATTAATAGGGATTGGTCCAACTAGTAAACAATTTAGTTATGCTTAAGCAAGTCTCAGGTTCGAGACGTTTTGTACCCAGAAGATCCCTACCGGGAGACTCACCCACCAAAGCTAGGTGTGCGATCCGGATAGGTCTGGATTAATAAGGGCCCGACTCTGAAACTAGAAGAACAATAAAAAAATATTATTAAATTAATTAGTAAAGATTAAAAATCTTAAGAACTCAAAATATAATTATATGTTGAGTCTCACTCTTTTATTAATTATAAGTTGGGTCTTTAATTTTTTAATCTTTAATAATTAATTTAATGATGTTTAATAGTATTTGACATCCGTCTAAAATTTTTCTAAATAAACAAATATTCTAATTATATTCTTTTCAAATTTATGTCGAAAAGTCAATCAAACAAATTTATTACAAAATAAATATTACATTGTATACTTTTATTTTAGGTGTAAATTTTTTAGTCATCATAGGTGTCTAATGTTATATTTTGTAAGAATTTTCGGACCACACTTAAAAAAAATCATCCTCAATTATTTTACTTAACTCGTCATTACAAGCAAAATCGAAGTGCTTTGTGTCTATTAAAGTAAAAATCTTTTGATTCTTTATCATGCCACCATTCATTCTTCTTGCTGAAAACTTTTAAAAAATTGAGTTTTAAACCCTAACCTTAATTTTCTATATCCTAAACCCTAAACCCTAACCCTAAACCCTAACCCTAAACCCTCTAATTTAAAACGAAAACATAAAAAGGAGTATAGAAAAAAGATAGACGATTTGTACCCCTATTTTTATAGTTATGTATTAATTATACAATTAAAAATATTAAACATACACTTTAATAAAAAAATATAAACATCTAAATTAAAAACCATATAGTTTAGATACTTGTTTTTTTGTAATAAAGTCTACAAGAATTGAACATTCGTATTTACACTAGAACTTAAACTGGACCGGACCAATGTAGAAAGTTATTACCAAGCCCTGCTTGTTATAGGCTTGGCCTATTGGTTCAGATGAACTCATATGATTTGAACATATCAATTTCGAAGAAAGAAATATATAAAATGTTAAAAATACTTTTTTTAATGTTTAGAATCGAAATTCTATATTTTTTGGTATCTTATATTTATATCGTTACACTAAAATATTAACTTTAAATGATTAAAGTTTAAAATTTGTTTAGAGATCGAAGATAAGTTGTATTTCTTAGGGTTTATAGTTTAAAAATTAATATTTAAGGTTATATTTTAAAATTTAATTTTTTAGTGTTAAAATATAAAAAAATAATTTTTTTACAAGATCTAACCCAAAATCATTAAACTTAACAAAAGTGATATTTATTATTATTTAACCTTAACGATAGATTAATTGAATGATAAAATTTAAGGTTAAATTATTTTCTACTCGATAGAACATGATACCATAATATAATGGCGTTCATGAATGAATGTGATATACGAGTGTTCATACCAAAGTAATTTTTTTTTTTAAATTATTACTTTTGTCTTAAAAGACATCTTTAATATTCGTCTCTAATAATATCTATTATATTTACGATTATAATAAACACAATACTACCTTAAATACGACGAATTCAACCATTTGAATCCTTGTTTGATGGTGTCATTTCCCTCTCAATGTGGACAGGACACTATCATGTTCAATCTCGTTTCATGTCTTCCCTGGTTTGCTTGTTCTGTTCTGTCTGTCAATTCATTCTTTTTACTCTATTGTTGGTGATAACAGTGTCGTCGTTCACGGCGGATGATGGATTGGATGGTCGAACGCCGGTAAATGAAGTGAAGAACAACAAGGAGGTTCCAGAGCTGGGGTGGTTCTCAGTGAAGGGTATAACATGAGGAAGCTAGGGCGGTTGCGTCGTAACGGTGGCTGGTCATGAACGTCGACGTCGGTGTTGTTTTCTCAAGTGGTGGAGGCTGAGAAACAGGTGGTTTCTGGTATCAAGTATTACCTCAAACACCATGCAAGGTGGGGAAGTGACGGATCCATACTTTAAAATAAGAGCAAAAATCTTCTGCCCCTTTCTCATACTCCCATTTGTGCATTCTTTGTTATTTTACTAAAAAATTAAATTTTAAACCTTAACCCATATTTTTTATATCCTAAACCTTAAACCCTAACCCCAAAAAATACACCCTACCCCTAATTCCCTATACCCTAACCTAAACCCCTAAACCCTATACCCTAAACGCTTTAATTTGAAGTGAGGACATAAATAGGGGCATGAAAAAGGAACAGATGATTTGGACTCTTAAAATAGGGTGAGTCTGTACTCACTCTAAACTTTTTAAAATTCATATATTTTTTTTTATTTTTTATAAATTAATCCTTAAATTTTTATAATATTTTAATTTTATATCCACCCTAAAATTTTAAAATTTCATGTATATTCACCTTAAATAAATTTTTGATTCTGCTACTGAGGTTGGTTACCAAGACGTTTAAATCGTTGTTTTTGGTTGCACCTTGGGCTAAATCCAAGGATTATTGCTTAATTAATGTTAAGTATTATCGAATGATAATACAATTAGTTATGTATTATCAAATGATATGACATGAAAAAAATAATAATATAAAATTAAGATATTCAAAAATTTGAGATTAGTTTAAAATAAAATTATAGTCTAAGAATAAAAATTAAAATATTAATCAATTTAAAATAAAAAAACATAATTTAGTAATAAAATTAAAATAAAAATTATAATTTAGAAACGTTCAACACAATTAATTTTAATTCAAATAAAAAACTTTAAATATATTTTTTTAAAAAATGTTCAAACATTTAACTTTCCATATCTAGACATTTTATTTTTGGTAATGAAATCTAATCCAAAAGAACTACTCTTACGTGTCTTTACAGGAATGGAAAGCGCAGAAAACAGTCTCTTTAAATACGAAGCCTTTAAGCTCCATTCCGTTGATCATTTTCTCTTTCAATAAAACAAATAAAGTTTTTCCCTTTTTATCTCTAAAGGTGACCTCCAAAGATCTTTGGGGTCGCCCAAATTCATTAAAAAATATTAAAAAATCCAGAATTCTTGTTCTGTTTCGTAATTGGTAATTGAATCTGATAAAAAAAGTTCTTTTTTTTAGTTTTTTTGTTAATTTTTAAAATAATTTTCAACCATGTCGGAAATGGCGAACATTGATCCCGAAGGGATCGACGCCGTTAGGATGACGTGGAACGTCTGGCCACGTACTAAAGTTGAAGCGAGTGCCTGCGTGATTCCGTTGGCCGTTAACATTGCACCGATCCGTTCGCACCCGGATATTCCGACGCTCCCTTACGCGCCCCTGCGGTGTAAATCGTGTGCTGCGGTGCTTAACGCCTTCGCGCGTGTCGATTTCACCGCTAAAATCTGGATATGTCCGTTCTGTTACCAGCGCAGCCATTTCCCTCCACATTACGCCATGATTTCCGAGACGAACCTGCCTTGCGAGCTCTACCCGCAGTATACTACCGTGCAATACTCGCTCCAACCGAGTCCCGATCCGAACAACCCTTCCGTTCCTCCTCTATTGCCGCCGGTGTTCGTGTTCGTGCTGGACACGTGCATGATCGAGGAAGAGCTTGATTACGTTAAATCGGCGATGAAACAGGCTCTTGGGTTGTTACCGGAACTCGCGCTCGTCGGGTTTGTTTCGTATGGGACTCAAGCGCATGTTCATGAATTGGGGTTCTCGGATATATCAAAGGTCTATGTTTTCAGGGGGGATAAGGAGATTTCCAAGGAAAAAGTGTTGGACCAGTTAGGCCTTGGTGCTGCTGGGCGACGGCCGGCTACCGGATATCCGAAAGGCCTGCAAAATGGGTACTCAAATACTGGCATTAACAGGTTTCTATTGCCTGCTTCGGATTGCGAATTCACGCTCAATTCGGTGTGTTTTAGATCTTTGCAGTGGGAAACTCATGTTTGAAATATATATATACTGTTTACAAAGTGTTTGGTTGATTTTAATGTAGATGTTGGACGAGCTGCAAACGGATCAGTGGCCTGTACAACCGGGTAATCGGGTGTCGAGGTGTACCGGAGTGGCCTTAAGTGTTGCAACGGGATTGCTTGGAGCCTGCACGCCTGGAACTGGTGCTAGGATTATTGCTTTGGTTGGTGGTCCATGTACCGAAGGGCCGGGGATGGTAATGCCGTTAAATTCTTTGTTTAGCTTTCTGATTCTTATCTATTCTACATTTAAATGAATTTATAATTTGTTTCTAATGAAATGTATGGTTCTTTCTTGTTTTTGATTGTATGATTTCTGTAGATTGTTTCGAAGGACTTGTCGGAACCTGTACGTTCACATAAAGATCTTGACAAGGATGCTGCACCATATTTTAGGAAAGCAGTCGGATTTTATGATACTCTTGCAAAACAGCTGGTCGACCAAGGCCATGTACTAGACCTTTTTGCATCTGCACTTGATCAGGTTTGTTTTGACCACCTTTTTGCAAAACTCATTCCGTATTAGTCAGTCAATAGGTCGGATGTAATCTTTATACTGTTGTAATCTTCATTACGAAACCGGTTCTGCATGTATCAGGTCGGGGTTGCTGAAATGAAAGTTGCAGTTGAAAGAACAGGTGGCCTTGTTGTTCTAGCTGAAAGTTTTGGTCATTCTGTATTTAAAGGCTCTTTCAGGCGTATGTTCAAGGACGGAGATCAATCTCTTGGCCTATGTTTTAAGTTAGTTCTTGTTCAAACTTTTTACTTCACTTCTTTTATAAATGTTTGTTTATAAATGACTATATAGTTGCATTTCCCTCCTTTCTAGTGGCATGCTTGAGGTCAACTGCTCGAAAGATATTAAAATTCAAGGAGTCATTGGACCTTGCACATCTATGGAGAAGGTTGGACCATTTAATAATTTAACAAGTTCCTCATTCTCTGTAAACAGGAGACTGTATTTACTCATATTTATGGGGATTTAAGCTGATTACTGTTGCAGAAAGGTGTCAATGTCTCTGAGACGATCATCGGGGAGGGGAACACTACAGCATGGAAAATGTGTGGCCTCGACAAGAGTACTTGCTTGTCGGTCTTATTTGATATTTCATCAACCGAACAATCTAATGCTCCAGGAGCTGCAAATTCACAGCTCTATTTGCAGTTTCTGACAAGGTTTGCTGCATAAAATTTAATACGTTTGATTGGGATTTTACTTTGTTTGTTTGATAAGATGATTGTTATCTGATTTATCTGAATTGCAGTTATCAAGACTCTGATGGTAAACCAATGCTTCGAGTTACGACTGTGACAAGACGATGGATGGACAGTGCCATTAGTACAGAGGTTAGTTTAGATTCTCATAGTTGTCACTTCCATTTATGTCTTGTTTAATCTATTCTAATTGAATAATTTCTCCTTTCTAGGAACTAGTACAAGGTTTTGATCAAGAGACTGCGGCTGTTGTAATGGCAAGAGTAACTTCTTTGAAGATGGAGATGGAGGTAATTTAACAAGATTTCTATTCAGCTATGTACTAGTTGCTGTATTTCTTTCCGAATCCACTCTCGATCTATAAATCATTTAGCCTTGTATTCTGTTGGCTCCTTGCTAATGTAGTAAAATGTTAATCTGTTGCTTCTAACCATAATTATTACTCTTTGTTTCATTAGGAGGGGTTTGATGCTACACGGTGGTTAGATCGCAATCTCATTCGACTCTGTTCAAAATTTGGTGATTACAGGAAGGATGATCCATCATCTTTTACATTAAACTCTTCTTTCTCTTTGTTTCCACAATTTATGTTTAATTTGCGGCGTTCACAATTTGTGCAGGTAACTCTCTTCTTTCCTAGTTTCCTGCATACTTTAGAATATGTAACTGACCTGTGCTCATGTATGAGTTTCCTTTCTTTCCTTGGCAGGTCTTTAACAATAGTCCCGATGAAACTGCCTATTTTCGCATGTTGTTAAACAGAGAAAACATTACGAATGCAGCTGTTATGATTCAACCGTCATTAATATCATATTCATTCAACTCACTGCCTCAACCGGCATTGTTGGACGTGGCTTCCATTTCAGCTGATCACATTCTCTTGCTCGATGCATATTTCAGTATTGTTATATTCCATGGTATGACAATAGCACAGTGGCGCAACATGGGTTACCAGAATCAGCCTGAACATCAGGTATGCTCATTCTTGTTTGTACTACCTTAATGTAAGGTTTATTTCGAAACATTATGTTCATTCCCAGTCTTGGGTTTTCCATTAAAGCCATAATAGCTCGATTTCGCCGTTTCTTTAAGCCTGGGTATGTGTAAAGCTTATTTCTTTGGACAGGCATTTGCTCAGCTTTTGCAAGCACCCAACGATGATGCCCAAATAATTATTCAGGAACGCTTTCCCATCCCAAGATTGGTTGTATGTGATCAGCATGGATCCCAGGTCAGTTTAATGTCGGTTTGGAAAATTAAAACTGAAAACAGACCAATTCAACCAAACTTCCAAACCGACTTATTTCAGTTAAATCTGTCTGCATTACCACAGTTTAACTGGTTAGTTTAGTTTTTGCATGTCCACATCAGCCCCCATTCGGTTTTCTGATACTTTCCATAACTAAATTAGTATTTTGTCCTAGAGGCTTAAGTTGGTATTCATCCGTCTTAGATTACCATGCCACCAAGGGCTTATTTTGGTTTTCCTTGTGCAGGCGAGGTTTTTGTTAGCAAAGTTGAATCCATCAGCAACATACAGTAATTCCATCGACATGACTGCCAGATCAGATGTAATCTTTACCGACGATGTAAGCCTACAAATCTTCTACGAGCATCTTCAGAAGTTGGCTGTGCAATCTTGATTGTAGAGAACAGTTGAACAATGTAGATTTTTGGTACGGGAGAATTCTGTCAGTGTGAGTTCTTATCCTGTCTTACCTCCTCCATTCCACCTGGTCCTTTTCCTTTACTTTCAATCGGTTTCTCGAATGGGAGGTCGGGTACCCCCACAATACTTGAAAACATAAGGGCAGCACAAATAGTTCGTCAGACGAGTGCCATGAAGGCGTCAACAACACAACAATGAATGTCATAGATGATGTTTCAGTTATAGGGGAAATCAAAAGGTAGGATGAGAATATAAGTTCGAGGATCCCGGTTCCGTAATCGGGGACCAATTAGGAACATAGTTGACAGAATACACACATTTTCTCTGTTTCTTATAGTTTACAATCAGATCAGGTGAGGTTGCAGTCTGTTGTAACTTGAATTTCAGGTCATTAAAGATGGGGCATTTTTGTTTTGTTTTCATGTCCTCAGCCCACAGTTCAAAAATTCAAAGCAATCCAAGTTTTATATTTATGACCATGGCTGTTCTATCCTGGTTTATTTAGTATTTATCGAATTTGTAGACAAATATTTCTGTTCATACTCGAATCCGGCTTGAAATTTATTCGATATTTCGATCTGTCCTTTCAAGAAACGGATAATTGACACCATACTGACTTTCATGCCTAATGTTAAGACTTCTTTCTGTTTATGTAGTATTTATAATTGACACCATATGGTGTTTTTATATGAATGATTTAAATGTGAAATTAATTTTTGAAGAAAGATAAAAAAAATCATTTTTTCTGACGCTGTTTAATTAGGATTAATCAATTAATAAATTTGATATTATCGTTATATCAACAATAATTATTTGATTTTTTTAATAAATTCAAAAAATAGGGACAAATACAGGAGTAATCTTACATAAAAGGGGATCCGACAAATATTTACCATGTTATGGGTGCCTATAGTACGCAGTAAAGGGTGCCTTTGTCCAATCGGTTTTCACCAATCCACCCCTCGTCGCCCAGTCGTCGGCGTTCCACAAGCTCGAGTAAATCCTCATGGGTTGGCTCTTGGGGAATGGCACACCAATTGCCTCAGCATTTTTGAAAACTCTGATGGGAATGTTATCCACCAAGAAACTGACAAGACAAAACAACAACAAGCACATGTAATGTTACTATGAACTGTGTTTTCTTACATGTTACAAGACATTATTTGTAGCTTTGGGGTGCTCTTACATTATGTGTTGGGGCTTCCAAATGATGGAATATGTGTGGAAGTTTCTTGTTGGGTCGAACCAGGGATAGAATTGTTGCTCTCTATTCCCTTTGCCTTGTGTGAAGACATTGGTGTGCAAAATGTAAGGGTCGCCACTAAGATTCCCCAAGAATTCAAAGTCGATCTCATCATGGGTTGGACCTTGAGAAGACAACTGCAAACAAACAAACAAACAAAAACAATATTTAAAACCCGAAAAGGAAGTGTTACCGATATTAAGATTCGAATATATTTTACTACATGCATGCATACAAACATGTTCCAATGTCAAGTAGGTAAGCATCAATAAATACGCTAACCTATATCAAAAGTAAAGGCATTTTAATGTAAACTAATTGTTCAACATACATAATAAGCAGTGACGGTGCCGGCCGAGTTTCCGGCGACGAGCTTCAGCTGCATATCGATTCTCCCAAACAAGTATTCATTCTTAGACTGAAAACCCGACCCCGAAACACTGTCCAAGGACAAAGACAGGAGCTTCCCACCATTGAAAATCTTTGCCCTTCTGTCACCCCACGTTAAATCGAAGTCCTGGTAAAAGTCACCCCCGTAGGCAACCAACACCAGAGAATTCATGACCAAACAAGCCATGAAAGCCATTGAAGCAACACCAGAACAAGATCCCATCTTTTCTTTCATGTGTAAACCAAAGAATATGAAGTGATTTGTGAATATATTTTGAGTTTTCTTGTATTTATATAGGAGAGATGGGTATGGAGGTTGGGGCAACGCGTGAAGGGAGAGCCTACGGCTACTCGAAAGCTGGTGACAGCTTAGCATAGAATACAATCAAAGCTGGAAGTTTGGAAGCTCTTGTTTTGAACCTATGGGGAAGAGTGATTTTGAAAATTATATATAAAGAATGGTAAATTTTATATTCTATACTTAAACTTTACTCTTAAATCTAGTTTGGTCATTAAACTTTTAAAATATTCAATTTACTCATTAAAATTTAGATATTGAACATTATCGTCGCCAATCGTAGATGATTCGTTCAAATAACCATCCCTAAGTGTTATATGGCCAATATCAACTTCATTCAAAAAAGTTAAAAATTAACTAAAATTGACTATATTATATTTATCTATCGATTAGATGAGTCGTTTAATTTAACATATTTAATTTATTTATTTTTTTGATAAAATGTGTGTTTTATTTATCAAAGAAGTAGAAATCTACTACAGTCAATCAAAGAAACATTGAAACCCTTACATTATTGGTGTCCTCACTCTATACAAAGCTTAGTATGAAGTCTATCATTACTATCTATATATCTAATATGTAACTTGATGCAAGCAATAGATCTAATAGAATTAACTATATCATCTTCACTTTGACATATGCCTCTGAAAATTATAAAACAACACTTTGTGTTGTGGTTGATGTTTCGTCATTGTTGGTGGATTGAGTTCAAAAGAATTTGCAATAAGTTTATGGAAAATTTAAATACTTCATATTATTTCTAATTATAAATATGACCAAATTTAATGTTATTGATTTTTTTAAAACTGAGATGAAATTGATTGAATGCATAAATATAAAAATTTAAATGTGTTTTTATATAAAGTTTAAGTACTTAACAGTCAAATTATTATTTTATAACAAAATACAAAGTTTAATTATCGGTTTACAAAATTTGAAATTTTATTTACTATTTTATTTTATTTTTTGACGCTTCACCCAAAAAATAATCCAATAACTGAAAAATAATTTCAAATGTCTAATGATAATATTAAAACTTTTTATCGTTCAGTGACGAAATAAGATAGTGCCTAAAGTTCAATGACCAAAACGAGACAACTCCTAAAGTTCAATGAGTTAATGGTGTGATTTACTCTTAATATCCTATGTTTAAAATGGTCTAATGGTATTTTTGGCCTTCAAACTTTTCAAAAAAATCATTTTAACCATTAAACTTTCTTTTGCCTATTTTGGTCCTTGAACATTTTTTTGTCAAATTGAGGGTGTGTTACCTGAGATTCTGTCATATAAGGGGCGACTAGTCGCTAAAGGTCTTCGACAAGTTCATGGTATTGACTATGACGAAACTTTCTCCCCTTTAGCAATGTTTAAATCAATCCGAATCTTGCTTGCTATAGTTGCATTTCATGATTATGAAATTTGGCAAATGGACGTCAAAACCGCTTTCCTTAATGAAAAACTTGAAGAGGATGTGTATATGACACAACCAGAAGATTTTTTCGCTCCAGGAAATGCTGGAAAGGTTTGTAAGTTACAAAGGTCCATTTATGGACTGAAG
Source organism: Abelmoschus esculentus (assembly GCA_035048815.1). Taxonomy (NCBI): domain Eukaryota; kingdom Viridiplantae; phylum Streptophyta; class Magnoliopsida; order Malvales; family Malvaceae; genus Abelmoschus; species Abelmoschus esculentus. The sequence goes on along the minus strand of JAUCBN010000028.1, from coordinate 17,690,346 downwards.
CAAGCTTCTCGAAATTGGAATCTTCGTTTCAATGATGCGATCAAAGAGTTTGGTTTTATCAAGAACGGAGATGAGCCTTGTGTTTACAAGAAGACAAGTGGGAGCATTGTTTCTTTCCTAATATTGTATGTAGATGACATACTTATCTTAGGGGTTAAGATCTATACATATAGATCTAGACGACTTCTAGGTCTGAGTCAAAGTACATTATATAGACAAAGTTCTGAAAAGATTCAGTATGGAAGAATCCAAGAAAAGATTCTTACCTATGAGACATGGTATATCTCTTTCGAAGGAAATATGTCCTTCAACTCCACAAGAAAGAGAACGAATGAGTAAGATTCCATATGCTTCGGCTATTGGTTCTATCATGTATGTCATGATATGTACTCGACCAGATGTATCGTATGCCTTAAGAATGACAAGTTGATATCATGTAAACCCTGGTGAAAGTCACTGGGTAGCAGTCAAAAACATCCTTAAGTACTTGGGAAGAACTAAGTATACATTTCTTGTTTATGAAGGCAAAGAAGAGCTTAGTATAAAAGGTTATACTGATGCTAGTTTCCAAACAAACAAGGATGATTCAAGATCGCAATCTGGATTTGTATTTTGCCTTAACGGAGGTGCTGTAAGCTGGAAAAATTCTAAGCAAGACACAATAGCTGATTCTACAACAGAGACTGAGTATATTGCAGCTAGTGAAGCAGCAAAGGAAGCTGTTTGGATCAAAAAATTCATATCCGAACTAGGGGTTGTTCTAAGCATATCAGATGTTGTAGAACTCCGTTGTGACAACAATGGAGCCATTGCACAAGCAAAAGAATCCAGATCTCATCAATGATCCAAACATATTCTTAGACACTTCCATCTCATTCGAGAGATCATAGATCGAAGAGATGCGGAGATATGCAAAGTGCACACGGATGATAACATTGTTGATCCCTTGACGAAGCCTCTGACGCAACAGAAGCATGATCGTCACACTGAGTCACTCGGTATTAGATATATGAATGATTGGTCTTAGTGTTAGTGGAAGATTGTTAGAGTATACCCAAAGACCAATCATATGAAAATTGTAAGGATACTCTTATTTACCAATTTTATTGAATAAAGGCATTGTCATTATTGTTTTCAGATATATGTATCAGTGTATAACATAAACTGAAAAATAATAAAGTTCATATAATAATATAAGTATTATTATTAAAAGATCCTTAGTCAAGTATTATTATGGGTATGGACAATAATAATACGCTTAAGACTAGCATGTTATTAATTGATGACAATGAGTTGTCATTGACATAGAGATGTCAGAATTAATACATGGATATATTAATAGAGAATAATATATTGGATTGACCCACTATGAGCATATATCTTAGATTATTATATGACGGTCACGATATTGCTCATAGTGACAACTATATGTATGATCTTTAGATTTGAGATCATTATTATCTCAACATATATTGTTTTATGTTTTGTTGCAGTTAAACGTGTCTCATAATTAGTTACACTATAAAAACTGACATTGGACATATTACAATATATGTAGTGAGATGTGTCCTTCCTATATCACAGGTAGGATTTGTCCTTTCTATATAATAGGAAAATATATCAAAGGCCACTTGATTGAGTGAGACTAAAAATGCATGGCCATGCTTGAATACATTGATATGAGATATCACAAATTGTTCATTAAAAGTAGTCCATTCTAGATATCAAGAAACATTAAAATAGGCTATACAAGTGTGACTATTCTAAGACTTGTGCCTATTAAAGATATAAAAGGACAAAAGAATATAATACATTAAGAGAGTTGATCACGAACATGATACATCGAATCATGATCTCTTGTAACTTAGATGACAATGATATATTGCTAGATGTCACTCATTGTTTATAATATTAGAATTATTCTAATATTATTACTAACGTTACAATGAGCCTATAGGGTCATACTCAATGGTTGAAAAAGAGCAAAAATATATATGTATAACTAGATTATATTTAATCTTAAATTTTAAACAAAGGATATAATTAAAGTAATTATATTCCTTTTCAAATTCGAATTAAATATAGATTCCGAAATTTAAGAAAATAAAAAAGTAATTATTTCCTAAAAAAACTCGGAATAAAACTCTTATACTTAGGGTTACACATATATATAAAGGATCTTAGGGTCTAACAGCCATAACAGAGAATCTCGTATTTCAAACCTAAAATCACGAAAAATAGTTTTTTGAGATTTGCTTTCAACCGGGTGAACTGAGTAGAGTCCGAGACGATATTCGTGGAGGCTAAAGATTCGAATTGTCGAACGATTGTGATTGTAGCAGATCTAATTGTTGTTTTTGTTGTTTATCAAAGAACCATATGTAAGTCATCGCATCTCTTCCTCCCGATTTCGGATTAAACGTACATGTATCACTGGAAAAACCGTTATAATTTTGTTCCGTTGCGCCATGGGATGTACCGACGGTCCCAACATAGTAAAGAGACTAATATATTAAATTATGGTATAGGGACTGATTTCTTAATTTAAACATAATAAAGGGACCAAAATCATAACTTCATCTTGACCTCAAGAAAGAAGCATTCTCATTTCCCCATTTCCCAAGCCATAGTTAGACAAATGGCAAATGATGAATGGCTAGAAGTTACATATGAATCGTGGTCCACCGTGGCATACTAAAGCTCCGATTCTCGAAAAATTATATCATGGATCCGGTTTATCACGTCAGCCATGATCCCATTCAATGATAACCACCCACTTCATCATTATCTTCCAATTCATTTTTATCCAACCAATGAATCTTCACTCATCTTTTTTACGTCATTTTAAAAATATAATTTCTGAAAATTATATTAATGACATAGTTGATTAGTAGTGAAATTGTTGATTTTTATTGGTTAAGGACAACGGATGACGTAATAAACCGGGCCTATAATATAATCTCTCTCGATTTTCCTATAGAGGAACCGAGTTGTCACCCACCACCTACAACCAAATCATAGTTCCCTCGGGGACAAAAGCATTGGACGTAGTTTCTCTCACAATATTCCAAATCAAAAAAAACTTGATACCCTTGAGGGTCTATTATAAAGAAATAAACATGCACAGTACAGAAAAAAAAATATTGTGTTATGGTTGATGTTTTGTCATTGATGGATTGAGTTCCAAGGAATTTGCAATAAGTTTATGGAAAATTTAAATATTTGATATTGTTTCTAATTATAAATATGACTAAATTGAAAGAATGCGTTGATAATGAGATTGATTGAATGCATAAATATAAAAATTTAAATGTGTTATTATACAAAGTTTTATAACAATCTTATTAAATATTTAACAATCGAGTTATCATTTTATAACAAAAACACAAAATTTAATTATCATGTTTGGTTTTACATTCTAACTTCTGGTTTGTATCCATGTCTAACAACCGACGCATGTTCCCTCTGTTTTCTTCTTCCTCAAGCTGATGACGCATCGAATCGAAGACTGATGGAGCCTGGAGCCTAGAGGCTAGAAGTTTAGGTTTAGTAAGAATATCTGCAGCTTGCTTAGTATTAGGAAGATAGTTCACAACAAGCTGTCCTCCTAGCATGGAAGAAGATCAATTTCAACGTGCTTGTATTCTTGCATGATGAGTAGGATTTATCGCCATTGATACTGTCAATGTGTTATCACACCAGTGGCAGATGCAAGATTCAACTTTTTAAACTTCATACATTTAATTTTAAATTTTTTAAATGTCACGATTTTTGTAATATTAATATATAGTGTTCATCTTGAAATTTTAAGATATTACGTGTGTTTGCTCTTAAAAATACTTTTAGAAACGTTATCGTATCACACCATAAAGACTTGGATAAAAATCCTCTGCCTCTTTATCATGTATCCGATTAAGAATTTCTAAAAAATTGATTTTTAAACCTTAACCCTTATTTTTTATATCCTAAACCCTAAACCTTAAACCTTAAACCCTAAAATATACACTCTACCTCTAATTCTCTAAACCCTAACCACAACCTCTAACTTGAACCTAAATCCTACACCTTAAATCTCTTATTTAAAGCAAAGACACGAATATAGACATGAGAAAGAGATAGACGAATTGCACCCTAAAAACTTAACCCATATTATTATTTACAAAGGCATCATTTTTGTATTAAATTATAATCACAACTTGAAAAATCACACTACAACGTTTGCAATCACAACTGCAATTTAATACTATGACCAAGATATATTAATCCCAGACTCGAAAAACTTATCATTCCGCCATTGTTGCATGCATAAGAAAGTTTTGTCATGAACGTACCATGTGTATGATAAACAAAGAATTAGTTTTTTATACCCGTAGATAAAGGGCGATAATGGAAAGAATATATCATGAATCATATTTATCATATTATCGGTAGTTTATAAAATTATATTCATTTATTTTTAAGTAATTATCTGATAATCACTCATTCAACACTCACAGATTATATATAAAAAAGAAGAGATGATTCACTTTAAAAAATATGAGATAAATGAATTTAATTGTTGAAATCACAAATGATGTAATAGAAAAGGATTCATGATATGATTTTTTGTGGTAACGAGAGGAAAATTGCTTGGCTTGGTATTGAGAACGTAACATGTTTTCCTTGAGTATGTACAAGGAAAGTTAACATCCCACAAATCAATGGTACAAATTGTCTATCTTTTTTTAATGTTTCTATTTGTGTCTTCGTTTCAAATTTGAGGGTTTTGGGTTTTTGGTTAGAGATTATGATTAGGGTATAAAAATTTAGGGGTAATGCGTATCTTTTAAAATTTAAGATTTAGGATATAAAAAATAAAAGTTATGATTAGGGTATAAAAAATTAGGGGTATTGCGTATTTTTTAGAATTTAAGATTTAGGATATAAAAAATAAAAGTTATGGTTTAAAATTTAATTTTTAAAAAAATTTAAAAAAAACATAAATGAAAGTACATACAGATACAAAATATTTCTACTCACAAATCAATGTATTCCACACTTAATTTAACCAAAATAAAACTCTTCCAGCACATGGAAAATCAAAATCAAGAATCCTAGAAAATTACAATGCTCCTCCAACAATCTTTCAACTTCCAAATATCACCCAGAAAAAAAAGGGTCAAAAGGAAAGACCCCCTACTATATCTAAGTACACATCATGTCATCATCATCTTTTTAACAATCTGATGATCCTTTATGGTCAAAGGCTAGATGGTTCTGTAAATGAAATCAATCGATTTAAACCTCTTTTTTCTCGGCTGAACATCTTCTTCTTCATCCTCCTCCACTGTGTTAATGTTTTCATCTCCTCTTTTCTTTTTCTTTGACCCTCTGTTGCCATTGATGTCGTTGTCACTGTGTTTTCTACAAAGCTGCATCAGTTGTCGGGCAACATCCATCTCTGTTTCAGAGAAACCCTTTGCTTTTCTTCGTTTCAATGGGGTTTGTTTCGCCATTGTTTTATGTTATGATTTCGTGTTTTGAAGTACAAAGAAAGAAACGAAAGGGACTGGGATTTCTTCTTTTTATTCTTGGATTGTTTTATCCTACCCAGAATTGATGATGTCATTGTCACACACGTGTACAGATGTGATTGGATACAGGTTCATATCTAAACTTTATCAGCAAGGAATAGATGTTTAAAATAATTAATTAAAGGATAGTATTTATCCTTTGGGTGAAAATAGTTTTTTTAAAATATAATTTTTGGTTAAATTTAACATTTAAAAGTATATATTTTTTATTAAAATAGTTTTTAAAAATATTTTCCATTAAAATAAATATATAATATATTTTTATTAATATCATTAAGAAATTTTTAAGAGTCTAGATGAAAATATATATTTATTTTAATTAAAATAATATTTTAGGTACTTATTTATTTTGATAAAAAAATTTAAATAATAGAATATAAAAAATATAATTCAAAATTTTATTTATAATATAATTTTATCTCTTCAAAATTCTATTTGAATAGCAGGTACCATTTGTATTTGGTTTAAATTGAAATAAAATTAAAAATTAAATCATTTTAATAGAAACCACATAAATAGATCATGTCACCTTTTTATTTAGGAATACTTTTTAATACTTGAAGAATAATTTTTTAATTAATATTTTTTCAGATAATTAATTTATTTTTTCATTAAAATAATTTTTAAATTACAAAATTATATTAAATTATACTTTAATTTATAATCATCACATGTAAATTGAATTAAAATTTAATTCTAAAAAAGTATTTAGTGTGTTGAAACAATAACACAATAACAATCAAATAGAACAGCAAATGACATGTCTTGTTACAAAACCATGGTTGAACTGAACAAACTACAAGCGCCTAATAACATAAAGAAAATGCAGACATGAAAGACAAAGTTCACCAGACCTTATTACCAAACCTGGTACATACATTCATGCAAATAGACCCACCTGTGAAAGTTGTGATCTCTCTGTTTGATAAACTTGAGTGAAATATCAGTCAAGTATCTAAGAAAAAACGGCAATCCCAGTGAACAGTAAAGTTGCATTCAGGTTCTTTACATTCTAAAGCCTGCCCATTGCAAACCTCAAGACAGACCTTACATGGAGGGCAATTCCAGATGTTTTTCACAACAGTGAGTGGATGATGATGATAATTAAATTCGACTTTGTTGCCAAGCTTCATATATGGGATATCCCCGATAGCACAAATGGAGTGAAGAGAAGTATCACAACCAGCACAACGGTAAAACCAATCATTTGGTTGTCTTTCATTCTCACAGAGATCACAGTATTGTTGAGAAAGATCAGAATCATCAGAATAAGTCAGAGTAAGATCATGTTTGTCACACTTGTACCAAGCAGTGAGTGATTGTGTCGCACAATGTATATCTAAAGTGAAATCACAACGCTTCATGCATCTATATGCCATTGTGTTGAAAGTTGAAGACAAATCAGCGAGACAACCACTGCAATCTCCTGCAAAGTTGTGGACAAGATAGAGTGAATGTTCATGACTTGGATGCTTTAAGGTGTCCGATAATAACATACATCGAATGTCGAAGTTCATTTTTTGTGTGCAATCAAATTCGTAGCATCCGTAGCTAAATCCATTGTAATAACGACAACAAGCATCGGAAGAAGAAAAATCGCTCCGTCTATATTGTTTTGTAAGCTTAAGCAAGTGCTTGTGAAATGGGTGTCTCATTTCTCTATGCAATTCAGCGCAATCTTTATGAAGAAAATACTTGCATCGGCCACAACTATAAAAAGGAGTTGAGATAAGCCTTATGCACCCATCACACTGGCAGTCATCTTTGATCTCGCCACCACTAAAAGTGAGTGTTAAATTGTGATGATGATAAGCATGTTTGATCTCGCTTGCTACCATTTTCTCTCCAATACCCACTTGTTCAAAAACATCAATAAATCAAGTTTAAAAATTAAGTCGGGTCAGATAGAATTTTTTTTTTTACTTTAAACCCGGATCAAATTAGATGACAGATGAAAAGTATAAATAATCAAATCAAATGTCAGTAAATCGAAAATCCAACCCTAACCGATTCGTGTACATCTCTGATCAGTCTCTTTCTTCCTCTATCTCACAGCAACTTGAGGGGCCAAATATGAGCAACCCATCCTTGTCACGACTTTTGAGTCAAGGTAAATAGGTAATTATTTTACATATAAGTGTTTGTCGAAATATTATTCATATTAAATATTTTTAAAATAAAGATTTATAATTTAAAAATATAAATATAATAATTTTAAATTTAAGCTTATAATTTTTCAGGTTATATAATAAAATTTAGATCAACATAAAACTATATTGAATTTGATTGATATTCACGTACTATAAAATTTAAAAGTTTTAATCTTAAAATTTTCTAAACTATCACATTGCCGTTAAATAAAATCTGATTAAAATCCTAAATTAAAAGTCAAAAAGAAAGTTAGGTCTAAGAAGTAAAATCAAATCAAAATTTGTGTACCAAATAAAATATAATGTCAACACTCGTGCTTTTGATTTTATGTGCCTAACGTTTAGTGTTTTTAAATAATATGTAATATTGCACGATCCCTCTAATTCAAGTGGTTAAAGGAACAGTTGTTGTTTTTAGAGGTTACGGATTCGAGCATCAACGATGTCGGTAGAGTGATTGAGCGATTAATCTCAGATGGTGGAAATTATATTCTACAACAGATACTATTGTAATCACTATCAGCTTATTTTAAAAAATAATATGTAATATTATCAAAAATTGATTTATAGAAAAAATAAATCTTTATTAAAGCATGAACCATCTAATCTTATTGATTAAAGGCTCAATAATTGAGCGATAATGTTTTAGATTTATATTATAGAACAGATATCATTATAATCACTCTATAACAATCACCCTTCGCCCTGAGATTTTTTTATCTTTTTATTTAAATTATTATAAATTTATCTGCATTTATGTTTTATCTTTAAATTTTGAATCTTAACTTAATAATCACCTCTTTTACTATTGATTAAAAAAATTATCATCCCACCTAAGCTCGCAGATTAAAGAGTCGTGCTCGGATAGACTGTCTTTGACAATAACATGTGTTTAACTGATTGAGAACAAAACCAGCTGACAGACCAAGAAAATGTAGGAATCTAACAAATTCGTCACCTCAAACGTCACATTGTCAAGGTCCATCACTTGCTTATAAACATCATTGACGTCCATCCTTTATCACTTCACATTACACGTTCAAAATATTAACTTTTTTCACTCCACGCGCCAGTACGCGCCACCGAAACCACCATGCCACAACCTCATTTCCTCCTAGTAACCTACCCCGCACAAGGCCACATAAACCCGACCCTCCAATTTGCCATGCAACTTATACGTGTTGGTGTTCATGCTACCTTCATCACAAGTATCTCCGCCGGTCGACGCATGACCAAAGTCCCCACAGCACAAGGACTATCGTTTTTACCATTTTCCGATGGATACGACGACGGGATGAAGCCCGGTGATGACAAAGAACTTTTCTTATCTGAATTCAGGCGTCGAGGGAAAGAAGCCATCTCTGACTTTATAACAAGTAGTGAAAACGAAGGGAAACCTATCACTTGCATTGTCTACTCTTTGCTCATTCATTGGGCGGCGGAGGTGGCGCGTGAATATCACATCCCATCGGCTGTACTTTGGATCCAACCCGCCACGCTGTTCGACATTTACTACTTTTACTTTAATGGATATGAATCCGCCATTAAAGCCCAAGCAAATGACTCCAAATCCAAGTGTTCGATAAAACTACCAGGTCTGCCGCCACTCACTAACCGCGACATTCCATCATTTTTCAACGCTACGGATGTTTACCATTCGGCACTGTCGATGTTCCAAGAGCAAATGGAAGTTCTCGCCGGAGAACCGAACGCTAAAATCCTCGTTAACACATTCAATGCATTGGAACCGGACGCATTAAAAGCCATTGAAAAGTTTAAAATGATTGGGGTTGGACCCTTAATCCAATCATCTTTAAGAGCAGATCTTTTTCAAGGAAATTCAAACGATTATCTCCAATGGCTAGACTCGAAACCAGAATCCAGTGTTGTGTACGTATCATTCGGAAGCATTACCGTTTTAGCAAGGCAACAAATGGAGGAAATCGCTCGAGCTTTGGTATCTAGTGGGCGGCCATTTTTGTGGGTGGTAAGAAATCAGAAAGCTAGAGGAGAGGAAGAAACGGAAGAAGATAAACTGAGTTGCAGGGAAGAATTAGAGCAGTTTGGTATGATAGTCCCATGGTGTTCTCAAGTGGAAGTGTTGTCTCATCCATCGTTGGGTTGCTTCGTGACACATTGCGGGTGGAGCTCGACATTGGAGAGCTTGGTTGTCGGCGTTCCGGTAGTGGCGTTTCCTCAGTTTTCCGATCAAGCGACGAATGCGAAACTCATTGAAGATGTTTGGGGGACTGGGGTGAGAGTGGTTGCTACTGAAGAAGGGATCGTTGAACGTGGTGAGATCGTTCGTTGCTTGGATTTGGTGCTGGGAGATGAAGAGAAAGGGACTGAAGTGAGAAAGAATGTTGAGAAATGGAAAGATTTGGCTATGGAGTCCGCCATGGCAGGTGGATCCTTGGACATCAACCTTAGGGCTTTCATAGATGATGTTACTCAAGGGTGCAGGTAAACTCCAAGTTGTGTATTGACTTGAGAAGCAAGTCTTTGTTGACATCCATGAAGGATGTAGTTAGGATCATTTGATTAGACTGTCTGTATTAAAGGATGCTCTTTGTTGTAGTTTCCACCGTATTTATACTTTTTTTTATAATAATACAACAATTATACGAAAAAAATACATTACCGACACTCGATAATAATTTCAATCAGTCACACGTAGAAAAGCATGATCAGCAGGAGAAACTATTAGATGAACACAGTTCATCACGTCATTTATAATCCAATTAATTAAATTCATTTACCTTAAAATAATTATTTAATAACTATCCATTCTTTAATTACATGTAAAAAAATGATAATTCATCTTAAAATTAAAATAAACAAATATAATTTATTTAAACTACGAATAATATAATAAATATGATTTTCTTAATAATTTTTGGATCACTACCGATGGAACCTTAGTCAAGGAGTTTGCATCACAATTCCCTTCTCTAAAGGAGAAGATAAGTTTATGAGAGTAAGACTACACACAAAAATGGCATATTTATTATTATATTTATAAATAATTTTAATTCTTAATATATATTATTAATTTATTTTTAATTTAAAATAATTTATAATATTTAAATTTAAAATTTTATTAGTAAAATGATTATCTTAATTTGTTAAGATCATAATTAATTATTTTATTAGTCTACCAATTATTTAGTAATAAAATAATTATATTCATTAAATTATTGTATCTATTAATTATCAAACGAATAGATAGTAATATGCAAGGGCGGTTCAAAGATTTCGAGGGCCCTGTGCAATTAATTAAAATACGGTCCTTAGAAACAATTGTCCATAATCACGCTAGTCTAAAAATGTGGCCCTTAGAAGCAATTGTCCTTTTTAGGGGCCTTGCGGTTGTTTCTATTATGTCTTTCCAAAATCTCACTAGTTCTACGAAAGCAATGGTAATTAGAATAATTAATATGATTCTATAATCAATTGTCATATTTAGAACATGATTATAACGTTTTAAGAATTATAACTTATCTTTCTTGAGAGCATTTTTAAAATTCTTACAATGATTTTCGAGATTAACATCATTTAATGAATGTAGTTTATAGAAATTTTGAGCCTCTCCTTTTTAGGGGGGGCCCTGTGCAGTCGCTCCTATTACGCTTGTCCAGACCCCCACTAGTAATATGCGATAAGGCATGTGACCAAAGGCCATAGAGAAGGCAAATGGGACGGTAGTACTTATACTCACTTAATTTTTTTATACTTATCACCTATCCATTATTTACGGCGGATACGATTTTTAAATTTACACTCGTCTCGTGAGCACATTTGTATCAAATTTGCCTTATTCATCAAATTTATCTGCGATACAATCATTAATATTAAATATAACAAAAAATTAAAATTTTAAACATTTTTAAAACGTATAAAGCTAAATTAAATGAGTTTAATGTCTACGAATTTATATAGTAATGTTGATTTTACAATAATCCAAGCTTTTAGTAAAAGAGTTTTCTATATAATATATAATAGGGTACAAGATTGGTTACAAGGTCTGAAATTAATCACTTACGAAATATTATTAATGAGTATGATTTTTTACATTCATATTTATTTTCGATCCGATTATGATTGATGTGATATAAAATTTATAAAAATTATATTCGTCTCTATCAAATGGTGTATCAAGAAAGTATAATAATAAAAATTTTACATATAAAAGATTAAATTTATTGAATTATTTTAAACCACAACTAAATTGATAGAATTTTAAAATTTTGACGAATGAAAATATTATTAAAACATGTTATATTTTATTTTCACGTTAGAGTGATATGTTTGTTAAAAAAATAAATGAATGACTAAATTATTAGTTTAACGATTTATATGATTGTTAGACCAATTAGATGGTACAACAATGGGTGCCGAGGCAAGTTGCTTCTTCAAATTTTGAAATGCAGTGTTACATGATTCGTCAAAGTCAAAAGTTTTAACCTGCTTAAGCAAATTACACAAAGGTTTAGAAATCTTTGAAAAATTATGAATAAACCTTTGATAAAAACCTGCATGCCCGAGAAAGCTTCGAATTCCTTTGGTTGTGGTTGGTGGTGGCAATCGCTCTATAACCTCCACCTTTGCCCGATCAACTTCAATTCCCTTGGATGAAATCTTGTGACTAGGAACAATTCCTTCATCTACCATAAAATGGCATTTCTCCCAATTGAGAACTAAATCTGATTCTTCACATCTTGTCAAGACTTTTTCTAAATTGCCGAGGCAATTTTCAAAATTGTCTCCAAAAACAGAAAAATCAACCATGAAAATTTCTAAGAAATCCTCCACCATGTCCGAAAAAATAACCATCATACACCTTTGAAAGGTTGTAGGAGCATTGCATAAACCAAACGGCATTCTCCTGAACGCATACATTCCATATGGGCAAGTGAATGTCGTCTTCTCCTGATCACTTGGTGCTATGGCAATCTGGTTGTACCCTGAGTATCCATCAAGAAAACAATAAAATGGTTTTCCTGCAAGACGATCAAGCATCTGATCAATAAAGGGCAAATGAAAATGATCTTTTTTAGTGGCCTTGTTTAACTTACGGTAATCAATGTAAACTCTCCAACCTATAACAGTTCTAGTTGGAATCAATTCATTATTTTCATTGCTTACCACAGTCATACCTCCCTTCTTCGGCACACAATGTACCAGACTTACCCACGTACTATCGGAGATAGGGTATATAATACTGGTATCAAGCCATTTGATGATTTCCTTCATAACAACCTCCTTCATAGCTGGATTAAGTCTCCTTTACGCCTTAATTGATGGCTTATGATCTTCTTTCAAAATGATTTTGTGCATACACATTGTCGGACTAATTCCTTTTAAGTCAGCAATCATCCATCCCAAGGCTCTCTTATACCTTTTCAACATGTCAATCAATTGCTCTTCCTACTGTGGCTGCAACTTAGAAGAAATTATAACAGGCAATGAATCTTTATTTCCCAAATAAGCATATTTCAATTGCCCTAGAAATGGCTTTAGTTCTAGAGTTTGAGGTTCCTCAACGGACGGTTTTGAGATCTTACCTCCCTTACCTGAATAATCAACTTGTTTGAAGAACTTACCGGGCCGACTCACTATCCAATTGGCTTCAGGTTGTTCTTCGTCCCTTGGTTCAGCAAGTTCTTCATGTTCTTCAGATTCGACAATGGAATTGCCAAGACAATTTTCAAGAATATCATCTTCAACTCTAAAATTAAATTTAGTAGTCGCTTGGATGATCTTGTATTCCTCTGGATCATCCGCATGCTTAAGAGTATGAAAAACGTTGAGCTTGACTTGCTGATCATTGACTCACATCGTCAGTTCTCCTTTTTCAACATCAATCAGCGTCCTCCCCGTTGCTAAAAATGGTTTCCCAAGAATGATGGGTGCAGGTTCGTCTACTTCATAATCTAAAACAATAAAATCAGCAGGAAAAATGAACTTATCAACCCTTACCAATATGTCTTCAATTTTCCCTTATGGATGCACATAAGATCTATCGACAAGTTGTAACATCACTGTGGTGGGTCGAGCTTTGCCAATTCCCAATCGTTGGAAGATCGATTTCGGCATAAGATTGATGCTCTCCCCAATATCGCATAATGCTTTCCCTGCATAGTGATTTCTGATTGAACATGGAATTGTGAAACTACCTGGATCTTTTAACTTAAGTGGTACCTTGTTGTGCAACATGGCCTTGCATCCCTCTGTCATGGTAATAGTTTCAAACTCGCCTAACCTCGTTCTCTTAGAAACAATATCTTTGAGAAATTTTGCATAATTTAGCATCTGCTCTATTGCCTCGACCAACGGCAAATTGATATGCACTTGTTTTAGAATATCCAAAAACTTCTTGAATTGATATTCCTGTTTTTGCCATCGAAGCCTCTGTGGAAAAGGGGTGGCAATCGGATATCTTCAATCTTCTCATTTGTTTTGAATTTAAGAGAGGGTAATGTCAAGGCATCTGGGCTTGTCGCGGTATTTTCTGATTCCTCCTTTTCATTATCTTTTTGTTTTGGTTTCGGCTTCACTGGAGGTTCATTTTCCTACACAGATTCATCGTTAATCCTTAATCCACTTCGAGTAGTGATTATCTTACATTGCTTATGGCCAATTCCTTTGGTAATCTCAGTGTTGCTAGGTAAACCGCCCGGTGGTCTTGTGTTCACATGTTTGTGCAAATTGGCCCAATTACGTCTCTAAAGCTTTGAGCGTTGCTTCATGATTTTGCAACCGTATCTCAATCCTGTTCATGAAAGCTTCAGTCCTGTTCATAAAACCATTAGTTTTCTTCTTATTGACAATTATAGATTCAATTCTTGTCATAAAAGCACCAAGTCTATCTTTCAAAGAACTAGGTTACGTCGGTTGTTGCGGCAACTGTTACCGAGGCATATTTTGCTGAAATCCCGATACTTGTGTGCCCGAACTTCTCTAATTGAGAGCTTTATTCGGGTTGCTCCAAGAAAAATTGGGGTGCTTCTTCCAGGTCGAATTATAGGTATTTGACTTTGCATTGTTCCGATTATAATTCCCTACGTAAAAACTCGACTCTGGATTCTGCAAACACTCAGAAGAATCATGGTCACCATTACATAAATCACAAAAAGAATTCAATACCTTGATTTCCTTCGTGTTACTTGGACGCTGCATATTCATGACCAAATTCGTTAAGGTAGCCAATTGTGAAGTAATTGCACCCGATGCATCACTTTCAGTGTTGTTCCGTCTAATTCCTCCTCGTCTAGCATTAGAGAATTGGCAATCATTCTTTGCCATGCGATTCAAGATTTTCATTGCTTCTTTTGCCGATTTTTCTAAGAATACGCTATTTGCCGAGGTATCTAGCATCATCCTAGTTGGCATGTTCACAGCATTGTAAAACATCTTCACATGTTTCCATAATGCAAATCCGTGCATGGGATATTTGCATAAGAGTTCTCTATATCGTTCTCATGCTTCGTACATCGCCTCGTCATCACCCTATCGAAAACAAGTGATTTCGTTACGTAATCTATCAGTTAAGCTTGTAGAACTAAATCGAGCAATAAAATTACGATATAATTCTGTCCAAGTTCCTACAGAACCGGATGGAATACTATTGAACCATATTTTCGCTCTATCTTGTAATGAATATGAGAATAATTTTAATCTTAAAACATCCTCGTGAACTCCTTGAATCTTGAATGAATTGTAAATCTCCAAAAAAGACTTGAGATGTTGTCGAGCATCTTCAGTTGTTGATCCGCTAAATTGGCCAATCATATTGATCATACAGAACATTACTGGCTTCAACTCGAAATGTGCCCCTTCAATTTCAGGTGCAATAACTCCTGGATTTAATCCGTTGAGATCTTCTTCCAAATAATCTCGAATGGATCTTCGTTCTATACAAATTGGTTGTTGCCCATCTATGTCATCACCCATTGTCGCGGCATGTTGATTGCCGATAAGAGGAACATGATCTGCTATTGTTGCTCTTTGTTCACGTCTCCTCCTATGAAATACTTGTTCAATTTCGGGTTCAAATGAATGCTCTTCTGATAATGGTCTTGCCCTGGTCATACACAGCAACAAAATCAAATTTATAAATTCTTTGAATCCGAAAAATAATTTAAAACTTAAAATAAAAAGCAAAAAACTAAAAGCAAAGTCGCTATTGTCAATCCCCGATCAAGCGACGAATGTGAAACTCATTGAAGATGTTTGGGGGACTGGGGTGAGAGTGGTTGCTACTGAAGAAGGGATCGTTGAACGTGGTGAGATCGTTCGTTGCTTGGATTTGGTGCTGGGAGATGAAGAGAAAGGGACTGAAGTGAGAAAGAATGTTAAGAAATGGAAAGATTTGGCTATGGAGTCCGCCATGGCAGGTGGATCCTTGGACATCAACCTTAGGGCTTTCATAGATGATGTTACTCAAGGGTGCAGGTAAACTCCAAGTTGTGTATTGACTTGAGAAGCAAGTCTTTGTTGACATCCATGAAGGATGTAGTTAGGATCATTTGATTAGACTGTCTATATTAAAGGATGCTCTTTGTTGTAGTTTCCACCGTATTTATACTTTTTTTTTATAATAATACAACAATTGTACGAAAAAAATACATTACCGACACTCGATAATAATTTCAATCAGTCACACGTAGAAAAGCATGATCAGCAGGAGAAACTATTAGATGAACACAGTTCATCACGTCATTTATAATCCAACTAATTAAATTCATTTACCTTAAAATAATTACTTAATAACTATCCATTCTTTAATTACATGTAAAAAAATGATAATTCATCTTAAAATTAAAATAAACAAATATAATTTATTTAAACTACGAATAATATAATAAATATGATTTTCTTAATAATTTTTGGATCACTACCGATGGAACCTTAGTCAAGGAGTTTGCATCACAATTCCATTCTCTAAAGGAGAAGATAAGCCTCCGAGAGTAAGACTACACACAAAAATGACATATTTATTATTATATTTATAAATAATTTTTATTCTTAATATATATTATTAATTTATTTTTAATTTAAAATCATTTATAATATTTAAATTAAAATTTTATTAATAAAATGATTATCTTAATTTATTAAGATCATGATTAATTATTTTATTAGTCTATTAATTGTTTAGTAATTAAATAATTATATTCATTAAATTATTGTATCTATTAATTATCGAACGAATAGATAGTGATACGCGATAAGGCATATGACCAAAGGCCATAGAGAAGGCAAATAGGACGGGAAGTATAGATACTTATTCTCTCGTGTTTATACTTACCTAAATTTTTTATACTCATCACCTATCCATTATTTACGACGGATACGATTTTTAAATTTACACTCATCTCGTGAGCACATTTGTATCAAGTTTACCTTATTCATAAATTTGCGATACAATCATTAATATTAAATATAACCAAAAAATAAAAATTTTAAACATTTTTAAAACATATAAAACTAAATTAAATGAGTTTAATGTCTACTAACTTATATAGTAATGTTGATTTTACAATAATCCAAGCTCTTAGTAAAAGAGATTTCTATATAATATATAATAGGGTACAAGATTGGTTACAAGGTCTAAAATTCATCATTTACGAATTATTATTAATAAGTATGATTTTTTACATTTATATTTATTTTCAATCCAATTATGATTGATGTGATATAAAAATTTATAAAAATTATATTCGTCTCTATCAAATGGTGTATCAAGAAAGTATAATAATAAAAATTTTACATATAAAAGATTAAATTTATTGAATTATTTTAAACCACAACTAAATTGATAGAATTTTAAAGTTTTGAGGAATGAAAATATTATTAAATCATGTTATATTTTTTTTTCACGTTAGACTGATATGTTTGTTAAAAAAATAAATAAATGACTAAATTATTAGTTTAACGATTTATATGAATGTTAGATTATATAATTCAAATTTTTAAATTTGTATATATTTTTAAGACTAAATTTAAAATTTATAAAAATAAATTATATACCCAAATTTTTAGATTTTCGGATATTTGAATACCCAAAATATTAGGTACTCAAAGAATTCATGTCAAGACATGGAGAAATTATTACATGAACCCTTTCCACCACCTAGGATATGGTCTCAACCAATTAAAATAAGACACATAATATATTTTTTCTATATCATATTTACACATAAGCATCATCTAAATCATTCACTTTATTGCATTTGATTTAAAAATGAAAAAAAAATTACTAAAGATTTTTTATATTGTCTTCCTTTTTATTGTTCAATTTTTTTAAATTAATTTTTCTAATCCCTAACCCTAAACCATAAACACTAACACTAAACCTTAAACCTAAACCCTAAACCCTAACATAAACCTTAACCCTAAATCTTAAACCCTAACCCTAAACCATAAACCTAAACCCTACCCCTAACATAAACCCTAAACTTTAACCCTAAACCCTAAACCCTAAACCTAACATAAACCCTAACACCTAACCATAAATCCTAAACCGTAAAC
This sequence comes from Abelmoschus esculentus, assembly GCA_035048815.1. Classification (NCBI taxonomy): domain Eukaryota; kingdom Viridiplantae; phylum Streptophyta; class Magnoliopsida; order Malvales; family Malvaceae; genus Abelmoschus; species Abelmoschus esculentus. The sequence continues at coordinate 17,672,090 of JAUCBN010000028.1, read as the reverse complement.
ACTAACCATAAACCCTAAACCCTAAACCCTAAACCCTAAACCCTAAACCCTAAACCCTAACCTTAAACCATAAATCCTAACCCTAAATCCTAACCCCTAAACCCTAAATACTAACCTTGAACCCTAAACCCTAAACATTAACCTTAAACCTAAAACCTTAACCCTAACACTAACCCTAAACCTTAAACCCTAACCATAACCTTAACCCTAAACCCTAAATCTTAAATCCTAAACCCAAACCCTAAACCTTAAACCTAAACCCTAATCCTAACATAAACCCTAAACTCTAACCCTAAACCCTAAACCTAACATAAACCCTAACACCTAACCATAAATCCTAAACCGTAAACACTAACCATAAATCCTAAACCAAAACCCTAACCTTAATCCTAAACCCTAACCTTAAACCCTAAATCATAACCCAAAATCCTAACCCCTAAACCCTAAACACTAACCTTGAAACCTAAACCCTAAACACTAACCTTAAACCTAAAACCATAACCTTAACCTTAACCCTAAATCTTAAACCCTAACCATAACCTTAACCCTAAAACCTAAATCTTAAATCCTAAACCCAAACCCTAAACCTTAAACCTAAACCCTAACCATAACATAAACCCTAAACTCTAACCCTAAACCCTAAACCTAACATAAACCCTAACACCTAACCATAAATCCTAAACCCTAAAGCCTAACCATAAATCCTAAACCCAAACCCTAACCTTAACCCTAAACCCTAACTTTAAACCCTAAACCCTAACCCTAAATCCTAAACCCTAACCTTGAACCCTAAACCCTAAACCCTAACCTTGAACCCTAAACCCTAAACACTAACCTTAAACCTAAAACCTTAACCCTAACCTTAACCCTAAACCTTAAACCCAAACCATAACCTTAACCCTAAACCCTAAATCTAAAATCCTAAACCCAAACCCTAAACCTTAAACCTAAACCCTAACCATAACATAAACCCTAAACTCTAACCCTAAACCCTAAACCTAACCATAAATCCTAAACCCTACACAATAACCATAAATCCTAAACCCAAACCCTAACCTTAACCCTTAACCCTAACCTTAAACCCTAAACACTAACCTTGAACCCTAAACCCTAACCTTGAACCCTAAACCCTAAACACTAACCTTGAACCCTAAACCTAAAACCTTAACCCTAACCATAACCTTAACCCTAAACCTTAAATCTTAAATCCTAAACCCAAACCCTAAACCTTAAACCTAAACCCTAAACATAACATAAACCCTAAACTCTAACCCTAAACCCTAAACCTAACATAAACCCTAACACCTAACCATAAATCCTAAACCATAAACCCTAACAATAAATCCTAAACCCAATCCCTAACCTTAACCCTAAACCTTAACATTAAACCCTAAATCCTAAACCCTAAAACATAAACACTAACCTTGAACCCTAAACCCTAAACACTAACCTTAAACCTAAAACCTAACCTTAACCCTAAACCTTAAAACCTAACCATAACCTTAACCCTAAACCCTAAATCTTAAATCCTAAACCCAAACCCTAAACCCTAAACCCTAAACCCTACCCCTAACATAAACCCTAAACTCTAACCCTAAACCTAACATAAACCCTAACACCTAACCATAAATCCTAAACCCTAAAGCCTAACCATAAATCCTAAACCCAAACCCTAACCTTAACACTAAACCTTAACCTTAAACCCTAAATCCTAAACCCTAAACCCTAAACACTAACCTTGAACCCTAAACCCTAAACATTAACCTTAAACCTAAAACCATAACCCTAACATTAACCCTAAACCTTAAACCCAAACCATAACCTTAACCCTAAACCCTAAATCTTAAATCATAAACCCAAACCCTAAACCTTAAACCTTAAACCTAAACCCTAAATATAACATAAACCCTAAACTCTAACCCTAAACCCTAAACCTAACATAAACCCTAACACCTAACCATAAATCCTAAACCCTAAACCCTAACCATAAATCCTAAACCCAAACCCAAACCCTAACCTTAACCCTAAACCCTAACCTTAAACCTTAAATCCTAAACCCTAAACCCTAAACCATAAATCCTAAACCCTAAACCATAAATCCAAAACCCAAACCCTAACCTTAAACCCTAACCTTAAACCCTAAATCCTAACCCAAAATCCTAACCCCTAACCCCTAAACCCTAAACACTAACCTTAAACCTAAAACTTTAACCCTAACCTTAACCCTAAACCTTAAACCATAACCATAACCTTAACCCTAAATCTTAAATCCTAAACCCAAACCCTAAACCTTAAACCTAAACCCTAAACCTAACATAAACACTAAACTCTAACCTTAAACCCTAAACCTAAGATAAACCCTAACACCTAATCATAAATCCTAAACTCTAACCTTAAACCTTAAACCTAAGATAAACCCTAACACCTAACCATAAATCCTAAACCCTAAAGCCTAACCCTAAATCCTAAACCCAAACCCTAACCTTAAACCCTAAACCCTAACCCTAAATCCTAAACACTAACCTTGAACCCTAAACCCTAAACCCTAAACACTAACCTTTAAACCTAAAACCTTAACCCTAACCTTAACCCAAAACCTTAAACCCAAACCATAACCTTAACCCTAAACCCTAAATCTTAAATCCTAAACCCAAACCCTAAACCTTAAACCTAAAACCTAACCCTATCATAAACCCTAAACTCTAACCCTAAACCCTAAACCTAACATAAACCCTAACACCTAACCATAAATCCTAAACCCTAAACCCTAACCATAAATCCTAAACCCTAACCCTAACCTTAACCCTAAACCCTAACCTTAAACCCTAAATCATAACCCTAAATCCTAACCCCTAAACCCTAAACCCTAACCTTGAACCCTAAACCCTAAACACTAACCTTAAACCTAAAACCGTAACCCTAACCTTAACCCTAAACCTTAAACCCAAACCATAACCTTAACCCTAAACCCTAAATCTAAAATCTTAAACCCAAACCCTAAACATTAAACCTAAACCCTAACCATAACATAAACCCTAAACTCTAACCCTAAACCCTAAACCTAACATAAACCCTAACACCTAACCATAAATCCTAAACCCTACACAATAACCATAAATCCTAAACCCAAACCCTAACCTTAACCCTTAACCCTAACCTTAAACCCTAAATCCTAAACACTAAACACTAGCCTTAAACCCTAAACACTAACCTTGAGCCCTAAACCCTAAACATTAACCTAAAACCTAAAACCTTAACCCTAACCTTAACCCTAAACCTTAAACCCTAACCCTAACCATAACCCTAAACCCTAAACCTTAAACCTTAAACCTAAACCCTAAATATAACATAAACCCTAAACTCTAACCCTAAACCCTAAACCTAACATAAATCCTAACACCTAACCATAAATCCTAAACCCTAAACCCTAACTATAAATCCTAAACCTAAACCCTAAACTTAAGCCTAAACCCTAACCTTAAACCCTAAATCCTAAACCCTAAACCCAAAACCCTAAACACTAACCTTGAACCCTAAACCCTAAACACTAACCTTAAACCTAAAACCTAAACCCTAACCTTAAACCTAAACCTTAAACCCTAACCATAACCTTAACCCTAAACCCTAAACCTAACCCTAAACTTAACATAAACCCTAAAACCTAACCATAAATCCTAAACCCTAACCATAAATCCTAAACCCAAACCCTAACCTTAACCCTAAACCCTAACCTTAAACCCTAAATCATAACCCTAAACCTTAAACCCTAAACCCTAAACACTAACCTTGAACCCTAAACACTAAACACTAACCTTAAACCTAAAACCTTAACCCTAACCTTAACCCTAAACCTTAAACCCTAACCATAACCTTAACCCTAAATCTTAAATCCTAAACCCAAACCCTAAACCTTAAACCTAAACCCTAACCCTAACATAAACCCTAAACTCTAACCCTAAACCTTAAACCTAACCATAAATCCTAAACCCTACACAATAACCATAAATCCTAAACCCAAACCCTAACCTAAACCCAAACCCTAACCTTAAACCCTAAACACTAACCTTAAACCCTAAATCCTAAACCTTAAACCCTAAACCCTAACCTTGAACCCTAAACCCTAAACACTAACCTTAAACCTAAACTCTAACCTTAACCCTAAACTTTAACCCTAAACCCTAACCTAATCCTAAACCCTAAACCCTAACCCTAAACTAAACAATAACACATAACCCTAAAACCTAACTATAACCATAAACCTTAAACCTAAACCACTAATCCTTAACCCTAAACCCTAAACTCTAAATCTTAAACCCTAAATCTATATAAAAAATAATTAGAAAAATTTTAAAAAAAACAAAGAGAAAGATGACACAAGAAATCTTTGATAATATTTTTTTAAAAAAAATTAAAGACATTAAATTAGATGATTTGGCCAATGCTTATGTGTAAATTTGATATAAAAAAAATATATTATATGTCTTAATTTAATTGGTTATGACCATATCCTAAGTGATGGAAAGAGTTGATGTAATAATTTTTAAGACATGAGACACTTTTTATCTACCTGAATTTTCCAATACCCGAATTTAAACTCCTTATTAGATCTCTGACAAAAACATGTGCTTCAGATCAAAACCAGACAATAGTCCGTTGTGAATCTCAAAAACTTATCTGCGGAACCTCACCTTTTCAGTTTTCATTGCCCATAAGTTGTATATAAACAATTTATTACCAAGTCCACGCGCAGGCACGCGCCGCCATCACCACTATGTCACAGCCTCATTTCCTCCTGGTGACCACCCCTTTACAAGGACACATGAACCCTTCCCTCCAATTCACCAAGCATCTTGTGCGTGCTGGTGTACGTGTCACATTCATGAATCATGATCAGCATCTCTGCCCACCGTCGCATGACCAAAGTCCCCGCCGCCGAAGGCCTTTCGTTTTTACCATTTCCCGATGGATACGACGATGGAATGAAGCCGGGAGATGACAACGACCTTGTCATGTCTGAATACAAGCGTAGATCCAAACAAGCCATTTCTGAGTTCTGACTTTATAGTAAGCAATGAGAACCAAGGCAAACCTATCTCATGCCTTGGGCGGAGGAGGTGGCGCGTGAACATCAGATCCATCCGGTTGTCCTTTGGATTCAACCCTCCATAGCGTTCGACATCTACTTTTACTTTAATGGATATGAATCCACCATTAAAGCCCTAGCCGATGAATCTGAATCCAAGTGTTTGATAAAATTACCAAGGCTCCCGCCACTACCCACAGGCGTCATTCGTCACGGCTACAAACATTTCTCGATCAACACTGTCATGGTTCTGGGTTAAAAATCCTACAAACATAAGATTTTAAAATAATAATTATTTAAAAATTATATTAAAATAGATAAATTTTATTAAATAAATTATAAATAAGATGATAAATAAAATTTATTTAATATTTTTTCTCGATAAATGTAATAACATGTTAATTCATTTAATAATTTATCATGTGCTTTCTAAACTTGTCACTCACCGTCACCTTTAAAACCCCATTGCTTGCCTTTCTTAGTTGCTTCAAATATCAATTGATTTCCCTACCCCACGCGCCGCCGTTGCCACCATGCCACAACCTCATTTCCTTCTAGTATCCTACCCTGTACAAGGCCACATAAACCCTTCCCTACAATTCGCCAAGCATCTTATACGTTTTGGTGTACGTGTCACTTTCACCACCACCATCTCTGCCAGCCGCCGTATGACCAAAGTCCCCGCCGCTCAAGGCCTAGCGTTTTCACCCTTCTCCGATGGATACGAAGACGGAATCAAGTCCGGAGATGCAAAAGACAATTCCATGTCTGAATTTAGGCGTCGAGGCAAAGAAGCCGTCTCTGACATTATTATGACCAGTGAAAACCAAGGTAAACCTATCACTTGCGTTGTCTACTCTTTGCTCCTCCATTGGGCAGCGGAGGTGGCGCGTGAGCATCAAATTCCGTCAACTGTACTTTGGATCCAACCCGCCACAGTTTTCGACATCTTCTATTTCTACTTCAATGGATATGAATCCGCCATTAAAGGCCAAGCTGACGAGTCCAAATCCAAGTGTTTGATAAAATTACCAGGGCTGGCGCCACTCTCCACCGGCGACCTTCCCTCATTCATCACCGCCTCAAACACTGACCATTCGATGCTGTCGTTGTTCCAAGAGCAAATGGAAGTTCTCGCCGGAGAACCCAACGCCAAAATCCTCGTTAACACATTCGATGCATTGGAACCGGAAGCATTAAAAGCCATTGAACAGTTTAAAATGATTAGGGTTGGACCCTTAATCCAATCATCTTTAAAAGCAGATCTTTTTCAATCCAATTCAAACGATTATCTCCCATGGCTAGACTCGAAACCAAAATCAAGTGTCGTGTACGTATCATTCGGAAGCGTTGCCGTTCTAGCAAGACAAATAATGGAGGAAATCGCTCGAGCTTTGATATCTAGTAGGCGGCCATTTTTGTGGGTGGTAAGAAACCAGAAAGCTAGAGAAGAGGAAGAGACGGAAGAAGATAAACTGAGTTGCAGAGAAGAATTAGAGCAGTTTGGTATGATAGTACCATGGTGTTCTCAAGTGGAAGTGTTGTCTCATCCATCGTTGGGTTGTTTCGTGACACATTGCGGTTGGAACTCGACGTTGGAGAGCTTAGTTTCCGGCGTGCTGGTGGTGGCTTTTCCTCAGTTTGCGGATCAAGGGACGAATTCAAAGCTCGTTGAAGATGTTTGGGGAACTGGAGTGCGAGTGATTGCCAACGAAGAAGGTAGAGTTGAACGTAGTGAGATTGTTCGTTGCTTGGATTTGGTGATGGGTGGTGGAGAGAAAGCAGGGGAACTGAGAAAGAATGCTGAGAAATGGAAAGATTTGGCGAGGGAGGCCGCCATGGAAGGTGGTTCCTTGGACACCAACCTTAAGGCTTTCGCTGATGATGTTGCTAAAGGTCGGGGATTCCCATAATAAAATTATTAAACGTTACTCAAAAATTTTGGTATAATTGTATATTTAGTCGCTTTTAGTTTAAACATTAATTAAATAATATTTTTGTTTCTTTTAATTTTTAAATTAAAAGTTTAATAGATTTTTATCTTTTTTAATATTAAATTTTAATTTCGTTTTGGTATTACTAAAATCAATATTATTAAATAGATAATAAATGATGTATTAAATCAGACTTTTATAATGATTTTAAATAAATATAATATAAGTATATAGAATAAATTTTTTTTAAAAAAAGAACTGCACATGGGAAGAAAGGGTAAGGATAGATTTTATTATATTGTATTAGTGAATCAACAGCTGTATCTTTTGGTGCTACTCTCATTTGATTTATTTTTAATAAAAGAAATAAACTGATATATTTTAAAAATTATAAATTATATATTTTTAAAATATTTATTGAAACGGGTGCAATGATTAAAATTTATTATATATTTTTTTTATTTTTAATAAAAAAATTATTATCAAATCTTAAATAAGGATAAGGACAAGTTGGTATATTGAATCGTAAATATAATTAAACTGTGTTCATATAAATAATCGTAGGAATTTCCAAAAATTCTTAAAATCCCAAATGTTTTATAAATTTAAATGGCCTTAAGCGCAATTTATCCATTTTCAACAAGACCAATCAGAGAATTTAAAAAGCATTCATAAATTTTATAAAAATAATTAGAAAGTGATTTTATATACCATTGTGAATGTAATTTAATTTAGTTTTATTTAAAATACATGATGATTAATTTTGATATGTATTTTAAAAGATATAATTTTTTAATATTAAAAGATTATAAAAGTTAATTATATAAATTTAAAACAAATATTTTTCGATTTTGAGATATATATTAACAGGGGCAAATATAGGCTTGGGCCTGCATAGACCCTACTAATTTCTTCCTTTTATTTTTTTAATATGTATACGATATATTTTAAAATTTAAATAAAATATATTTATTTTAATTTTTAAACATTTAATTTTAAGTAAAATAAAGAGTAAAAATTAAAATTAAAATATAAATTAAATTATTTATATTTTTAAATATTACATAATTAATTTTAATAGAATATATTTTAAGAATACATTTTGCTATTAAATGTAGCGTATTTTTTAGAAATTGATTTTTTTAATATAATTAGAGTTTCACTCTAATATATAATAATGATAAAATATAAATAAAAAACAAAATTAAAATTAAAAAAATATTTTTTAATAAACATATATATCATCTTCAATATCTTTAAAAATAATTTAGGGGATATAAATATAATGTATTTTTCAAATTTTTTTAAACTTGCGGGAGAAACTAATATTTAAATAAATAAATTTAAACCCATATTTTTATTATTTATTTTAAACAAATAGTTTAATTTTATTTAAATAAAGACGTAGATAACGAAAATAAAATAAAATTATTCAAAGTTAAGTTGGATAAATTTTTTGCTTTATTTAGATTGAATATTCGATTAAATCAAGTTGAGTCAAAATATTTTTAGTGATACAAGTTGACGAGTCATATTTTATAACTCAAATTTTCTATGATTTTTCTGAGTCAGATAATTCGAGTTTCTTTTCAAATATAATTGTAAATGTTTATAATATTATAGTAGTATTTCATTTCAATTTAAATAATTTTCTACGGCTATACACACTCTATATCTTTATATTTTTTTCATATGTGTTATACATATCATATAGAGTTAGAGGATTCAACTCGAACATCAAAATTGATAGATTATTTATTATTATTTTCAATATACAAAATATTATTATCGAATATTTTGAATTAGAATTAAATTGATAGATTATACAAACTTTGAATGTTGGGAGCATATGTTTAATGTTCTTCAGATACAATCTAACTGCACTGAGACTGTAAAAACTACTTCTTGATGTAACAGTTAATGAAAATTTTATTTCTCTCATTCGTTCGATTATCGAAATTCAGCATAAGAGTTGAACAACTAAAATAATTTGGGTTTCACGTGAAAAAAAAAAAGCCATCGGATATATTAACCAAAAGTTTAAACTCATCATTTTAATTATACCTTTTAAAAGATATTTCGACGAGTATTAAACCATTGTAGATCAGAATGTTTTACCTATTCAATAATATATATATAATTTATTTTCAAATAAAAAAAGAGTGACCAAATTATAACTAATTTTAATTGAGTAGTATGTTTATAACTTTATTAATAGTTCAACATGTTAATTACATGACGATAATATTTTAACGCTCCTTTATATTTAAATTGGAGAGTGATGTAATTATTACTAAAATAATAATTAAGTGGTCTAACCCGACCTTACTAATACTAGAGTGACCTCTAATGTAATTGTACCCAAAATCCAAATTGGCAATTATAAATCGGAAATCACGGCATAATTAATGGAAGATTCTTATTTCTTAATCTTAAATTCGGGAAAATGCACGAAATTCACTTAATACAGATAAGATACACTTTAATGTAGAAAATTAACAACCAAAAAAGAAAATATATTAATCAAATAATTTATTAGTATAATATTCTAAAATACATTTAATTTTAAATTTATTAAATAATTTTAGTGGTGAAAAATAATGTTAATTTTTATAATATTATCTAAATCTAAATTTTATTAAAATTATTTTTATATTTTTAAGTATTATTAAATTAATGATTTAATCAAAATCGATCGATTTGATTATCTATTAAAATTATGTTCGACATAATTTTTATTAGTTTTTAGTGATTTTATGAGTTATGTTTTTGTATCTTCGTATTTTATTTTTTCATCGATTTTAATCTCAATTACTGCGTTCGAAAAATTTAAATTTTTAACTTTTTTCTTAAATATAATTTCTTAATTCAAAAATAAAATTCGATTACGTTATCGAACGAAACCTAATTTAATTCTTATAATATTATTTTTTAAAAAATGTTTTTTATATAAAAAACTGTAATAATTTCCTGTAATAAATTTCCTTTAATTAAGCGTATATATATATATTTCTCTTTCCCTCGAATCAAATAACTCTTTATTTTGAAACGCTTTCTTCATTCTTTGTTTTCGTTGCTGTAATGGAAGGCATCAACCACCGTCACTTCTTCCTCCCTTTTCTCCTCCTCTCCGTCGTCCTCGCCGCTGCGGACGACGGCGCTGTTATGATGAAACTAGCTTCATCTTTCCGTCCACCTCCCACTGGGTGGTCTTCCACCTCTTCAGACAACTACTGCAGCTGGCAGGGCATCCAGTGCGACAATTCCAACCGCGTAACAGCTCTCAACTTAGCTTCCAAATCCCTGTCTGGTTCACTTCCCCCAGACATCGCCGCCTTGTCGGAACTCCGTACTGTATATCTACAACAAAACTCCTTATCTAGGTCCATCCCATCTTTCGCTAATCTCTCAAACCTGCAAACAGTTCTCCTCGACGGCAATGCGTTCACATCGGTCTTCCCGGACGCTTTCTCCGGCTTAACCAGTCTTCAAACGCTGAGTTTAAGTGAGAACACGAAGCTAAGTCCATGGACTTTCCCAGATTTGTCCCAATCGACAAGCCTCGTCGGAGTTCAACTCGACAACACCAACTTATACGGTACTTTACCTGATGTTTTCGATTCTTTGAACAGTTTAGAAAGCATAAGGTTGTCTTACAACAATTTAAGCGGCACATTGCCGGCTTCTCTCGGCGATTCGATGGTTAAGAATTTCTGGATCAACAATCAGATCGTTGGGTTCACAGGTACTTTAGATGTTTTATCCAGCATGACACTGTTGTCTCAGCTTTGGGTTCATAAAAACATGTTCACCGGTCAGATCCCAGATTTGTCTAAATGTGTGGGTCTTTTTGATCTTCAGCTTAGAGAAAACCAGTTGACTGGTCCTGTCCCGGGATCTTTAATTAGTCTTCCTAGTTTGAAGAATGTTTCATTGTCTAATAACAAATTGCAGGGTCCTTTCCCAAAGTTTCCTCCTTCAGTTGAGAACATTGTTGTTAATGGGACCAATAATTTCTGTAATGAAAATGGAAATCCTTGTGATCCTCAAGTTGCCACACTGCTTGAGATTGCTGGTGGTTTTGGTTATCCTGTTTTTCTCTCTGATGATTGGAAAGGGAATGATGCTTGCCAATTTGTTTTTGTTACTTGTGATTCACAAAAAAATGTGATCACTGTGAATCTCGGGAAGAAAAATTTGGTCGGGACAATATCTCCGGCGTTTGGGAATCTTACAAATTTGAAGAACTTGAATCTGAATGATAATAACTTAACAGGTCCCATTCCTGATGGTTTGACTAAGTTGAGTAGTTTGCAAATCTTTGATGTGTCTAACAATAATCTTACCGGAGACTTTCCGAAATTTTCGACTTCGGTGACGTTTACTCACTCAGGGAATAGTTTACTGGGAAAATCGACCGGTTCTGGTGGAGGAACTCCAGGTTCTGGAGGATCCAGTGGAGGATCAGGTGGTAACTCGAAAAATGGTGGCAATGGTAAGAATTCCATAGCTTTGATTGTTGGTATTGTGATCGGTGTATTGGTTTTCGTTGTTGTTGTTTGCTTTGTTTCTTATAAGTATGTGATGAACAAGAGATATGGGAAATTCGGTAAGGTGGATGGTAATGCCAGTGATGCTGAGAAGGGAGCAGTTAGGAATGGGGTAATGGGTAAAACAACGAATGGTTACGGAGGATTGCATATGGAAATGCAAAGCCAAAGTAGCGGTGATAATAGCGAACGCCATTTCTTTGAGGGTGGGAATGTTGCAATCTCGATACAAGTGCTAAGAGAGGTGACTGATAATTTCAATGAAGCTAATGTTTTAGGACGAGGAGGTTTCGGTGTTGTGTATAAAGGCGAAATGCCTGATGGCACACAGGTAGCTGTCAAGAGGATGGAGTGTGCGGCGAAAGGTACTAAAGGAATGAACGAGTTTCAAGCTGAAATTGCAGTGCTTACAAAGGTTAGGCACAGGCATTTGGTTGCACTTTTGGGTTACTGTATTAATGGCAACGAGAGGCTCTTGGTTTACCAGTATATGCCTCAAGGTACCCTTAGTCAGCATCTCTTTGAATGGAGAGAGAAGGGTTATGCTCCGCTCACATGGAAGCAAAGGGTCACCATTGCACTGGATGTCGCAAGGGGGGTCGAGTATTTGCACTCTTTGGCACAACAAAGTTTCATCCACCGCGATTTGAAGCCTTCCAACATACTACTAGATGATGACATGAGGGCAAAGGTTGCAGATTTCGGCCTTGTTAAGAATGCACCCGAGGGAAAGTACTCTCTGGAAACAAAACTTGCAGGAACATTTGGATATCTTGCTCCTGAATATGCTGGTAAGTTGATCGCTATTTCGAAATTTGTTGAGACTTTATATGATCTTGCTTAGTTCTACATTTTCTTTGACAAATTGCTTTAGGAAAATCAAACTTTTCAAAGTAGTTTAGGTGTATTTTTAATTTTTCAATGCAATTGTAGGGTTGTTCCAGTTACTCGAGTATAAATGCTGATGGTCAATAATTCGTTTTGCGTAAGATTATACATTCCTGCATTCGTGTCATGTTCGTGTTATGTTGTGCCATGCCGTGTTTCACATTATCATCCTTTTTGATCTACTTTTACCTGGCTCTTCTTTTCGAAAACATTGTCGAATGACTCGTATCCTTATATTTGCTCCCTAGGCCCTAGGCCTTGGACTTTAAGCCAACTGATGTTTACACGGATATGTATGATACTTACATTCGAGTTCGAATAAAAAAGTCTACTAACTATATGACATTTTATTTGTTTGATTACATGATTAGTTTTCTTAAATATATTGTTCATTTTCTTTCGATCTTGACAGCAACCGGAAGGGTGACAACAAAGGTGGATGTGTATGCATTTGGAGTGGTGTTGATGGAGATAATCACCGGCAGACAAGCTTTAGATGTAACCTTGCCTGATGAGAAATCACATTTGGTCACATGGTTCCGTAGGGTTCTAATCAACAAAGACAACATTCCAAAAGTGGTCGATGAAACAATCAACCGTGATGATGAGGAGACGATGGTGATGATCTTCAAGGTAGCTGAGTTGGCCGGTCACTGCACAGCTCGTGAGCCATATCAGAGACCTGACATGGGGCATGCTGTCAACGTGCTCGGACCTCTCTTCGAGCAATGGAAACCTACAACCCAAGAGGACGATCAAAACTCCGGAACTGATCTTCATATGAGCCTACCTCAGTTCCTACAGAAATGGCAAGCAAATGAAGGTACTTCAACAATGTTTGGTGATTTTTCCTACTCTGAAACCCAGTCAAGCATTCCCGCGAAGCCCTCGGGATTTTCAGCTACGTTTAGCTCATCCGATGGCCGGTGATGGTAATGCAATACCGGTCATAACTGTCTGATATGATTACTAAGAATGTTATGATCATATTATGCTATTTGCTTTTTTCTTGTTTAATGGTGCATTCACGTAGGAAAAAATGGGTTTTGGAGGGATAGGGAATTGTAGCATATTTATATTCTTTAAATTGATAATTATTATTATTTTAAAATTATGTTTCAACTATGAATCCGATCGAACTACAAAAATCTGATTTCGAATCCGATTTAATTGATACAATACAGATACTCCGATCCATGTACAATATATTACACTCTCTTGGTCAACTTAATCCTAAAAAATTATAAAGAAAATATGCAATACTTCATAATCTTTAGGCTTTTCATTTACATTATCAACAACATAGTATCTTTGTTTCATGTCCTTTCCCTTGATTGTAATAAATTAAAGAAAATCAACAAACATCATTGAACTAATGTTAGCTACTTCTCACTTAATTTGCCCAAATTTTCCCACTTTATAAACCAATGAACTCTTTGGTGGGAAAATCCATCACAGTTCAGCCATGGCAGCTCTTCTTGCAACAGTCCTCTTGTCTTCTGTTATTGTCTCCTGTAAGTCTTTCAATGCCACAAATGTTGTCTTTTTTAACAAACACTTGGATTAAATTTAACCCTTTTTGTTTCATGGTTGAACAGCGGCCGAAATCTCGAGCAAGATAGGAGTAAACTATGGTCGGAGAGGGAACAATTTGCCATCGCCATATCGAACCATTGAGGCTGTGAGATCGATGAATGCAGGCCGTATTAAGCTGTATGATTCAAACCATGAGATATTGAAGCTTCTTTCAGGGACCAATATTCAAGTATCCACTACGGTTTCAAACAATGACATAATCCATGTTGCTTCAAGCCAATCAGCTGCTGAACAATGGGTTCAAAACAATGTCCTAAACTTTTACCCCGACACGATGATCCGGTTCGTGTTAGTCGGCAACGATGTCCTCAGCCACAACCGTAGAATTTGGTCAAGCCTTGTGCCTGCGATGCGTAGGATTAAGAACTCTCTGAATGCTCATGATATTAAGAACATCAAGGTCGGTACTCCGTTAACGATGGACGTATTGCCATCGACTTTTCCTCCATCGAGCGGTGAATTTCGGTCTAATATTATCGATACGGTGATGGCACCATTACTGAGATTCTTGAATGGGACCAAATCGTTTTTCTTCATCAATGCTTACCCTTATGTTGCATGGTCTGCTAACTCAAGGAACATCAGCTTAGATTTTGCTCTTTTCAGAGGGAGAGCAAACCAAACTGATCATAAAACTGGCTTAGTTTACACAAATCTGTTAGACCAAATGCTCGACTCGGTCATTTTCGCGATGAGAAAACTCGGATACTCTGATATCCGACTCGCAATAGGCGAAACAGGTTGGCCTAGTGCAGGGGATATCGATCAAGTAGGGGCGAGGGGCGAATATCAACAATGCAGCCACTTATAACCGAAAACTGGTTCAAAAAATGACCAGTAAGCCACCATTAGGGACCCCTGCTAGACCCGGTGCAATCATACCAACATTCATTTTCTCCTTATACGACGAAAACCAAAAGCCAGGTCCAACAACCCAAAGGCATTGGGGCTTGCTACGTTCGAACGGAACACCGATTTACGACATTGATATCACCGGGAGGCGATCTCTTTCCAGTTACAAACCACTTCCTGCAGCCAGAAGCAACATGCCATATAGAGGTAAGCTTTGGTGTAAAGTAGCTCCAGGGGTCGATGTAGCGAACTTGTCGTCAGCATTGTCGTATGCTTGCAGCCAAGGTAACCATACTTGTGCCGCATTGAACCCTGGACAACAATGTTACGAGCCGGTATCGATGTTTTGGCATGCGAGTTATGCATTTAGCTCATACTGGTCTAAATTCCGTAAACAAGGTGCAACCTGTTACTTCAATGGCTTAGCTAGACAGACCAGAAACAACCCAAGTGAGTTTTCGTGACTGTCTGATTATTACAATCTTTGAGTTCGGTCTTAAATGTCTGTAATTTGGTTCCTTTTTTCTATCAGGTCGTGGACACTGCATTTTCCCTAGTGTGACTCTCTGAAGATGATATGAAGTTCAAGCTTTAGCTTCCATCAAGGAATTCGGACATAGTGGATTGGATTAATATATATGTAGGAAATTATCTGATGTTTATTGTTATAATCTTGTCAACTCGTAAATTTGTTAGGGAATAATGATGTTTCATAGCATCTAATTACAAGAAGAAAATGTCTGTTTAACATAAATAATAAGGGAATGGAAATTGGTTTAAGACAAATAAATAGTATCAAACTGTACATTTTTTTAGATGGGTACTTCAATTTTTTTTTTCATTTTATTTCGTTATCATTGTATGATTTTTCTATCACGATCGTTAATTTTTTTCGTTATTCAATAATAAACATGTAGCCACTTTTTTTTAATTTTAATTTTAAAAAAATAAAAAGACTTTGAACTTTAAAAAAAATTGAAAATATATAATTTTTTTTAAAAACCTCGAACACTAATCCTTAATCTTTCTCTTCCCATCGTTGATTTAATCACCATCAAGTACTATTTTTTTCCGTCGATTTTTACAGTCGATAACTCCAATCTTATATCATCGAAAATTGTTGAACACGTGACAAAACGATAAAAACATCAAACGTTAAATCTTTAATTGGACGACAATCGAACAAAAAATGAGACCTTACAACTCATGTGATAAGAGGAGAAAATTCTCTTCGACGATGACAACGATAAAAGGAAGATTCAGAGAATAACAATTGTTTAGAAAAATATTAAATTTTTGCGGATTTTAAAAATATTAAAAAATAATAATTTTAAAAATTTAATCATAAAAGATTATTCATATTAGAAACTAAATTTTAAATAAATCAATTCTAAAAATCTAATTGTAAAAAATATATAAAAATGAATTATTGCAAAACATGAAAAAAATATATATAAAAAATTATGTTATTGGTTTTAAATAGAGGTGAGAAACAGGTCATTCAGTTCGATTTCGGTTTAGTTTATTTTGGGTTTGTTTGCATTCAGTTTAGATTCAATTCAGATTGGTTCTGGTTTCGGTTTCGGTTTTAATTCGGTTATATGATAATTCGGTTCGGTTTGGATATTGGATCGGTGATTCGGGTCAATATCGGATAGGATGTTTTTGGGTCGGGTCCATGTCGGGTTATTCGGATCGGTTCAAATCGGGTCAATCTTTGAATTTTTGGGTTAATTTGGTTTGAGTTGGATTTAAGTATAAATATAATCATGTATATTATATAGAATTAATTATATATTCTTGTAAAAATATATCTTTTTATTTTATATTGGAATTGTTTTAAATTTTTTTATCTCAACTTTTATTCGAGTAAAGTCAGTATTTGTAATTTAAGGAATAATGTTATTTTTGTAAATACATGAATTCATTAATAACATTTTGGTCATTTTTGTAACACCCCAAATTTTAACAAAAAATAAATTGATTTTTGAAGGAGGAAATATGATATTAAACATTAAATTATTATCAGATGTAGTGATTAATTAGCATTATCATAATATAAAAAGATAATAAAAAATATATTATTTAATTATTTATCATATTTTTAAAAAGTAAATAATAGTAAAAATATATTATTCATTCACTTTGACTCAATTATCGGGTTAAAATCGGATTGATGTTCGGTTTAGATCGATTTTGCACAAGTTAATTTCAGATTGCTTTCGGTTCGGGTGAAAATCGGTTCGAGTCAAATCGGTTACGGGTCTATATCGGTTCTTCTAGAATTCGGATCGATTTTGGTTTCGGTTTCGGTTCAGATTTCGGATCGCGCTAAATCATCAGTTTCGGTTTCAGTTCAGGTTTCGGTTCGATTTTCGATTCTCATATCAAGTTTGCCAGGTCTACTTTTAAATCGAGTCTAATTGAATTTTTTAACCTAAACTTGAACTCGATAAATAATAATAAAAAAATTAACTTATTAAATTAAAATTCCCAAAGAAGCCCCCAAATATAACGATTCTTTAAACCTGGTCGCTTGGGTCCAAGTCTTCAACACAGGCTCATGTATGCCAATTCTTCACTATATTCACCACCTCAAAAACTGCGCCGACCACCGTTGCATCACCTCCACAAAACAAATCCACGCCCAGTTCATCAAACTTGGACTAACCCAGTTTATCCATTTAATCAATACCCTTTTAAATGTTTATACAAAATGCAGTCTCCTTGATGACGCTCTCCAACTGTTTGAACAAATGCCCCAAAGGGACCATGTTTCATGGGCCACTATTCTTACTGCTCAAAACCAAGCCAACAAACCCAACAAAACCCTCTCTATGTTCCGTTTCATGTTTTCGCTCGACAGGTTGTTGCCTGATGATTTTGTTTTTGCAAGCCTTGTCAAGGCTTGTGGTAGCTTGGGGGCTATTAAACAAGGTATGCAAGTTCATGGAAACTTTTTAGTATCACCCTTTTTCGATGATGTTGTTGTTAAGTCATCTTTGGTTGATATGTATGCTAAATGTGGATTACCTGATGATGGTCGTTTAGTTTTCGATTCTATTAAGTCGAGAAATATGGCTTCTTGGACTGCTATGATATATGGATATGCTAGAAAAGGGAGAAAAGAAGAGGCTTTGGAGTTGTTTTCGAGGGCTCCTGTAAAAGATTTGTTTGCTTGGACTGCTTTGATATCCGGGTTAGTACAGAGTGGAAATGCGGTTGATGCATTTGGTTTGTTTGTTGAGATGAGAAGGAAAAGGATTAGTATAATTGACCCTCTTGTTCTTTCAAGTATTGTTGGTGCTTCTGCTAATTTAGCAATGTTGGAATTAGGAAAGCAGGTTCATGGACTCGTCACACGGCTTGGATATGAATCATGCGTGTTCATAAGCAATGCTCTTGTGGATATGTATGCAAAATGTAGTGATATATTGGCGGCAAAAGATGTTTTTAGTAGGATGTCAAGAAGAGATGTTGTTTCTTGGACATCTATGATTGTTGGGGCCGCTCAGCATGGACAGGCCGAGGAAGCATTGTCCTTGTACGATAAGATGGTTCAGAACGGAGTAAAGCCAAATGAAGTAACCTTTGTTGGATTGATTTATGCTTGTAGTCATGTTGGTTTGGTGAATAGAGGCCGTGAAATTTTTAAGTCTATGGTCGAGGATCACTGCATTCATCCTTCCTTGCAGCATTACACATGTTTGCTGGATCTTCTTGGTCGATCCGGATTCCTTGAGGAGGCTGAAACTATTATAAACTCAATGCCATTTAAACCGGATGAACCCACATGGGCAGCATTGCTAAGTGCATGTAAGCAATATGGAAATGCCAAAATGGCTATTAGGTTTGCTGACCATCTACTGAGCTTGAAACCTGAAGAATCTTCCACCTATATTCTGTTATCTAATGTCTATGCTAGTTCCGGTGTATGGGAACATGCTTCGAAAGCAAGGCACTTGCTGGAAACTCTGGAAGTTAGAAAAGAACCTGGTTATAGCTACGTATATTTTGGCAAAGAAAGCCAAACGTTTTACGCCGGGGAATCATCTCATCCGATGAAGGACGAGATTTTTAGTTTGTTGAATGAGTTGGGTGTCGAGATGAAAAGAAGAGGTTATGTTCCTGATACAAGTTGGATTTTGCATAACACAGAACACCAAGAAAAGGAGAGCCAACTGTTTTGGCATAGTGAGAGATTGGCTGTTGCTTATGGACTTCTTAAATCCGTTCCGGGAACCATCATACGGATAGTGAAGAATCTTCGTGTATGCGGAGATTGTCATACCGTCTTAAAACTCGTTAGTGACATAGTGAAAAGAGAAATCGTCGTCCAGGATGCCAAAAGATATCACCATTTTAAGGATGGGAAATGTTCATGCAATGACTTTTGGTGAGCGAAGAGGCTACATGTGACGACTTCGATGTCCGGTCATGGGATCGACAGTTCTATCCTGATGTTATAGAGAAGGATTTCCACACGACACAGATCGAGGTCGACGCCGAGAAAGGTGGTCTTAAAATAAACCCGGATTTTTTGTTGATCTCATAGCTGAACCTGATGGATCTTGCCTGGCTCATGATATGTGGATTTAAGCATCTCAAAACCAGTTAGATATTTTGACATCTAAACTTTCTTGTCGAATTAAGTACCTAAATTTGGATCTTTGTTTAAATCAGTACTTGAACTTAGCTTTTTGGTTCAAATAGATAATTGAAATTAAATCGTCGGTTCAAATTAATTAAAAATCGTAAGTACCTATTTGAAGAAGAAGAAAAAAAAAACAAAAATTTAATTTAATTATTATTAAAACTAATTTTAACTAGTTCAACAGAATCCTATCATGCCCCTAGAAGAAAAAATGGATGAAGGCAAAACCCATGGGCCATTTATAAAGTGAAAAATGAACTTTATCCCAAAAATAATGAAAATAAAATAAATTGTTACTTTATTGGAGGGAGATCTTTCATATCTTTTGAGACCCACCTTATAGTATGGGGTCAAAAAGCCAAAATAAATGATTTTAGCCCTTATAAAAAGAAAACGGATTCTTAAACCCTTTTCACGCTCATGTCACGTCGAGGTACTGCAGAAGAAAAAACTGCAAAATCCGATCCAATTTATCGTAATCGATTAGTTAACACATTATTATGATTTTTTTGTTATCCTTTGGGTTTTTAAGACTCTATTTTAACTAATCTTGATCGACCTGTATTCAATAATTTATTTGTGTATATAAGACTTCAAACTCGAAACTTGTTTAAGAGATATAAAATTAAATAAAAAATATAAAATATAAAATTTAAATAAAAAATTAAAAATAATTTAGTTTGACCAGATCTTTTATGATACACATTGCACTGTGATTATTAGGAGTGGGCAAGACCAGGTACCCGACCAATTTAAATAGAATTGATCCCGGTCACGGTAACTATCAATTCCTGAAGGAATCAATCCCGGTTATATCGGTCTTAAATTTTAAGAACCGGTCCTATTACTGGTGAGTATCGGTTTCAATACCGGATACCCGATCAATTAGTTTATTCTTAAAAAAATTGAGTAATTGGAGGAAAAAAATTCAACCATCAATAATAATATTAGATAATAAAATTAGAATATTGTAGACTTAAAAATTAAAGTTTAAAACTAGTCATACTTATAATACTCATAAAAAAGTTTGATAAAAAAAACAATACTGAGTATTTGGTATTAATCTAGGTCTTACCGAATACCAGACCGAGTCCGGATAATCAAAATTTTGCCCATGCCCATTGATTATAGGTTATAATTGTTAAGCTAACAACAAATTTATGGAAAAGCTGAGTGAAATTATTTTCATTTTTCCTAAAGCATACACATGGATATGGTACTGCTTATATAGCAGTTTACAGAAGCTTATAGAAACTTAGCGCTAATGCTAACAAACTAATATCCGTAGGAAAGTTTGTTATAACAAATTCAATTCTCAATACTCTAATATTTCCCTTGCTTCTTCGATCTCCGAAAGTTTGTGAACACATAATTGTCCTCGGAATTATTGAAATTGTGAAATCGAAAGAGACTTGGTGAGTGCATCAGCTACCTAGCTGTGAGCAGGAACGTAATTAACTTCGAGAGCTTGAGAGACAACTTTTTCACGTACAAAGAACATATCCAAGTCGACGTGCTTGGTCTTGGCATGCATTACAGGATTAGCAGCCATGGCTACAACACTTGTATTATCGTTCCAAACCACTGAAACAACATTAAGTGAAATACTCATGTCTTGAAGGATGGCTTGAAGCCATAGTACATCTGATGCAGCGTCAACGATGCTTTGAAATTCAGCTTCAGCAGTTGATCTGGATACGGCTCGTTGCTTGCGTGAGTTCCATGTAATAAGATGTGCCCTAAGATAAGAGCAACTTCTAGAGATTGATCTTCTATCATCAGGATCACTCTCCCAATCAGCATCAGCAAATGAGTGAATTTCTTGATTGATGGTCTGTTGTGAAGAAAACCACAAACCAAAATCAATGATGCTCTTTAGGTATCGAAGTATTCGTTTAACAGCAAGCCAATGTGTTTCAGTTGGTTGATGCATAAATTGTGCCACCTTATTGACCGAAAAAGAAATGTCTGGTCTTGTATGACATATATACTGAAGTGATCCTACAATACTTCTGTATTGATGAGGATCAGACAAAAAACGCCATCATCCTTACTGAGTTTGAAGTTAGCAGCCATAGGAGTAGGAACTTCATTTGCATCTCTCATGTCAGCCTTCACTAAAAGTTCTGTGATATATTTTTGTTGAGTCAAAAACATACCACCACTTATATGCTTGATCTCTATGCCAAGGAAATAATTCAATTCACCGAGATCCTTGAGAGAAAACTATCGATCCAACTGAGCTATCATAGAATTAACATGTTCTTGTGAATGTCCTATGATCAAAATGTCATCCATATATACTATCATATAAGTAATGATACCATCTGAATTGTACACAAATAATGAAGCATTAGCATTAGAAGATTTGAATCCTAGAGTAACCAAAAAAGAATAAAGCTTCTGAAACCAGTTCCTTGGAGCCTGCTTAAGTCCATAAAGAGCTTTCTTTAGCTTGCAAACTAGCTCACTTCCATCGCTGGCAAAAAAATGAAAGCCATCTGGTTGAACCATGTAGACATCTTCTTGTAGGTCACCCTTAAGAAACGCATTATTCACGTCGACTTGTCGAATTTGCCATCTATGAGACACAGCCAAAGAGATAATCAAGTTAACAGTGAATGATTTCACTACTGGACTGAAGGTTTCTCTAAAATCAGGGCCAGCAAGTTGAGAATATCCCTTGGCTACTAATCGAGCTTTGTAGCGATCAACAGAATCATCAGCATGTCTTTTTATCTTAAATAACCATTTACACCCAATGGTTTTTCTTCCTGAAGGTAAAGGGACGAGCTGCCATGTACCGTTGTTAATAAGAGCATTATACTCATCATGTACTGCTTGTCTTCATTCGGAATTTGCCAGTGCAGCATGGACATCTGTTGGTACGTCATTAACCAAAAGATGATACACTTTTGGTTTGAAAATTTCATCTTTGCTTCTGGTTCGCATGACATGTGTATTAGTGGGAGGATTGACCAAGGTAGGCTGATCATTATTAATTGGAAGAGAAGATTCTTGTGCAGACTCATTAGATTGAACTTCGGAGACACGATCAATAGCAGCCATAGGAGAAGGGGAATCATATGGCATTTGTGAGTCATGGGAGTTTAGGAACTCCATTTCAATATTCTCAGCAATAGTATTCGGTGCTGGAGTGTCAGAGGTTGGATCCATACATTCCTTGAAAACAAATCAATACAAGACAAATAGTATCTATACCCATTTGAAGCTTCTGCTGCAGGTCCCCAAATGTTCATCTCAACGACTTGAAAGGGTTGTATGTAAATTGTGTCTGAAGACTCAAACGGGAGAGAGTGACTTTTGCCTTGTTGACAAGCTAAGCAAGGATGCATAGGTTTTCTGGAAAACTGTTTTTGTGTAACAATGTTAACAACTTTAAAGGTGGGATGACCCAATCTGTTATGCCATATCCAGTAATCATCATCGAATGTTGCTGAATGTGCCATAGCTGATGAGCTTATTGAAGGTAGAATGTAAAGACCATCTTGCTGAACACCTCTTAGTAACTCTTCGCCTGTGTTCTCATCCTTAACAACACAATAGGTCGAGTGAAACTCAAAATAAATATGATTATCAGTGGCAAAGGTAGAGACGGACATAAGATTGCGAGTTATGTCAGGTACATGTAACAGATTATTCAAAGCGAGAGAACGAGTATTGGAAACAACATAAGAATGACCAACATGTGAAATATTAAGAGAAGAGCCATCACCGATATACACTTTACCCTGGCCTGTATACTTAGGAGTGGTATGAGCTGGTAGGGAGGTGTTAGTCACATGATGTGTCGCTCCCGAATCAGGATACCATGCTGAAGTTGTGGCAATGAGAGTATTCACTTGAGGAGACACATCAATAGCAGCAGGTGGAGAAGGCTCGGTTTGAATGAAAGGACTGTATGCACCTTCTGGTTGATCATGTGCACAATAGCAGGCATGAGTATCACCAGATGATTGTGGTTTGGACTGATAGTCTTGATCGAACCTGTGCCAGTATCGATCGGCAAGATGACCGAGTTTCCCATAAATTTGACATTGAAGTTTGGAACGACCACCACGAAATCTACCACCTGGTCCTGTCCGGCCACCACGAGCACCACCTTGAGAATACATAGATATGGATATGGTACTGCTTATATACATAGAAATTTGTATATAAAGCCAAATAATTCCCCCGTTTGGGAGAAAGAATAGATTTTTTCAAAGAATATCGTAATAAAAAAAATCAACAAGTAATAAAAAAATATATCTTTTAATACGATGATATTGTAATTCAATAATATGTTAAAAAATTAATGAGATATTAAAGTTTCTAATTTACATACCAATTATATTTTTTCATATATATCGAATATATAAATTACAATGTCTAGGTTATTTAATAATTGCATTTTTTAATGGATAATAATTGTATTTTTTTTAATAGTTTTATGGTGATTAATATAACATATGTTCATAAATATTATTAAGCTGTTAATAATGTATATATTTTTTAAGAATTTAAAATTTATAGTTAACGTGTAATTTTTAGAGTAATATAGTTAAGATTTAAGTTTTAACTTATAAATATTAAATTATAATCTAAATCACAAATTCAAACCGCTATCTTTAAATTATAAACTCATACACCTTACCCCTAAATTGAATTCATAAACTCTAAAACTACATCACTCGTAGAAACTTAGTTTTTATTGTCGCTTTATAGGATGGTAATTTGACCCTCCCCGTTGGGTTTCGACCTCACCCGACCCGATAGGGATTAATTTTTTATTTAAAAATATGGGTTCAGGTTCAAGTCAGGGTCGAGATCGAGTTTAGGGTAAAAATTTTCCAATCCAATCTGATATATTTATATTTTTATTATATTTTATATATAATATTTAATATTTTATTATTTTTTTCTGGGTTGACTTGAGTTTAATCGGTTTTTTATTAATATATTTGGGTCGTGTTATAGGTTTTATTATTTCAGCTCGAGTCGGAGAAAAATATATATTAAGATTGGGTCGGGTTGAATGTCTTAGTTTTTGGGTCAGGGTTAGAACGTCTAAAAACCCATCCCGATCCGACTCATTATCATCCCTATAAATCTATGAATAAAATACTTGATTAATATTTATATTTAATATACTAGTAATTGTCTTAATTTTAGGGTTTAAAGATTTAGTTTAGAGTGTAGAGATTAGAGTTTTAGAAATTAGAAATAATGATTATAATCCATAGTTTAGACTTTAGAGTAAGAATTTAGACTTTATAAGTTAGAGTTTAATTTTTAAGGAAATATGAACCGCTGGAAGTTATATGACTAGTATTCCAATCCCTTACATGCAAAACATATTATATGAAATTAAAGTCAAATTCAAATATTTAAATATGTAATCTATAAAAATAAAACCCTAGGCGCTAATATTTTTTCTCAAAATATTTTTTCTAATCGTTTTTTATTTTGATCAATCTTTTTGATCAGTGATCGACAATCAATCTTAGTATTGGCTGTCGATCATCGATTCTATTATTTTTTGTTTTGTTTTTTATTTTAATAAAAATCTCTGCTTTTATAACACATTGTTTCTGTCTTTGTGACACGTTTTTCTTTTGTCTTTATGGCATGTTTTTGTGTTTATTTTGTGATTTTATTCAACTGTCTTTGTAGTATGTTTCAGCATACCCTAGCAATCGATTGTTGTTCATGCAGAGATTCAATCGATGTTAGTTTTTTTATTTATGTTTTTGTCGGTGGTCACTTGAAAAGATTTATCCCGTTGATGGTCGTTTGTCGATGAAATCAATCCTGGGTAGCGATACTTTTTGCATGACAGTTTGGATCGTCTACAACTCCTTTCTTTATTCGTTATACGTCTCGTTTGGATAGAAACAAGGAGATTCAGGAAGCTTTTGAATTTTAGCATGCTTATTTTCATAAAATTTTTATTTTTTATTTTGCTATGGATTGTAAAAATCTTTGAATTGTTTAATCCAATTATTTTACTTCTTGATTACGATGTAATTATAATTTTTCTATAGATTTAATAAAAATTCAGTGGCATTTGTCAAAAAATATATAATCTATATCTGTACGACTCATTTAGTCTTAGTAGTTAAAGAAACGATTGTTGTTTTCAAAGATCACGTGTTTGAGTGCCAGTAATGCTAGTATAGTAATTGAATGATATATTTTTTAAATATTCGAGTTAACAAGTCATATTTTACAACTCAAATTTTATTTATTTTTTTATTCAATTAAGTTTAAAAAAATTGAGTTAAATCAAATCGAGTTTTCGAGTTTTTATAAAAAATTAATTATAATTATTTATCATATTATAGTACTATTTGATTTCAATTTAAACGATTTTCTCTAATTATATAAGATATATATTTCTTTATATTTTTCATACGTGACAATATTTCTTCGTATTTTTATATATCGATATACTCCATATATGATAAAATTTTGAAGGATTCATCTTAAACTTAAAAATAAACCTCTAATTACTAAAAATTTGAGTTATTCAAATTTTTATTTTACAACTCAAATTTTATTTAAAATAATTTTGAATTAAATCGAATCTATAAAATTTTAAATCGAGTCAAGATAAATTAAATATTTTTATCTTAAATTAAATTATTTTTTTTGAATTAAATCGAGTTTTATTTACCAAATTTAGATAATTTTATCCAAAATTTAACTTGTGATAATCTATAAGAACAAAAAAGGTAAAAGGTGTATGATTTGCTTGATAAGCGATGGGAGGTGCAAGTGAGGCGGGTGAGTCAACAACTAAATATGGTTGCGGATTGTCTTGCTAGGATGATGAGAGGTAAACTGAATAGATTGTGTATTTATAATACACCACCTAGTGAGGTTATTCAGCTAGTTCATACTGATTTGATCCCTAATTAATGTCTTATTTTCTTGTAGTCGTTTTTGGTGCTGGTCTTATAAGTACTCGTTTGTGTACTCTTTTTCTTCTATTTAAGTTTAAAGAGTTTTTTAACGAGGCATAAACATGTATGCTTCTTTACCTATAAAAAAAATTAAAGGGTCCACACTAAATTAAATATTACTCCTAAGAATTCCAGCCTAATCAAAAATCAGCTGAGCGCTTAATCCAACACTTGACACGTGGGAAAAACGGGTCCCACGTGTTTGGCAAGATATACCGTGCGACGTGAACCCAACGGAAAATCTTATCGAAACAACACGACACGTGTAAATCTGAAGACCGTCAGATGAGCTGTGCATCTCGATAAGCATTACAGACATAATCTACGGGACCCACAATCATATCCAAATGAGGAAAAAAACAACATTTGGAGTAAGATTTTAAATTTATGATAATTATTCATTTATTAAAAATATATGGAAAAAATTTACCTTGAAAATACTCTCTTTTTCCCTAAAATAATGTCTTTTATTAATTTTTTGAAAATTAATTTTTTTAAGTTTTGATATAATTATATTAAATATTTTAAATAATTAAATTTTATAAATTATATATTTAAAACTTATTCAATTAAAAATTTTTAAAATATATTTTTTATATTTTTATCAATAATAAATTTTAAATAATCAAGAGTGAAAATAAAAAGTTTAATCCAAAAAATTAATAAAAATAATATTTATGAGATAAAAAATATATAATAAATAAATTTAATTAATTAAAATTATGAATAACTAAATAAAAAGAGACCGTGACATAATTTCTCGTTAATATGGGATTCATTTTATAAAAGGCTCGATTTTATAAAAAAAAAAAAAGCAAAGAGTTTGATATTTCTGAAAAAAAAAAGCTTGAGAAAACTGCAATGGGTGGAGAACGTGAGTGTTGCAGAGCAGCAGGACCAGGTTATGGAACTCCATTGGAAGCCATGTCTGGTCCTAGAGAAGCCCTGCTTTATGTTACTTGTGTTTATAGAGGCAATTTTCTTTTCTTCTTTTTTTTTTGTTTGGTGATTTTGTTATCTTATCAGCAAGAATGGGTTTTTCCTGCAATTTAAAAAGAAAATCTGGGAATGAAGTTTGAATCATTGTTTTTCAATGGATTTATATGTTTGCAGGAACTGGAAGAGAGAAGCCTGATTTCCTAGCAACGGTTGATGTAGATCCAAACTCACCCACTTACTCTAAAGTCATACACAGGCTATCTATGCCATATGTAGGTGATGAACTACATCACTCAGGATGGAACGCGTGCAGCTCTTGCCATGGCGATCCCTTGGCCGATCGACGTTTCCTCATCCTGCCGTCTTTGGTGTAAGGAACTTTATGTCGGATTTTCATTTTCATGTACATGTTTGTCGGACATGAGTAATGGTTATGATGTGCTGCGGTCGTAATTTAATACTATGGAAATGATAGATGGTGTGGTTATGGCATGTTTTGGTGTAAGGAACTTTATGCCGGATTTTCATTTTTCATGTACATGGATGTCGGACATGAGTAATGGTTATGATGTGCTGTGTTCGTAATTTAATACTATGGAAATGATAGATGATGTTGTTATGGTACAGACATGTTTTTAAGGTTCTGGACCTTCTGGTATTGCCTTTAAGCCTGTGTTCTGCTTGTTTCAGGTCGGGTCGGGTGTATGTGATCAACACCAAGGCGAATCCGAAGGCTCCCTCGTTGCATAAAGTGGTGCAGCAGGAGGATATTGTTAGGAAGACCGGCCTGGCTTATCCCCACACGTCTCATTGCCTTGCCTCTGGAGATATAATGATTTCTTGTCTCGGGGACAAGGATGGAAATGCCGAAGGAAACGGATTTCTTCTCCTTGATTCCGAATTCAATGTCAAGCAGAGGTACTGAAAGAACAATTAGGGGGATAAATGATGGTGAAATATCATTTTTGATTGAACTCAGCTGCTGTTGTGACTTGTGATTCTGCAGGTGGGAGAAACCAGGAAGTAGTCCTCTGTTCGGCTACGATTTCTGGTACCAACCTCGGCATAAAACGATGATAAGCTCATCTTGGGGTGCTCCTGTAGCCTTCACCAAAGGTTTCGATCTTCAGCATGTTGCAGATGGTCTGTATGGGAGACATCTGCATGTCTACAGTTGGCCTGATGGCGAACTGAAACAAACGATGGATCTCGGTAACACCGGTCTCTTGCCCTTAGAGGTGACATGTTACGACTTTGTGTTTGACTCTTCTGTATTATAATGATATGTCGAGACATCCGATTATATGAGTATGATCTTCTGGTTTCTATGCAGGTAAGATTCCTTCATGATCCCTCTAAAGATACAGGGTATGTTGGTTGCGCCTTGACAAGTAACATGGTCCGGTTTTCCAAAACCGAAGACGGATCATGGAGCCATGAGGTGGGCATATATGCTAGTGTATTGGCATTGCTGATAAATTTTTTGAGTGTTTGATTTTTATATCCTCATAGTTTATTCATTGAGCTTCTGCAGGTGGCAATCTCAGTGCAACCATTGAAGGTGCAAAACTGGATCCTTCCTGAAATGCCGGGACTCATAACCGATTTCTTAATCTCTCTCGACGATCGTTTTATGTATTTTGTCAATTGGCTTCACGGAGATATCCGACAGTATAACATTGAGGACCCGAAAAATCCGGTCTTGGCTGGCCAAGTATGGGTTGGGGGACTGCTTCAAAAGGGAAGCCCTATAGTTGCTGTGACAGAAGAGGGTAAAACATGGCAATCTGATGTTCCGGAAATCCAGGTCTGTTCTAACATTCATATCGACTTATCGGATTTATGGCACCAATGGCAATAGATGAACATTGTTGTTTTCATTACAGGGACATCGTCTAAGAGGGGGACCCCAGATGATCCAGCTGAGCTTAGACGGGAAGCGACTGTACGTGACTAACTCGCTATTCAGCGCATGGGATCGACAATTCTATCCGGAACTCATGGAGAAAGGTTCCCACATGCTGCAGATCGATGTCGACACCGATAAAGGCGGTCTTAAGATAAACCCGAACTTCTTTGTCGATTTCGGAGCTGAACCTGATGGCCCTTCACTGGCTCATGAGATGAGATACCCAGGTGGTGACTGCACTTCGGACATTTGGATCTAATCATCTCAGAACCAATTTAGCACTGAAGAAACCATCCTGCAAAGTTGTAGGACAAAATTAATAAGAATTGTAATAAATCAGTGCAACCAGTAGATTTCTTTGATCAATGTAGCATTATCATCACAATCTGCAATTATAAACTGCTGGAAATGATCAATAAAAAACAAAATCGAACTTGGAACAATGGAGAGAGACAGTCACGAATTCGGAACATATTATAAAATCAATATATAAAAAACCTGTTCTAAACATTGGATTTAACAAATTCAACAGACAGCTTATCAACCACAAATGCTACAAGTTTTTGTGGTAGAAACCGGCTCATAGTCCTCTGTTCAGCTACAAGTTTTGGTACCAACCGCGATCAGCTCGTCATTGGGCGCCCCTAACCTTGAATCTTGAACTCTAAACGCGTCATTGGGCGTCCCTAACTTTGAATCTTGAACTCTAAATGCGTTAATTTATACCCGACATAAATATTCACTCTTACGAGTATAAAGTAACAAAATCATTGGTCATAGGTCCATTAATAAATAAGTTTTGAGAGATTTATTTTGGTTTTAATTATGACAATATTGACACCATGTTTAGATCCTACGTTGTCTGGTTTTGGTGTTGTAACAAAACAATGGAAAATGACAAAACCAAGCATTCCAACTCACCATTTTCCATCAATTATTATTTTTCTTCTTCACGAGAGTAATGAAGCCAAAGTGTTATTCACGAGCACAATAACAAAAAAGGGAAAAAATCATAAATATCATGAAAAAAAGGTTTCAAGTCTTATAGATAACAACTTAGAGGTTAGATTCTGTAATAAAAATAATTATTTTATTTCCATTTAACTAACCTATTAAGTTCACCTTTACAATAAACTGAAAAATAAGTATTTAGTACAAGCCTTCTGGCTCAAGTAGTTAAAGGAATGATTGTTGTTTTTAGAGATTACATGTTCGCACCAGTGATATCAATAGAATGATTGAACGATTAATATCAAATAATGAAGATTATATTTTAAAATAAATACTATTATAATCATTATTAGTTAATTAAAAAAATTAAATCTGTATTATTACATATGAAGGACATGCAATTATTATGCTACTTATGAGTCAACTGCCTACTACTCCCAAAATTAAAAGTGTTTGACCTAATTCATTTGACAAATCAATCATCCTCACAAAATAAAATAATAATCTTTATACTTAAAAATAAATCACTAAGTGTCTCATTTTTAAAAATTTATAAAATACACCTAATAAGATTAAAGAATATTTTTTTATTACTTTACATGAATATTAAGAAAAAAATAGTTTTAAATCATATAATTTTAAGGATAAATTTTTCATTTATTTTACATTTATAATTTATTAAAAATACTTAATTAAAAAAATAATCAAGCCTACATTACTGTATTTCCAAGCAAAGTTGGATAATTTGGGTGGGAGCAAGCTTCTTCTGTTTCAATGTTCTGTCTACCCTAAAATGTCTTTACTTTCAGTCCCCTCCATGAAAGACACCTAAAACAGGCTAACAGAACTCCAAGCTAACTCCCCCAATCCACCAAAATGTCCATTCTCAAACTCATCTTCACCACTCTCTGTCTATCCCTTCTTTGTCTCCATGCCTGTGTTGCTGTCTCAGTTCTAGAGCTCCAAAATGCACTGGAAACCAGAGAAGTTGATGCTATGGTGAAAAGGGTTTGCACCAAAAAGCTTGAAGATTGTTTAGAAGGTGAAGAAATGGAGTCTGAGAGCCAAAGGATGCTGCTTTTGATGCAGAGAAGGTACATTAGTTATGAGACACTGAGGAGGGACATGATCCCTTGTGAGAAACCTGGTGCTTCTTACTATGATTGTCATGCTGGTCAAGCTAATCCTTATAGTAGGGGCTGTGAGATTATTACAAGATGTGCGAGAGGGATCAAAGGTGTTGGAACTTAGGACCTACAAAAACCCATCTTTGATGTTTTTTTCCCTACTGTGACAGCTTCTTTGTGCAAGTGGTAATGGGTTTGTAGAGCTGTTTTTGTTTATCTTTTTTGGGTATTATTGTATATTTTGAGGTACTTACCTTGAATTTTCTATATATAAATGCATGTTTAATTTTGGTTTCAGTACATTTGAGGCTTGCTTGTTAGATTAGGGGGATAAACTGAGTATTTACTGGCAAATTTTGGGTTTTCTGGATGTTTCAGCTGTTTTGATTTTCATGGTTAGAACTGACCCCCCACCCCATATTTGATTAGATTGCAAGTTTTCTCCACTAATGGTCAATTAGCTTCAAGGTAAATCCATGGCATCTCTCAAGCCTATCCTATTCTAAATACCGTGTTAATAGTCTCACTTGGTTTAGAATAACATTATTGCTATGAATTCTTATTTTTCTGAAAGTGCTTGTCTTTAACATCAGTGTCTAATGCATAGTTGAACTTGAATATAGAGATGTGATCCTCTAAAGATCCTCTTGAAAAAACTAAATATATCATATGCAGCAGTAGCACTCATCCGAGTTCGAGTAATGTAGACCAAATGCTGAGTTTCATTATCTTTGATCATCACATGCAGGTAGTGAAGGGATCATACAGAGATCTTGTTTTCCCTTATCATTCATTAGACTGGATTTGATATTGTTTTCCGTTTTCGAGTTTTCTTTCATTTTTATTGAATTGATTCTTCCCCACCATATAAACATGATAATAATTGTTTGTAGATCATATGGTTGCATTGGTTGTTATTATTATTCTTGTCCTACACGTAATAAAGGATGATTTCTACATAGGCCAGACTGGTTTTAAAATGCTTACAATCCAAATGTCTGAAGTGCAGTCATCACCTAGGCATCTCATCTCATGAGCCAGGCATGATCCATCAGGTTCAGTTCTAAAATCGAACTGGATCATCTGTGGTCTCTCTGATGATTAATCTGTAAAGAATGCAACAATGTTGGTCTATTGCTATTGCGATTGATATGATTAATCTGACAAGTTGATATGAATGTTAGAACTTAGAGCAGACCTGGGTTTGTGAAACATCAGATTGCCTTGTTTTACCATCTTCTGTCCCGGTTGGTACCAAAAGTCGTAACCAAACATAGGACGATGCCCCGGTTTCTCCCATCTGAAGAATTAAGAAAACAGGGGATAAAATGTTCACAACCATCCCCACTCTGAATAAAGTCACAAACTTGTCATTCAGTGATTGTTTCCTTTTCCTTGTCTACGTGCCCACCTGGCGCAACATTCCTTTGCCAGTCTCAACAATTCTCACAAACCACCATGGCCTTCCGGTGGTGAACACAACGTAGGCAGTGCTCAATCCTAGAACAACTTCACTTCCGTACCCCATCATTACAAGTTTCCATCATCATCTTCCTTCAACTTCGGTGTTGGCGGTCTCGGCCCCGGGCTATTGTCGCATTGCTTTGTCAAGGAGAAGCCACATAATCCCAAGTTTCCCCTATAGGAACCATTCTCAAATGTGTTGAATTGTTTTCCATTGGGGATGAATCCCACAAGATCGTTTGACAGGGTGTCAACTGTGATGGAATCTCACCACCAAGCTCGTTTGATGAAAGATCTAATGATTCAAGTGCTACTAAGATCCCAACGACCGTGGAATATGACCACTGAAGCCGTTCTTAGACAGGTTGATCACTTGAACTGCACAAAGCTCTTTGACTATCTCGGGGATTCTTCCACCGAAACGATTGTTCGGAGAACCAATGACGGTGAAAACAAGTAACGCTCTTATTAGCTCTAGCTCCATCTCTGATCTTTTCGACATTACTCTCACAGAACCCATACCATCTCTATTGAGCCCATAGTTCTACGTTTGAGATCGGAAATTTATGTTTGTAACATCCATGAGAGCATGCAGATTTTGGAAGAAAGTTGAAGGCAAGGGACCAGTAAATTCATATCAACAATTCTCAATGATGGAAAGGATGGTTTGTCATCTTAGGAAATGTTCAAGTTGAGTAAATTTTAATAAAAACTTATCCTCATGTAATTTTTTTTCTTTGGTAAACTAAGAAACAGTTGAAACAAATTGCTTCATTTTGGATAATTAATTGATAAACCAAACACAACAAAGCTGGAGCTACATCAATGGCAACTATTATGATTTTATCTCTCACACAGTCCCAAGACCTTATTCTAAACCCATCTGCTCTTCTTGTTTTTCTTGAACATAGACCATACCATTCATTTTCCCCCAGAACTTTCCCACCACCCAAACAACAGTCCTAACACAAATCATGTGATAAATTGCAGTAAAAAGGAATGATTAATCCATCCAAATGTGCTGTTTTTGTTGTCGAACACTCTCTCGACCCCTTAGTACCTATAATGAGGAGGCTTGTAAGGACCCTCAATAGGGACACTAATGTAGTCAGCTTGATCCTTGGTGAGCTTGGTGAGTTTAGCTCCAAGCTTCCCTAGGTGAAGGGCGGCAACTTTCTCATCGAGGTGCTTCGGCAAAACGTAGACCTTCTTCTCGTATTTTCCACTTGCCTTCTCCTTCCACAACTCGAGCTGTGCGATCACTTGGTTCGTGAATGAACATGACATCACAAAGCTAGGGTGACCTGTGGCACATCCCAAGTTCATGAGACGACCTTCAGCCAACACAATGATCCCTGTCTTGGTTTCAGGAAATATCCACCTATCGGTTTGAGGCTTAATTGTGACTCGCTTGATGCCGGGGTACTTTTCAAGGCCTAACATATCGATTTCGTTATCGAAATGACCGATGTTGCAAACAATGGCATTGTTTTTCATCTTCTTCATGTGATCAACCATTATAATGTCCTTGTTACCAGTTGTGGTGACGAATATATCAGCCACAGAAAGAACATCATCAAGAGTTAGAACCTGGAACCCTTCCATTAGAGCCTGAAGGGCACAGATTGGATCAATCTCGGTCACAATGACACGTGCTCCGGCTTGCTTCATGGCAGAAGCACAACCCTTTCCGACATCACCGTAACCGCAGACAACAGCAACCTTGCCGGCAATCATGACATCCGTGGCTCTCATTAGACCATCAGGAAGTGAGTGACGGCACCCATATAAGTTATCAAACTGTTCCACAACATCAGATCATAACATATAAACTGGTCTCAAACTTCAAAATATTCGAACACAATATTAAATTATCAACATATATGTATCTAAATGCATTATACAACTTAAATCTGACGTGTTTTTATTGAATATAATCGAAAGAAATATATACCTTGCTCTTGGTGACAGAGTCATTGACATTGATAGCAGGGAACAACAAGGTTCCATTAGCCTCCATTTGATAAAGCCTCTTAACACCAGTCGTAGTCTCTTCAGAAACACCAACCAATCTCTCCTTCATCTTCGTAAATTTCTTGGGATTAGCCTTCAATCCATCTCTAATAATCGTCAAAACAATCTGAAACTCCGGATTATCAGTTGAAGCAGGATCCGGAACTTTCCCGGTTTTCTCGAAAGCTTCCTCGGCTTTAACCCCTTCATGGATCAACAATGTAGCATCCCCACCATCATCAACGATCAAGTCTGGTCCGCCACCAGCACCCCAATCGAGCGATCTCTCAGTGCACCACCAGTATTCCTGGAGAGTCTCTCCTTTCCATGCAAACACGGCAGCCGAATCCCGTGCAATGGCAGCAGCAGCATGGTCTTGGGTGGAGAAAATGTTGCATGAGCACCACCTGACTTCAGCTCCAAGGGCGGTAAGGGTCTCAATGAGGACTGCAGTTTGGATCGTCATATGAAGGGAACCAGTGATTTTGGCTCCTTTGAAAGGTTGTGCAGGGCCGAACTCAGTTCTACATGCCATAAGACCAGGCATTTCGACTTCAGCCAACTCGATCTCGAGTCGACCAAAGTCGGCCTGAGACATGTCCTTCACCTTGTACTCACGCCCGCTCGAGGTTTTCTCAACTGAAAGAGCCATTGTTAAAAGTGAAAACAAACAAAGCACTTCCCCTGTGGCAACAAAACGATCGACGTAGCAAAATGAAAGAAAATAGTGGGAAATGGAAAGGGATGTGCTTAGAAACAAGCCATGCAACCAATAAATAGGGATGAAGAAGTGAAATCAATGGTCAAGAACCATCTTTTTCATATATCCCTGTTGTATTCGTATCGTAAATCCAATGCGGAGTTGGTGGATCTGAAAAGAGAAGGTGAGTAATGAAGAATCAGGTGAAGGTTGAGTTAAGTAAAGGGAGGTTCTGGTGAAGCGGAAGGCACGCAAGATGAAGCGGGGACAATGTGGTGGTTGCATCGGTAGGGACAAGGACTTGACGATGATTTGCATTAATAATAGGATTTTCAACATGATATCGGTTTTACTTTTACCTGGCCTCCTTCGTTTATGGATTATCATTAAAAATAAAATCATTAAAATATAATATTATTTAACATATTATTAGAAATATTATATTATCTTATTTAATTTATTTAACAGGAATATAAGATTATATTGTTTGATTGAAATATATTACTAATTTAAAGTAAAGTATCAATAGAGACACGATTAAGAAGTAAACGATTTTTTATTCATTACTTTTGACTGTTCTTAAGAAGCTGGTAAGAAGATCGGAGCGAATCGAATTTATATTTATATATTTTATTCGACATAAAGACTTAGAAATATATTATAAAATAAATTATTTTTAAAAGGGTAAAGTTCACAATTTGTGGCTAAACTATTTCAATATGTATATTTTAATTATTTAAATTTTAAATATTAAAAATAATTAATATACTTTGATTTTTTTACAAATGATCATTATAAACCATTAAGGGGTGACATGATCATTATTAAAATTTATAT
The DNA here is from genome assembly GCA_035048815.1 of Abelmoschus esculentus. NCBI lineage: Eukaryota > Viridiplantae > Streptophyta > Magnoliopsida > Malvales > Malvaceae > Abelmoschus > Abelmoschus esculentus. The sequence continues at coordinate 17,635,625 of JAUCBN010000028.1, read as the reverse complement.
AATAACATAATATATTTAGTTTTTTATATTTATACACTCAATTATTTAATAATATAAAAATAATAAAAAAAATTATCTTTTATTTTTATGTATTCTATTAATTTGGTTATATTTTTAATCCTTAAATTATTCATTTAGTCCTATCTATTGAGGGGTGACATGATCATTATTAAAATTTATATAATAACATAACATACTAGTTTTTTTTAAATTGTACATTTAATTATTTAATTAACTTAAAAATAATAACAAATTTATATTTGATTTTTATGTATTCTATCAATTTAACTCATTTAGTCCTATATATTGAGGGGTGACAGACATCATCATCAAGTTAAAAAAGTTATTAAATTATTTTTAATTAAAAAACCAAAAATAAGATAAATTTACTAATTTTTTAATTAAAATTAAATTAATTAAATATATAAATATAAAAATTAAGTTTACTATTATACAAATTCTTTTAACGCCTTTAATGGTAAATAACACCTCAAGAATCATTTTGTATAAAAACAAAGTTTAACAATTATTTTTGTAATATATAAAAATTAGATGACTACGGCCGGGTACGCAATACACATTGCTATATAAGGAGAAAACTCGGGTTTGAACCTTGAAAACGACATTATTAATAAGAGCCAAACCTTCTCTCATGCAAAACTCGATTCAAGAGTGAACGATGGATACGGGTATATATCCTAAACCTACTTTTTATAGTCTATACTCGTATTATCGAATATGGGTCATGCACGAGGGCGTAAAGAAAAATGAAGAGTCCGAACATCATTTTTCTCGAGTAAATCTCCCGTCTTTCACTCATTGGGTGGGAGGACATCACCTTTGAGCACCTTCCAAGGTCCACCATAAAATTTAGGCTTCATGAGTGGCACGGCTTCACCGGGATGATCTTCCCAGTACTTTTCCTGATCAATAACACAACATGGATTCAATGAGCCTCTACAATATGCTTGGTGAAACAAGTTTAAAAAAAAATGAACTCAGATTTGCTTGTGTTGTATGTTCCATGTTGTGTGTTCGAAAAATCGAAAGGGAACCGGTTTTATGCCGGTCCAAAGCCTCAGCGGGTTGAAATATAATAGATTGGTATACATTGTGTGTCAGAGCCACTGAGCCTAATAGTAGATTGCTGCAATACAATTACCAAATATATGAAGGAACCCTAAAGCAGAGAATTAAGCTGCCAGCAAATGGCAATTCAGGAAGACCTTCAAGACATATCTTCCAAGTTTCAACAATTCATAAGCACTTCACAATATTAAACTGTGGTTTCCAGTTTACATGTATGAACTCGAATCCCAAGCATTTCAGATGCCATAATAAACTCATTTAATGATACATATAATTCAAACACTAAAGAAAAAGAAAAGTAAGCCATTTACCATACTAATGCAAGGAAAGTAAATAGTGGAAAGGAAATACCTTGTAGAGTTGCTCAGTAACTGCAGCACCAACGACCCCGGTGTAAAAGGCAACAATATAAATGGTAACAAGAGGTGTAAAAGACTTGGGTCTTCGATAAGGCTCTATCATGTCCCAAAGAAGTGTTCTTTCCCATTTGTTGTAAACATAATCTGCATATTTTCTCCATAGATAGCTCACCATTTTCGTTTTTCCCGCCTCCTCTTAACTAGTACGTTTCGTCATGGTTCATTTAGATATTTTATGTTGAAACTCACTTGATTGTGGTGGTACTGGTGCCCAAGATGGAATGGCTTGGTGTAAAGGAAATGAATACTGAAACCAGTACCCCAAAACCTACTTGAAAGTGAAATTTACTTTCCAAAAATGGATGCCTGAACCATACAATTCAACAAAATAAATAAATAATTTTACTACCGAATTATAGCTAAGAGGCCATAGTGCTTGAATATTTCATTTCTCTGAAAATATTTGCATTGAAAGCATATTCAAACATAGGTAAAATAGATGAAAAATTTTCTAAGAATTGAAAATGCTTGCATTACTCTTCAAAAATAAAGAAGCTCGAGCACATTGGGTGGGCTGGATCCTAATACTTGACTCGAGAGCCTAATCAAGTTTTTCTAATAAGTGGTAAAAAATCTAAATTTGAACTTAAGCTTGAGTAGTTGAGTGTAAATAATTAAGTTTGAAGGCAAGCATAGTAACCACGTTCATCTTTCACTAGGTGAAAGAGCTTAAACAAGTGAGCTCAAGCAACTTAAAATTTATCTTTAATCTAGCTCAAACTTTAAAAGTTAAACTCAATCAAGCGCGAGCCAAGCTTGGAGCCTCTAATTTTGATTCATGCTCAAGCTTCTTACAGCTTAAACTCAACCTCAACTCGATTGCACCCATATTTGACTAGGGTTGCATAACTGCAAATGGTGCTTGATAGAACCGAATTGAGGCATCTCTAAGGCACTAACAAAACAAAATACAAATCAGCTCTAGAAAGAAGTAAAATCATCCATTTTTCATCTAATCTAAGCAAACGGGAACTAACTGACAAGTTGAAATCAAGAACCAATGTACACAGTTCCAACCATTTATCAAACAGTGGCAACCTATATTATTCAAACACCGATGCAAATGTCCAATAGGGACATGTTTTTAAAGGTTTTTTCATATATTTGAATGTGAATTGAAAATGGGTATCGGATATAGTGAAGAAATGAAGTGTCCATAGGTGAAAACTGGAAGCTTTCAAAATGAACTACAGATCCATCAGGGTTTCAAAAACGGCCCGCGGCAGCTCTATTTAGCGGTAACGCCGCCGGCCGAAACCGCTATCGGCGAAAACAACGGTGGGACGCGGAATCACACTAGTAGCGGTGGATTGCGGTCGTAACTTAACGGGTAGCGGTAAATAACGGTAGTAACGGGCCGCTATCCCCGTTTTCCCCGTCACTGTAAAATCTAAAGAAATCCATGGGCGGGCGATAAGGGTGAGCGTGAGAGTGTAAAGGGAGGCGATGATGAGACTTACAGGGAGAGGATTGGTCGACGTTGAGGAGAGGGGATTCACGTAGCGCCGACGACAAGAGGTGAAATCGCGCGGCTCTTAGATGCTGGTCTGATGACGACGGCGTGAAAACAACCCTTTTAGGGTTTGATAGCCAAAGAGAAAACAAAGAATGAGGGATTTAGGTTTTGTTATTAATATTATAATTTTATTTTATTATCATTACGGTGAGCGATGGAATCGAATTAAAAAAATTAAGTTATTTTAGCTGACGATTTTAATTTTATCATTTGAATTTTATTTAAAATATTTTTGAGTCGAATCATGTTAAAAAAATTCGAATTAAGGTGAATCGAGTAAAATTTTAGAGTTTTTATAAAAAATAATTATAATAATTTATTATATTATAGTATGATTTGATTTGATTTAATTTAAACGACTTTTAATAATCATATAATATATGTATACATATATATTTATTCACGTTTTTCATATATGACAATATTTATTCATATTTTTATATATAAATATATATATATATCATAAAAATTTTAGGGACTCGTCTCAAACTTAAAAATAAATCTTCTAATTATTAAAAATTTTGAGTTATTCAAATTTTCATTTATAACTCAAGCTTTATTTAAAATTTTCCAATTTGAGTTAAGTTTAAGAAATTTTGAATCAAATCAAAACAAATTAAATATTTTACTTTGAATTGAATTCAGTTATTCTTTTTTCGAGTCGATTTAAGTCTTATTCACCCCTAATTATCATTAAAAAAACATGGGTTATGAAAATTCAATTAGGAAAAGGTATTAAGAGTGCTTATTGATTTGATAAAGAAAAGTTTATTAAGGATTTTTAAATTGAAATTAATAATTAGAGTTTGATTTAGGGATGGCAGACGGATACAATTTTGTGGATTTCGTACCATACTCGCATCAGTTGGAGTGGAGATGGGTACGAGTTTGGTGGGTAGTGTGCGGATATAGATGTAAAAATTCATACTCATCATGGTAGTAGGTAGGTGAGGGGTTTAAGACCTTACTTGCACCGTATCTATCCGCCCCATATCCATCCGCTCTGTATCCGCCCGCCATATGAATTTTGAACCATTTTTATTTGTAGACTTTGATTATGCCTTTTATTATGGTATTTTATGTACTAAGATATTAATTTATTTTAAATCTATGTTAATCCTTAAGCTTGTAAACTTTGAACTCAATTAATTTAATTTAAAAAACTGATAATTTATTATCGTGTTTGAATTAATCAGGTTAAAATTTTATAATGTGTGGATAATTAAAATTTATAAAAGTGTAAATATATTTTAGCTAAGTTAATTATATGTATTAGTTAATTGTAGTTAAGTATATTTATATAAAAAAAATGTGTTTTAGTTAAATTAGTCATCATTAGTTAGTTAGTTATAGTTAAATTTATATAGGTATAAATATGTTATATATATACACTTAATCAGTTAATATAGTATACGGAATTTTATTCTTTTTTATAAAAGTTCATGATTTATTTTTACATAATTTAATATAAGTAGTTGCTTATACGTTTATACAAGCGAATACATTTTGAATGAAGGGTGTGGGGATAGATTTAAGAATGTACCCGTGTGGGCGGGTGTGGATTTAAAAATTATACCCACCGTAGGTGATGGGTAGGTGATAAATATAAACATTTTAAGTGAGTATAGGTATGGAGGAGGAGGTATCCGCACCCACTTCGTCCATTTGTCATCCCTAGTTTGATCTCATAAATAAAATAGTAAATTATGAGATATGGGTGTGTTTTTAGGGGCATATGTTAATTTTATTTTAATCGTATTATTTTTTATCTTTATTATTTTATTTTTTTATTTTTTTAATTTAGAGTATCAATTTTGTTTTTTATTTAATATAATCCTTTAATTTTAGTAATCTAAATTTATAAGCGTTATAAAATACTCTAAAAATCATTAAAAGTAAATTATTATAATTATTTTATTTTATAACAATTATTGAAAAATATTACAATAAAAAATATTCTAATATTTTATTATTGTAACCGTCTTTGTTATATCTGCAATAGCAATATTTGTAACTCGAAGTCTTGAGTTTGTCAAACCCCATAACATCTCAAGGACTCGGTCTATAATTTCATTCCTTCATTATCAAAATAACAAATTAAAGTAAAATATAAAAAAATAATAATAAAAATAAATATAAATAACAATTAACATTATTTTTTTTGAATTAGCTAATAGTAATTATAATAATATCTGCTCTAGAATATAATCTTCACCATTTGATATTGATCGTTGAATCACTCTGTTAACATAAATGGTACTTAAACCCGTGACCTCTAGAAACAATTACCGTTCTGTTAATCACTTGGGTTCTGTTAATCACTTGGGATAAAACGTTCGTACTAAAAATAATGTCATTTTCTGTTTAACGAAGTCACTTCATGTTGAAAGAAATTACAACTTCATTTTCTTCTCACAAAACTAAAACTTTCAACAAGGTATATGACAACACTTGTGAACAAAAAACACCACAAAAGATTGAGTTATATAACGATGTTTGTCAAAAAAATATCACTAAAAATAAAGGTTTTAGATGATTTATTTTCTTTCTAACATCATTGAAATCTGTGTCTTTAGTGGTGTTTTTCTTCCAAACATCGTTATTGACTATATATCTTTCGTCTTCCTTCAACTTATTATTTAGCTCGTCGATATATTATGCATCTATAGCGACATTTATCTAATAAACGTCACTACACGTTTATAGTTACGTTTATTTCAAAAAAAATCTGCTAAAAACTGCTTTTCATATTCGAATACTTATTAAATATAAATATTTGATGTGGGGGGGCACTTATGTTGAAAATTTTTTTGTTGTGTAATAACTAATGAGGGATACAACATGTATACATAATGTGTATTATTAAAAGATTAAAAAATTAAACAAATACTAATTCGTAATCGTAATAACGTATTAAAAACATGTTTTACTATGTACACCATTGAACACCATATCTTTAGTGGGTTTTTTCCTCCAAACAACACTATTTACTATGTATCTTTTGCTTCCCTCAATTTATTACTTAGCTGGTCGATCTATTACATCTATAATGCTTCCCTCAATTTATTATTTAGCTCGTCGAGCTATTACATCTATAATGATATTTATCTAACAAACACCATTAAAGTACGCATTTATAACAATGTTTACTCTAAAAATACTGCTTAAAATAAATATCATCTATTTTTTTTATTAACACCATTTGTTGGTTCGATTGCGGCAAAAAATCGGATATTTCATTTCCTAAGTAATGGACATATTCGATGAAGAATGATGATCAAATGATGCTTCACATTTCCACGGAAGTGATTGCAAACACGGGCAAAGCAAGAAAATTTTTTAAGTGGTGTGATTTATTTAAATGATATTTAAAAAGAATTAATTATTTATAAAAAGGGTATTAAATTATTTATAAAATTGTATCAATTATATATATAATTTATATAGAAAAAGATAATTTTTCAAAAATTTTAGGGTGTTTGTGAGGTTCCGCCTATGATTTCAAATAGCCAAATACTTTGAATTTTAGGATCCAAATGGTTAAAGAAATGATTGTTGTTTTTAGAGATCACGAGTTCGAACACCAGCGATACTAGCATAGTGATTGAACGATCAATGTCAAATGATAGAGATTATATTTTAAAACAAATATTAATGTAATCACTATCATTTTGTTAAAAAGAATAAGACCCAGGCATGTGTTTATTGAATGGGGACATACATTTCCAAAGTATGGAAAAATGGTTCCTTGATGACTGTAATTTCCACCAAGGGAACAGTGGAGGAGTCTTCAGTTGACCAACAGATATTCAAAGTCTTGCTTTTCCATGGGAACAAGATGTTGAGGTCTCTCATGTTTTCTGCCGTAGCTTATAAGTCTTGATTGGACATGCCTGTGTTGGTGTTGGTGTTGGGTAATGCTTGTCTAGAGGAAGAGAGAATTGCTCTCTCGCTACTCAAACCTTTCTTCAATGGTCTGTTCGATTGGGATGAGGCCGTGAAGGGTTCGAATTGTTGCAGATGGAGAGGAGTGAAGTGCGACAACAGCACCAGCCGAGTCATAGGACTCACCCTTTATTCCACAAGGAGATACAACATGGTTGATTGGTATCTCAATGCCTCTTTGTTTCATCCCTTTAAAGGATTCAAGATTCTTGATTTGTCACTTAACTCCATTGCTGGTTTTGCAGAAAATGAAGGTCTTGCCTTTAAATGTTCATCTTTTATTCTATTAATTTGCAATGACTCAATTCTTTCTTATATTTTGTTGAATAAAAGTCACTAATTCCGTTTCATATGTTTAAAAACATACATTATGTAGTTCTTGGAAAGCTATCATCCACACCGAGTCATTTGGAAAGCCTTGATTTGAGTGGAAATCACTTGAATAATAGCATTCTGTTATCTTTGGGTCATCTTTCATCTCTCCGATATTTATATCTAGAAAGCAACCGATTCAAAGGAGGAAGTCATCTAAAAGGTAAATTAAGTTAATTAATCAAATTAACTTGAATATGGGATATTATGATCTATTTATGTCTGGGTTTTAACCATTTGGAAGGAAAGATACATTACATTCTAGGCAGAATGGTTTTATTTTTTACTTTAAATTCTATTTGTTGTTTATCAGATACTACTGAACATGGAACTGATGACTATTTTGATGGACTATTAGAATTGAATCAAAGGTAATTTACCTTTTCTATTTTAATTTCCATTAAAGTTTTGAATTGGTTTTTAGACATTTATATATAGAATTAAGCAATCTAAGAAATTTGAAGAAACTGGACTTAAGCCTTGAATCTATTTTAATTAGAATTTCTTTCATGAATTAATAATATTTTCAGGATGGTGTGATCTAAAGAAGCTTCAAATGTTGGATGTGAGTTGGAATGCTATTGAGGGGATGCCTCCTGATTGTTTAGAGAAATTATTACATGAATCCTTTCCACCATCTAAGATATGATCGCAACCAATTAAAATAAGACAATATATTTTTGCCATATCATATTTACACATAAGCATCATCCAAATCATCCACTTTAATGCATTTGATTTAAAAATAGAAAAAAAATATTATCAAATATTTTTTATGTTATTTTCCTCTTTATTGTTCAATTTTTTTAATTAATTTCTTTAATCCCTAACCCTAAACCCTAAACCCTAACCTTAACCCTAAACCATAAACCCTAATCCTAAACCCTAAACCCTAACCTTAACCATAAACCATAAATCATAAACCCTAACCTTAACCCTAAACCCTAGCCCTAAACTATAAACCTTAATCCTAAACCTAAACCCTAACCCTGAACATAAACCTTAACCCTAAACCATAATCCTAAACTTAAACCTAAACCTAAACCCTAAACCCTAAACCCTAACCTTAACTCTAAACCTTAACCATAAACCCATAAACCCTAATCCTAAACCCTAAACCCTAATTCCTAACCATAAACCCATAAACCGTAATCCTAAACCCTAAACCCTAACCCTGAACATTAAACCTAAACCCAAATCCTAAACCATAAACCCTAAACCCTAACCCTAACCTTAACCCTAAACCCTAACCCTAAACCTTAAACCTAAACCTAAACCCTAACCTTAACCCTAAACCCTAACCCTAAACCTTAAACCCAAACCCAAACCCTAAACAATAAACTGTAAACCCTAAACCCTAATCCTAAACTCTAACCTTAACCCTAAACCATAAACCTTAAACCCCAACCTTAACCATAAACCCCAAAACCTAAACTTAAACTCTAAACCCTAATCCTAAACCTAAACCCTAACCCTGAACCTAAACATTAAAACAAAAACCTAAACCCTAAACCTTAAACCATAATCGTAAACCCTAAAACCTAAACTTAAACCTAAACCCTAAACCATAAACTTAACCCTCAACCCTCAACCCGAACTATAAACCCATAAACCCTAAGCCCTAACCATAAACCAATAAACCATAATCCTAAACCCTAAACCCTAAATCCTAACCCTAACCCTTAAACATAAACCCAAACCCTAAACCTTAAAACCCTAACCTTAACTATAAACCCTAAACACTAAACCCTAATCCTAAACCCTAAATACTAAACCATAACCTTAACCCTAAACTATAAACCATAAACCTAACCTTAACCCTAAACTCTAAACCCTAATCCTAAACCTAAACCCTAACCCTGAACCTAAACCTTAAAACCTAAACCATAAACCATAACCTAAACTTTAAACCCTAATCCTAAACCTAAACCCTAACCCTGAACCTAAACCTTAAAACATAAACCTTAACCTTAAACCCAAAACCATAATCCTAAACCCTAAACCCTAAACCTTAACCTTAACCCTAAACCCTAAACCTAAACCCACAAACCTTAATCCTAAACCCTAAACCTTAACCCTAAACCTTAAACCCTAAACTCTAATCCTAAACCCTAAACATTAAACCCTAAACCTTAACCTTAATCTTAAACCTTAAACTTTAAACCCTAACCCTAAACCCTAACTCCTAAACTCTAATCTTGAACCTTAAATGTTAAACCCTAACCCTTAACCCCTAAACCCTAACCCTAATCCTAACCTTAAACCTTAAACCTTAAACCTAAACCCTAAACCCTAACCTTAACCCTAAACCCTAAACCTTAAACCTTGAACCCTAAACCCTAAACACTAACCTTAACCCTAAACCCTAACCTTAACCCTAAATCTTAAACACTAACCTTAAACCTAAACCCTAAACTCTAAAACCTAATCCTAACCTAAACAATAACACATAACCCTAAACCCTAACTCTAACCCTAAACCTTAAACCTTAACCACATAAACCCTAAACTTTAAACCTAAATCACATCCCTAAACTACTAATCCCTAACCCTAAATCCTAAACCCCAAATCTATATAAAAATTAATTAGGAAAATTTTAAAGAACAAAGAGAAAAATGACACAAGAAATCTTTGATAATATTTTTTTTCCTTTTTTAAATCAAAGATATTAAATTAGATGATTTGACCTATGCTTACGTGTAAATTTGATATGAAAAATATATTATATGTTTTAATTTAATTGGTTGGGACCATATCCTACAATCAACTTAAGGAAAATCTAACTCCTTTAACAAATCTTACATCACTTACATCCATCTCTCTTACAAGAAATCATTTCCAAATTCCAATGTCATTGGAACCACTTGTAAACCTTACAAACCTCAAGGTCCTTTACATTAGTGAAAACAAATTGGTAATGGAACCTTCCTCCTCCCATACCTCACTCCCAAAGTTCCAACTGAAAGTCATCACTTTGTCAAATTCCATAACATCTCAAGGACTTGGTCTTCAGCTTCCTCCATTCCTTCATTACCAAAATGACTTAAGATATGTGGATCTTTCCGGAAACAATTTCAGTGGAACATTCCCAGTTTGGTTGTTGGAAAATAATACCAAGTTAGTCATGCTCTTCTTGATGGGTAATTCTTTTACAGGCCCCCTCTCATTGCCGTCAGCTCCTAGTTCTGATTTATCTGTCCTTGACATATCAGATAACAAATTACATGACCAGATTTCATCCAACATATGTTCAATTTTTCCATATTTGTCCATGTTATTCTTATCTAAGAATGCCTTTGAAGGTAACATCCCTCCTTGTTTTACTGGCATCAAAGGCACCTTAGATCTATCCAACAATCAATTGTCTGGAAGAGTGCCAGAAGGGTTGATCCTCAATAGCTCATTGTCTACATTGAGACTATCAAATAACAACCTTAGTGGAAATGTAGTTCCGGAAATTCTCACCGCAAATAGTTTGTTTAAGTTATATTTGAATGTAAATAATTTTTCTGGAGAGATGCCCAAGGTTGATATCTATGCTTTTCGGTTTTCAACATCATTGAATGAAATTGATCTCAGTAACAATAAGTTTTATGAAAAGCTCCCAAGATGGATAGGGAACTTGTCATATTTGATGAGCTTAGCTTTGTCTAACAACAATTTCGAAGGTTCGATTCTAATGGAGTTTTGTAGCTTGGATTACTTGAAATTTTTGGATCTTTCTCAAAACATTTTATCTGGCTCAATACCCTCTTGTTTCAATCGTTCAAACATAAAATATGTCCACCTGTAGGGGAATAGACCGAGATTAACAGGCTTCATCCCACCAGAACTTGGAAACTTGAGTTAAATCTATTCTCTAAACTTGTCACACAATAAGTTGGTCGGAGTTATTCCCTCGTCAGTCTCAAAACTTTGTCAGATTGAGAGTTTGGACCTTCTCACAACAACTTGAGCGGTGAAATCCCAAACCAGTTGGTGGAGTTGAACACTTTGGAGGTTTTCAGCGTGGCATACAACAACTTATCAGGTAGCATTCCTGAACCAAAAGCTCAATTCAGGACTTTTATCGAAAACAGTTATGAGGGAAACCCTTTTCTCTATGGACCATTGCTGAATAAAAGCTGCTCCAAAACCGATTTTCCTCAACGGTATCAACGACATAACATGATGATGAAGGGGAAGACAGTTGGCTCCACAAATATGGTAACTTGCTTGTAACAACAATCATAGGGGTCTTCAGTGGATCTTGTGTTGCGATGTGCCTAGTAAGGGTATGTGTAGTCATCTTTAGTTAGTGGATCCAAACATTCAGAGAGAGTGTTGCAACACTAAAAGATAAGATACCAAACGTATGCTCTTGAGGTTGTGTGATACCGAACCTTATTCAAAGACACTCGAATAAAAATATCGAGTGTAGGTGTATATTCTCGAGGTTGTGATATTAAACCTGTAATCACTGGTTTTCGTCCGGGGAGTCGCCACCAATCGTTTTTCTTTGTCGGTGCGATTGGAACACCAAAAATCGCGTTTCTACGAATCAGAGTGGGTCTGGGAGTCTGTTACGCGTGAGGAAGGGTGAGCACCCCCACAACGCCCGAATTCGGCACCTGTCGGTTACATAATATTTTATACAATCGAACATATGAATCCGCTATCGAAATCTGTAATGAAATGGGGTTAGTAATATCGAACAATAATAATTATTATAATAATAATCATAATAATGATATTTATATAAAAATGATAACATGATAATAATAATTATGAAATAATAACATAGTAATAATCATAATACTACTAATTATATAAAAAATAATAACACAATAAAAATAATAATAATAATAATATAAAAACATAATAACAATAATAATATAGAAGATATAATAATAATAAGTATATGATAATAATAATAATAATATATAAAACAGGGGCTATTCTGCAAAGAAATAAAATGTTATGAGGTAAAAATGTAATAAAAATAGGGATGAAATTAAAAGAAAATAAAAGAAAATGGCTCAATTTAATGAAATTGGTGACCAAAATCGAAGCAGAGGTAAACTGGGCTGTCAAACCATGAACCGGCTAAGAATGCGAGGACCAGCAGTGTAATTTTCCCATTAAACCGGGTTAAGACGCGGGTCGGGTCATGGAGCCGGGTTCGGTGCGAGTCTGGATCATCGAAACGGTGCCGTTTTGGGCCCGATGAACCGACACCAAAACGGTGTCGTTTCGCCACATATATATATATATTGTCCCCTTATTTTTTTTCCTCATAAATCATTTCCCTTCCCAGTTCTAAAAGGAGGAAACAGAGGCTCCCTCTTCTCTCAACGTCCGATGATGAGTGGCCGTTCGCCGCTGATGGTCCACGGCAGTCGCCGCCATCTACGGTGGTCCGATGAGATTAAGACGGACCTTTTCTGAAGCGCTTCGACTCCCTGGGCACGAATCTAACCTTGGTTTTGGAGGAAAATGCGTGTATCGTCCTAGATCTAAGAGGGAAGTTCCGAAACCCTTATCTTAATACCTCTTTTTTTTGCTTTGATTTTGCTCCTATCTCACTGCTTTTCCCCTTTTTTTTTGTTTGAACGTTCGAACGCTTGTTGGGACCGATGCTAAGTTCGAAAACAAGGTTTTTTGATTGATTTCTTCACACCGGTTTCTAGCCGATTCTTACAACAGATCGAATGGGTTTTTATACCCATATTGGATACATATTTTAATGAAAAGAAATAGGGATTTCTTAGATCTAATTATTTTCATTTCTTTTTGCAGGTGACAAAGACAAGGGCGGTGGGCAGAGCGGCTCTGGACCTTCACGTGGGCGAGGCGGTGACCGGCTCTCTTGGCGAATTAAAGGGCGCGTGGCCACCCCGCGCGAGCTGATTAGCCGCACGTGGTGACCACGCGCGGACACTTAGCTGAGAAGCTGAAGGAGACGGCGGCAGTTGGTTAACATGGGGTCTAGGGTTAGATTTTTATCAGATTAGGGTTACTGGATTGGATTTGGATTGGGCTTATGGGTTTATATTGGCATTTGGCCTTCTGAATTATGTATTGTATGCTGGCGACTTCGCTGGGGACTTAATTTTCGTGAGTCAAGCCTCATCTCGGTTACATTTTATTTAACGATCGAAAATATAAATTCGATTATTATTTTTTTATTTATTTATTTTTCTTTTACTATTTATTTTATTATTATTATCATTTTAAATACTTTACTAATATGTTTTTAAATCCTTTTTTTTCAGGATCCTTCACTCTATAAGCCCTCAACCCGGGCCCGTCCAAATTAAGTGGGAGCATAAAACCACTCCTTCGTGAGGTTATGTCTCCGTGTAGGATGGGGAATTGCTTCCGGGATATTTTTTCTTCTATCTTCGTGAGACCTATGTCTCCGCATAGACTTAGAGAAAAGTATTCCCCTGAATTAAATTTATTATCCTTAGTAGGATAATAAGTTTCGTTCGGGTACCTTCTAGAACTACACCAAACGTAGTGAGCCCTAGAAGCCCGCCTTTAGAGCCGTCATGCCGAACCTCTGCCTGATTAGAGGGTCACCTTGTAGGGTTTTCTTTTTAAAAAGAGAGAGAATGGGGTTTTCTTTAGTTATACCCTTTTAGCCATGTTATTTATTTTGCTATTTATTTTTGCAATATAAATTGTCATGTGCCTATTCATGCATCATAAAGCATGCACGTTTATTATTTTCTAGTTCGACACTAATATTTATACATACTTGTATTGCATTATCTCCCGTTTCTGCATTCACGCATTTAAACTTTAAAAGAGATGTTGATGAAAGTACAGCTGTTAAAAAGGTTTAGTCACACAAGAACCGCTTTCTCGATAAAGTGAGGGGCAACGAAATGGGTTCCACTGATGACATCAAGGGAACATAAGTTCGAGATAGGTCGTTCCAGAAATAATGGAAGGCTCACCTTGACCAGACACAAGATTAAATTCGTATCCTTATCAGAGCCCCAAAATAAGTTCAAGAGATGACCACGTGTTTACGCATTATAACAGTTCAAGCCTAAATTTTTATATGGGGCAAGAAGCCGACAGCGATGTCTTAGAAAATCGAAAGTTCGAATATGAAGGCTATGCAAGACTCACTTTATATAGAGAAAACTTTGTTCTGACTCGAGCTTCCTTTTTCAAAGTTGTACTGAATCAACACCTTTCTTATAATACTTTGCAGCACTTCGCATATCATAACATCATTCTAGTTGCATCAAGCATAACATTTTGCATCATTATCATCATGATTCTAATATCAAAGGGGCATGTCTCTTACAGTAATTCGGACATCGTTAAAATGCAACATCCCCATTTTACGAGAAGCAAAGCGGATGACATAGAACCAAGACTGATGAAACTGGAGAAATCATGCGAAGACATCAAACGAGATATCGAAACTAAGCTGGAAAAGACACAGCAAAACATTTTGGCACACATCTCACAATCCCAAGATGACATGTTAGAAAAGATAGCCAGGATGCTAGCCGAAAAGAGTTATGAGAAACAAAAAGGAATAGTCACAGACCCTAATACAGTGGTAGAGGACTCGGGTAAGTTTTCTAGTAAAACCGTTGTGACGATCGAAATTCCACAAGCTAAAATGGAGAGAACTAAACAAGACCGCGAAAGGAAAGACGCTGATATAGAGATGCAGATGTCGAGAAGGGAAGATGAAAGAAACTCGCTAATGCCCTTGATTCAGTTTCATGAGAAAGACACTGAAAGGTTAAGAAAAGGGAAAAACAAAGCTGCAGAGGATTTGAACAACTCACAATGCAGCTATAAAAGGTTTCGTGGATCCACAAAAGATGTTGGTTTTAGTAAATTCCCTAATGATCAGAGGTTTCAAGCCCAAGAAGGAAAATGGAAAGTTGATTACTGGAAAGGAAAAAGTAAAGATGCATAGGCACAAAAGACATTTATGCGAGAAGAGTTAAACTGTAATAAGGATCGAATCTCTAAACTAAAAGGGTTCTTACGAAGGAGCTTTGACCAGGACATCGCAGCCGAATCAAAAGCGAACAAGAAGAATGATGAAAGTAGTGATACCAATATTCGTGACTTATTGATAATCGGACAGCCGAATTCGAATATACGAAAACCAAATCAGAATCAAAAGACAGAGAGGAAATTCACGCCTATTCCGATATCTTATGGTGAATTGTACAAGAATCTGTACGATGCACATGTGGTATCACCATTCCACATGCATCTGATACAACCACCGTATCCTAAGTGGTATGATTCTAATACTCAATGTGAATACCATGCCGGAGCTATAGGGCATTCCATTGAAGATTGTATCGGTTTTAAGAAGCTCATCGAGAAGCTCATACAGAAAGGAGTTGTGAGATTCGATGACTCTGCCGGTGCTAGTGTGACTGGGAACCCTTGATTCCCTCCGTCTATAACCTTTCGTCTGAAGAATGCTTCACCTTATAACTACTCGGAACAATCGGACTACTAAATAGCTACTTCCTGTTTTGCGAATGTTTTGAAACTATGTACAGAACATACTTGTTACTCTAGCCTGTAAGTAACAAGAGCTTTTGTAAAAGGGGCTTAAAGTTATCGTATAAAATAAAACTTTTGTGCTACATATGACAAGCATTCTTGTTTTCTTTTTATATACAAATGTCGAACAAAGTGACGCACAATTGCTCAAGTCCTCAAGTATCGATATATCAAACTATGTCAAGATGACTCTACGATTCACGTTCGAGAAATACACCTCAGGGAATGATCGAGGTCATAGTTCATCTTTTCAGCAACTGAGACTAATAGAAAGAAAACAGACGAAAGGGTATGCCTTGAATGAAAACGAATATCATGATACACACACATATCCTATAAAAGAGAGTTACCAGACAATTCAACTAAAAATGTTGGGGACAACATATCAACAAGGCATGATTACTTTGTTCTCAAATATGATTGAAGTTCAATGTTGAAAGCCGCGCATAAAACTCTTCTTGAGGCTGAGGAAAATTCAACTGAAGCTAAATCTTGCCAAATGCACATCCGAAGTAGCATCTGGGAAACGGTTAGGCTTCGTAGTCAGCGAAAGGGGCATCAAGGTTGATCCCGATAAAGTTAAATTCATTCAGGAGCTGCCATCTCCACGCACTCAGAAGCAAGTGAGAGGATTTCTGGGCAGATTGAACTATATCTCCCGGTTCATTTCACAATTAGCCGAGAAATGTGACCCTATCTTCCGAATGCTAAAGAAACATGACTCTGGAGAGTGGGATGAAGAATGTCAGGAAGCCTTCGACAAAATCAAATCTTATCTGACAAGTCCCCCAATTCTGGTACCACCAGTGCCTAATAGACCGTTAATCTCATATTTAACAGTCTTTGAGAAATCTATGGGTTATGTTTTGGGTCAACATGATGGCTCCGGTAGAAAAGAAAAAGCAATATACTACCTTAGTAAGAAGTACACGGGTTGTGAAACAAGATATTCACCAGTTGAAAAGGCCTGTTGTGTGCTGGTCTGGGCTACTAAAAGACTAAGGCAGTACATGCTGTATCATACGACATGGCTGATTTTAAAACTCGATCCCATGAAATACTTGATGGAGCCCACTGCATTGACTGGCAGAATGGCCAGATGGCAAATTCTCTTATCTGAATTTGATATAGTATACATCAATCAGAAAGCCATTAAAGGTAGTGTTATTGCTGACTTTCTGGCCAGCAGAGCTTTAGAGGACTATGAACCTCTAAACTTTGACTTCCCTAACGAAGACCTGATGTGCGTCGAAGAAGATGGTGCAAATGAGAACCATTGAAAATTAAATTTTGACGGTGCTTCTAACGCTACCGGTAAGGGTATTGGGGCAGTACTCGTATCTCCAGAAGGCGACTGTTATCCTTTCGCCAGCAAGCTCGATTTTGACTGCACCAACAATGTGGCAGAATACGAAGCATGTATCATGGGAATCCGGGCAGCTATCGACCGGAAGATTAAACAGTTAAAGGCATACGGGGATTCAATGCTCGTGATTTACCAGCTTCGTGGAGAATGGAGTACCCGGGACTCTAAACTAATGGAATATCGAAACTTAGTCCTAGACTTGATCAAGTCATTCTACGAAATATCTTTTCATTATTTTCCCCGAGAAGACAACTAAATGGCCGACGCCTTAGCCACTTTGTCGTCGCTAATACAATTAAATAAATCGCCAGATCTGAAGCCGATACAAATGAGCATATACGACTCTCCAGCTTACTGTTACAATGTGGAAGAAGACGAAAATAGTGAACGCCCATGGTACTACGACATCTTGCAATACATAAAGAATCATGGGTATCCAAAAAGAAGCCTCAGAGAACGAAAAAATAACACTATAAAGACTGACAAGCGATTACATCCTAAATAAGGATGTGATAGATCAAACGCCTCCAGGATGCATAAGTGCCGCTGAAGCAAAAATGATCCCTGAAAGTCTACGAAGATGTATGTTGAATTCATACCAACCTCACAAGATTTGGGTAACATTGGCCCACAATGGAAAGATAGCATAGATCATGCTAGAAAAAGGCTGCAAATGCTACATGAATACTGATACAATCCATGTTGGCCATGCTTCATGTGGGGTATAGACACCATTGAACCTACCTCGCTTTCCAAAAGATATCGACTCATCGTCGCGGTTATGGGACACTGTGCCAATAAGGGTAGAGATAACCATTTAGACTAATGATACCAAACAGGCAAGAGCATATGTCTAAAGAAGGAGATCATAGGCCAATGGGATCATCAGAAAGCATCATTATCGATGTTATGCTAGATTTGAACGATAAAATATAGCAGAAGCATGTGAACAATCCGACATGTGATACTATATCTCTTTGCCATACCATCCGCAGATGAACGGGGCAACAAAAGTGGACAAGAACATTAATGTTGAAAATGGTAGAAATCTATGGAGGTCGACACGAGAAGCTACTATCTGCTTTGTATGCTAATGAAACGTCGGATACAATTTCTATTGGGTAGCCTTTTTTTCCCTAATATAGGGGATAAACGCTATAATTCTCATAGAAGTAAAAAACTCTTCCTTATCATGAAAGGAACATTAAAAGCCGTCAGGTGCTTTATATCAATTTGAATTTCTACTGGGCTAAGCCTTTTTTCCCTAAAATAGGGGATAAACGCTATAAGTCCTATAGAAGTGAAATCTCTCCCTCATCACGAAGAGGACATGAGAAGCCGTCAGGTGCTTTATATCAATTTGAATTTCTACTAGGGAAGCCTCTTTTTCCCTAAAATAGAGGATAAACGTTATAATTCCTATTAAAGTGATAATCTCTCCCTTGATCATGAAAGGGACATGAAAAGCCGTCAGGTGCTTATTATGAACTTAAATTGGGGTAGCCTCTTTTTCCCTAAAATAGGGGATAAACGCTATAATTCCCAAAGAAGCTGAAAATTTCTCCCTCATCACGAAAAGGATGCAAAAGCCGTCAGGTGCTCATTATCAATTTGAACTTCTGCTAGTGTATCCTCTTTTTCTCTAATATAGGGGATAAACGCTATAAGGCCCATTGAGATTGAAAATCATTCCCTAATCATATAAGGGACATGGAAAGCCATCATGCGCTTTATATCGATACAAATTTCTGCTAGGGCAACCTCTTTTTTCCTGTTTATGGGACAAACATCTCTTCTTTATGAATGTTCCCAAGATCAAAATGAAATGAAGCATGGCTCTGTGATACGAGGAGAATGTCTACTCAAAACCTATAAGACACAAAATGTCTCGCCGAATTAATTATACCGAGCTTTCTATCAAACTCGTGGGGCATCATATTCTACGAATTTATCTGAGAAACTATCAATGTGGATACTTGAACTTTATCTATGACGATCCAGAACAGTCCTAAAAACACAGGGACTATGGGCATTCTTTGAAAAGATCTCAAATGGAGAACAGTGACTCAACAAATAGAGCGAAGTCAGATATTTTGCCTGAGGAATGAAGCACGACTATCAGAGTCTCAACAGACAACCAGATCAAATGATAAAACTAATCTTAAGACAGAATCATTATCATATGCATTTTGCATTTCATGCTAGGATCATGCATACATACATACATACATCATACAAGTTAGGATTAGAATCATGTGATGCATACTAACCCTAATACTTTGTATCTATTTACGAAAGCATTACAGGTCTCATCCCTTCAGGAAGAAAAGGAACGGGTGAACATAGAGACATCATCAAAGCACTTGGGCGTAATAGTGCAGCTCTATCCGGATCGCAACTATTCATCGGGGAGTGCAGGTAAGAATCCTCACCTTTTACTCTTACTCAGTAGATACATCACTTGGTGAAAAAGAAATACAAATGATTCATAAGGACTATTCGAATGTCCGTTAAAATCCATTTTAACAAATGGTCAAAGGAAATCAATCCCTTTGAATAAATCCAATCTCAGGATTGGTACCAACTGATTGTACCCAGGGGAATGGTACAACTAGCCCGGGGCAAACGGCCACCGGTAAAGGCGAGTCAAATCCGTTGATCCCTGTGCATTTGGGAAAAATGCATGAAAGAGGACTATTCGAATGTCCTATAAAATCCATTTTCACGAATGGTCAAAGGAAATCAATCCCTTTGAACAAATTCAATCTCAGGATTGGTACCAACTGATTGTACCCAGGGGAATGGTACAACTAGTCCGGGGCAAACGACCACCGGTAAAGGCAAGTCAAATCCGTTGATCCCTGTGCATTTGGGAAAAATGCATTAAAGAGGATTATTCAAATATCCTGTAAAATCCATTCTAATGAGTGGTTAAAGGAAATCAAATCCTGAGAAGGACTTCAATCTCATGTCCGATATCAACCGATTGTACTTAAGAAAATAGTACATGGATCAGTAAGGATCGCGCTTCTTCGTCCGTGTGGTAGCTTGATCAAACATCACACTTCTTCGTCAGTGTAGTAGAATCAGAATTTTGGTCACATAGTGCATCTTCGTCAGTGTAGCAGCATCAAAACTCAGTCAGATTGTGCATCTTCGTCAGTGTAGCAGCATCGAAACTCAGCCAGATTATGCGTCTTCGTCAGTGTAGCATTATCAAAACTCCGTAGATCGTGCTTCAACGTCAGTGTTGCAGTTTAAGCGAGCATCAGAATTTATCGACAGATCTTACTTCTCCGGCAGTGCAATAGTTAGATCAGATATTGGTGCTCGTCGTCAGATCGTGTCTCTTCGGCAGTGTTGCGGCTAGATCAGAATCTTCAGCAATAGACCTCACTTCTCCGGTGGTGTTGTAAGTGGATCAAGTATTGCTCTCCGTCTCGTCGGCAGTGTTTGTAGATGGATCAAATGGAACGTCAGTGTTGCAGTTTAATCGAGCATCAGAATTTATCAACAGATCTTGCTTCTTCGGCAGTGTAGCAGTTAGATCAGATATTAACGCTCGTTACCAGATCGTGTCTCTTCGGCAGTGTTGTGGCTAGATCAGAATCTTCAGTAATAGACCTTACTTCTCCGGCGGTGTTGTAAGTGGATCAAGTATTGCTCTCCGTCTCGTCGGCAGTGTTTGTAGATGGATCAAGTGGAACGTCAGTGTTGCAGTTTAATTGAGCACCAGAATTCATCGCTAGATCTCACTTCTTCGGCAGTGCAGCAGTTAGATCAGATATCAGTGCTCGTGTCTCTCCGGCAGTATTGCGGCTAGATCAAATGTTGTGCCCATCTCATCGGCAGTTTTGAGATGGATTAAAAGTTGCAGACCTTATTTCTTCGGCAGTGTTGCAGTTAGGTCAAGTCTTCACCAGAAATAGTAGCATTATCATTTTAGCTCGAGTTTTGTGCCATCTTCTCCAACGGATCATCAGTTTTGAAGATTTTGTGGACAAAGGCGGTGGAGTACGTCAAGTCAAGGACGGTGGCCAAAAGAACCTCAACCTTACCATTAGAACTACAACTTTACCAAAAGAACCTCAACCTTACCAAAAAAAAAACTTAACCTCAACCGAAAAAACCATAATGAATCCAACCTTACCAAAAGGAACCTTTACCTTATCAAAGAAGAACCTTGAAGTCAAACCTGATGAAGTGGGTTATTCCTTATCTTTGCTCTATTGTCGTTACACAACAATGAGCAAAGAGGGGCAGCTGTAATAACCCAATCATATAAAAGGCTAGAACCATTTTATTCATCAGACCCAATACATATACAAAACCCAACACCATACCCCAGCCTAGATACAATACATAATTCAGAAGCTCAAATGCCAATATAAACCCATAAGCCCAATCCAGATCCAATCCAGTAACCCTAATCTGATAAAAATCTAACCCTAGACCCCATGTTAACCAGCTGCCGCCGTCGCCTAGGATTATTATGCCTGACAGCTGCACGCGCGTGGCCCCCACGCGCGGCTTTTCTGCTTACGCGTGATGGCCACGCGCTCTCTCATTCGTCCGTTTGCCGGCCACCGCCATCGCCCACGTGAAGAGCCAAAACCGCTTGTCTCCACCGCCTCACCGCTTTCAGATCTGTAGAAAAGAGAAATTATTAGGCCTAAAATTTTAGATCTACAAAATAGGATAGAATTCCTATTTTCTTTTTGATTAAAAAAGTTGTAAACTATGGGTATAAATACCCATAAGAACCGTGTACATTCCGGTTAGAAACCGGCTACCAGAATCGAAACAAAAGCCACCATTTCGAACCAAAATTAGTCAATAAACGAGTCCATATTAGCATATTCGAAGCAAAAAAATAAAGAAGAAGAGAAGATCTAAACCGGAGCAAAAAAACAACCAAATAAGGTAAAAAAAATTATGTTCGACGTATCTTATTTCGTAGATCTACACGAGCTGGCTCCTTATCTCGAAAATCCGAGGCCATAGCCGAATTCAGGGCACCGAAGTCTTGCGGAAAGGAGAGAGCTTTCATCCTTTCGGTCGTCGTGTCGGCGGCCAACGCGGCGGCCAACGGTGGTTAGCGGCGGCCGACGGTGGTTAGCGGCGGTCCGGCACCAGGCTCTTCAGAGCTTTTCTCCAATGCTGCAACCTTGGTTCAGAGGAAGAAGATGAGAAATGAGATAAAAAAATAAAATAAAGGATATATATATTATTAGTGAAACGGTACCGTTTTGGTGCCGGTTCATCGGGTCCAAAACGACGTCGTTTTAATGATCCATACCCGGCTCCGAACCCATGAACCGACCCGACCCGCACATAACCCAGAAAAAGGGGCAAATTGCACCAGTAGTCCTCCAAATCCCAGCGTGTTTACATAGTGGCATCCCAGTTTGTCCCGCGTTTAATTTTAGTCACTGTCTTATCCAATTAAGCCCTTATGTTGTTAATTTCTTTCAATTTCACCACAATATCATTATTTTTAACCCCCTAATATTTCTATTTTTGCAGATCAGCCCCCTAGAAGTTTTAAAAATATTATTTTCATCTTATTATTTACATATTGTTATTTTATTTATTATTATTAAACATTTGCTAACCTTTTTGTCACAGATTTTGTTAATGAATTAATATTTTCGATCGTATGAAATATTATGTAACCAACAGGTATCGATTTCGGGCGTTGTGGGGGTGCTCATCCTTCCTCACACGTAATTGACTCCCGGACTCACTCTGGTTCGTAGACGCATATTTTGGTGTTCCAATCGCACCGACAAGAAAAACGATTGGTGGCGACTCCCCGGACGAAAACCGGTGATTACAAAACCTCACTTAGAAAGGTTGTATTTTACATAGGTTGCTAAAAGTTTAGACGATTAAAGGTAACGACATGTTAATATATATATTTGAAGAGAAGACCTATAATTTAAAAGGACAAAAAACTGTTAATTAAATTTTTTTAATCACTTATTCTAAAAATTATCGATTATGTTAATCCATCTTTAATAAAAAAAATATAAAACCCATAAGACTTTTTATATATATATTTATATATATATTTGTTGATCCTAAATCTGTTATCATTTAACGAAATTTGTGACTCCAAAGTCAGCAGTAGGGGTGAGTAATCGATCGAGTCGAGTTGAGTAGAATCAAAAAATTTCGAGTTATTCGAATTGCCGAGTCATATTTTACAACTCAAACTTTATTTGAAATTTTTTTGGTTCGAGCCGAGTCGAATCGAGTCGAGTTTTCGAGTTCATATAAATATTTAATTAAAATTATTTATCATATTATAAAATGATTTGATTCCAATTTAAATGACTTTCTCTAATTATATAAGATATATATATATTCATTCTCTATATTTTTATATATTAATGTATATATCATAAAAAATTGAGGGATTCGTCTCAAACTTAAAAATTAATCTTTTAAATACTAAAAATTTCGAGTTATTCGAATTTCCATTTTACAACTCAAACTTTATTTGAAATTTTTTTGAATCAAGTCGAGTCTATGAAATTACGAATCGAATTAAAATAAGATAAATATTTTTACCTTGAATCGGTTATTTGATTTTTTCGAATCGAGTCAAGTTTTATTCACCCCTAATGAGCAGGATGTGAATGGCTCTTTGAAAGTCAAAGTAAAACACCCAACCTGGAAAGGGGAGACTAATGCCTTACACTATCATTTTATATTGAATATTAAAGAATAAAATCTGGGTTTCTAGGCAGAGATAGAACAATATTATTTTTTATTGTATCATGTGTTAAATCAAAAATAGAATTAGAATCAAATATTAAAAAATAAAATTCTATTAAATGTTAAATTTAAAAACCAAAAAATAAATACCTTATTTAACTAATATTTGAATACAAACCGTTATTAAATTAATATATTGATAATTTTTTATATGATATAATTATATAATCATCTAAAATGATTTAAAAATGATATATAATCTGTAAATAAACGATACTGATACGTATAAATGTAAAAATAAATGTTATGTGCGGGTTTGTTTAAGTTCTATTTAAGTTGTTCGTTTATGTATTGTAATAGTTGATTTTAATAATAATAGGTAAAATATATTGTTTATCGTTTAATATTTTTATTTTAGTTATTTAATTTTAAAATTTTTATCTATATATTGAATGTTTTTTATTATTTATAAATATTTTATTATTATTTTAATATGACATGGTATTCATTATTATTATTTGATATAAAAATAATTTAAAAAATATAAAATAAAATCAAAGTGACCGTAAGTCATCATTTGTCGGTCAGATGCTACTATCGATGGTTGTAGATGATGATCATTTAGTCTTATATTTTATCTATTGTTCCGTCTCACATCTGTGAGTTGGAATCTGACCTCTATTTCATCAAAAATATTCTAAAATTCACGAAAATAAAAAAAAAGTAAAAAGTTTATGTCAAGATTCATGAGTTTTATGATATTTTTTAGTAAAATAACCATTGGATTCGGATTTAACATGTCAAAATGAGTTAATTAATGCAACTTTTGTCAAATAAATGTCAATTTTGAAGGTCACCGGTAGTCGCCGATGACGACAAATGATAACAATTATTAAATTAAAAATTCTTAAAATTAAAAATAATCAAAATAAAAATTTATTAAACGATGAACGATATATTTTATCTAATAATAATTATATATTTTCAAAATCAAACTATAGCCTAACTCGTGAATGGATCTATTCCAGTCTTCCTAACATGAATTATTTTATATATTGAATTTATGCAAATAACATATTAACGTGTTCATAATAAAAACATATATTATTAAATTTGTACAATATAATATTTTTATATAATAAAAAGATTTCATTTATATCTTCCCATGTGAGGAGGAGACCGACATTATGTCACGGAATACTATGGGAATGGGGTTAGGGTATCCTTAAGATTGGAAGGGTACCCTGCCCTAGGAAGGGAGGAAGCTTACCATGCATTTTCCACGAGGAGGATAAGAACACTTTGAGCGTCTATTTGTAGGACCCATGTCCTACGTAAAACATTACATTTAATTATCACGTGTTTTTACATTGTTCTTTTATAGAAATAAAACCAAGAAATCATATAAAGACTATGATATATTTACTTTTTAAAATATAATTTTTTATTTTATTTTTTGAATTATAGTATTTATTATAGTATTTTAAAAATTATAGTTATTTTCAATTAAATTAAATTTTAAACAATAAATTGTAAAAATATTTTTAAAGATTAGTTTAGGAAGCTCCGATTTTGGATATTTTAAGTTTAAGGGAGGAAAAAAAATATTGTTCGTAGTCTGATTCAGTTGAATTCGAATTTTAGAGTACCGTAAAAAATATAACATTTTGAGAATTAAAATGATAAGGACTAGAATGATAATTTGATCTGAAATTGACGGGTTCCGGCCCAACTAACTTGATAGGGGTGGATTTTTTATTAAAAGAAATTAGGTTCAGGTCAGGTCATGTTATTGAAAAATAAGTCAGGTCTATGTCAGGTTTTATGGTGAAAATTTTTTGACCCGATCTGATATATCTATATATTTTTATTATATTTTATATATAATATTTAATATTTTTATTATTTTTTTAGATTGAGTCGGGTTTAGTCGAATTTTTATTAAAATATCAAAGGTCGGGGTTAGATTATATTTTTTAAAATGTCGAGTCACAAGAAATATATTAAGGTCTGATCAAATTAAGATCGAAACAAATATTTTAGCTTTCGAGTCGAGCGGGCCAAAATCTGCCCCGGCCCACCCTGTTATCATCTCTATTAAATTCTATATTTAAAAAACCTTAAATTTATATTTGAGTAAAAATTCCAAAACAAAACAATTAATAAATAACTTATTTTTATCATTTATTTAGTTCTTTTATTCCTTGTTCGAGCTATATTTAAATTATTATTATTTATATAAATGTTTAAATTTTAATCTCAAATTATCCTTATTAAAAAATCTCTTAATTAATTAAACATCAATAAATAATATCTTATTAAAAATATTTATCGCTTTAAAACTCAAATCACATTCGGTATTTTACTAATCAAATTTTTATTATTGAATAAAAAAATTTTAACATCGATAAATAATATCTTGTAAAAAATTTTAATCAATTTTTTATTATAATTATATTTAATTTGACAAAAAAATATATTTAAAAACCTATCTCTAGAGTATAGTTTAAGAAATTATTATTGAATATGACGTAAAGTTTAATGTAACTTGAATAACCGTAAAATAAATTACTCTATTAAAATTTATAATAACTTATAATTAAAGTAGTATATATTATTATAAGACTTCTTAAATATTTTAATCTTAAAAGTGAAGTCACACTAATTTAACTAAAAATATTATTTTATTTTTTATTTTAGGAAAATTAAAAATAGTCCGATTGTTAAAAACGATCTTATTGAATATATATGTCATTTGGTATTTTTATTTAGAAAAATAAAGTCTCTTAAGTTTATTTTAGAATTTATGCTAAAAGTTATAACGCAGGTGGGAGAACGCCAACCACATATAGAGACTTGGAGGAGAACGCCATTTGCAGGCAGTAACGGATCTAGAAAAATATTTGATGATGGACACATATAAAAATTTAAAATTTCAGGGTGAACACAACTCATAAATATTAAAAGTTTTTAAAGATTAACTTATAAAATTTTAAAAATTGAAGACAAATATATAAACTTTAAAAAGTTTAGGGTGAGCATAGGCCTACCTTACTTAACACCTACATCTGCAGCTCTGTAGGTGGTGTTCTTACTTTTTGAATATTTTTTATAAAATTTTAAAAAATAATCATATGCACATAAAATTCTCTAAAAATTAAATATATTTTAAAATAAAAAATTAAATTACTCTAAAAAAAATTTAAGCAAAAAATCCCTTGAATTATTAAATAGATCTTAAACTATTTGTTTAATATTAGATCTAACACATTCTTTAAGTTGTCAATTTCAAGCCAACATCTTTTCCTAATCTTTCCACTTGTCATCTTAATATTTCCATATACAAATCACATTCCAATTTTAATTTATTAAAATTATATTGAATTTAGATGAAAATTAGGTTTTCCAAATAATTAATTTGAAAATGAAACCCTTTTTTTCTTAAAATTATTTTTATTGAATTTATGGGTATTAATATAGTAATTAATATTTATTTTTTTCAAGTGTTTTCAAACGTGAGAAGGTGTCGTAATTTCGTATTATTAATCATTAATTACAGGGCTGGAAATTAGTTTTCAAACTAATTTCTATTACTATAAATAGTCTATTCTATATTTATTAATATATAATATTTTTAATATAGAATAATGATAAGAATTGTTGTCATAAATATTAAACTGTATTTTTTTTTACCTCTCGATTTTTTTTAGTTTTATCTTAATTAATTTAATTTGATTTGTGTCGTATATTTGATTTGAATCGATGAATTTTTTGAAAAATATATATACAAAATATCTCGAATTTATGGGAAAGGTTTAAAATGAAATTCAGACTTAATTAAACTAATGTAATATTTTAAAAAATATTTTTTAAATCATATGTTAAAACATTTATTTATGGTAAAAAATGATTTGTTAAGAAAAAAAATTGAAAGTATTTGTCTTGAAATATCAGCACGTGCTGAGCACATGGGTGAATGGGTTTTGTCTGAACTAATAGAGCTGGCAATGCCAAGATCCCATCTCTCTTCACTCCCATTGGCATCATAAGATTAATATATGCATTGATTTCTTACATATTTAAATTCCAAAAATACCCATTTTATCATCAATTTATGGCCCAATTTCCTTCTTAATTTAATCCTAACAATTTGGAATGAGCACTTGAAAATTTAAATTATAATATGATTTTTTTTTTAAATATTCATGTATTATGGATGGTAATTATGCATGTCTTTGATGGGTCTCGATTTGATCCGACTCGTTTAAAATTTTTTAATGTTAAAATCGAATTGAGATGAATGTTTAAAATTTTTAGAATTGAGTTAGGGTTGAGTTTAGGTTTAAAATATATGATCCAATCCGTTTAGTATATTTATAATATTAAATATTATATTTAATATTTTTATTATTTTTTCAGATTAGGTCGGTTATGGTCGTTTTTTATTAAAAAACGATCAAGGTCGAGTTATATTTTTTTAGTAAATATAATAACTTATTAATAATTTTAACAAATTATACCATGTTTGATGTCTAAAAATTACAAAACATAAACCAAACCAAACAAAAGAAGCTGTTTCCAACCAATGCCAACTCCCTTTCCATCTCTTTATAATCTTCCATCCAACACTCTTCTCAGATTCAGGGCTCAAACAAAATCAAGCTCTCTCCTTTAACACGTTGAGCCCTGTCATTTTCCATCTCAATTAATCCCATTTTCTCTCCAACCAAACAGCTTTTTCTATAAGAACCAAAATGCCAACACCACCGGACACGAGCAAAACCATGAAACTGGAGAGATATAACAGCTATATCCGGAAACTCCATAGCACAAAATTGTTGAATGCTTCGTCTAAATTCGTTTTCAGAGTAACCCTTCTCGTTGTTTTAGTTTTGATCTTGTTTTTCACCATTAATTACCCTCCGGTTGCCGATGATTCTCGCCGTGTCTCACCTCACCGACACCACCACCATAGTTTCCTCTCTACTTCCCTTTTCTCCGGAAGTTCGTTCCTCGGCGGAGCTTCGTGGGAGAAACAAGTTCGTCACTCTTCCACGCCGCGTAGACAAAATGGGTTTTCCGTTTTAGTCACCGGCGCTGCGGGGTTCATCGGTTCACACTGTTCCCTCGCTTTGAAGAAACGCGGCGATGGGGTTCTCGGCCTGGACAACTTCAATGACTATTACGATCCGTCTTTGAAACGAGCGAGGCAGAATCTTTTGAGCAAGCATCAGATTTTCATCGTCGACGGCGATTTGAACGACGCGGCGTTGTTGACGAAGCTTTTCGACGTCGTTCCGTTCACTCATATTCTTCACTTGGCGGCTCAGGCCGGCGTTCGTTACGCCATGCAAAACCCACAGTCGTACGTGAGATCGAACATTGCCGGGTTCGTTAATTTGCTGGAAGTAGCCAAAGCGGCGTATCCACAACCCGCCATTGTTTGGGCTTCGTCGAGCTCGGTTTACGGACTCAACACCGAGAACCCATTCTCCGAACGCGACCGCACCGACCAACCGGCGAGTCTATACGCCGCCACGAAGAAAGCCGGCGAGGAAATCGCTCATACTTATAACCATATCTACGGACTTTCTCTCACCGGACTAAGATTCTTCACCGTTTACGGACCCTGGGGAAGACCCGACATGGCGTATTTCTTCTTCACCAAAGACATCCTGGAAGGCAAACCCATCGACATCTACAAAACACAGGACCAGAAAGAGGTGGCGCGTGACTTCACATACATCGACGACGTGGTAAAAGGGTGTTTGGGGGCGTTAGACACGGCGGAGAAAAGCACTGGGAGCGGCGGGAAAAAGAAATCTCCGGCTCAATTGAGAGTTTACAATCTGGGAAACACTTCCCCAGTCCCTGTCGGCCGACTGGTATCGATCTTGGAAGAGTTACTCGGCACGAAAGCCAAGAAACATGTGATCACCATGCCCAGAAACGGCGATGTTCCGTTCACGCACGCCAATGTCACGTTAGCCTACAAAGATTTCGGCTACAAACCCACCACCGATTTAGCTTCCGGACTGAAGAAATTCGTGAAATGGTACGTTAATTACTTTACGGTGGAATCATCGAAAGCAACTCAACACGCCAATGAAACCAGTTAAGAGCTTCATATTTTCATTTCCATGGCTGCCATTTTCTTCCTGATTTTCTCATTAAATTTTGGGTTTTTCATTATTGTGGTGATATATTGATGTAAAAACTGGGATCAAATTTGTTGCTGCTATTATTTCCTGTAGAATATTTACAGATTATTATTATAGATTTGATGAAAAAATACAGGGACTGGTAAATTAAGGATGGGAGAGAAAGGTGGAGATGATGTGTAATAATTTGGTGGGGTTTGCTGAAAAAAAAAAAATTGTGATTTATTGAACAACAATGATGACATTAAGATTCTTTGTTTATTGCATTGCATAGCTTTAATTGAATTTATGTGTTTATATTTGATCGAATCGATTTAAAAATTTATCATATTTAAAGCGTTATTATGTTTTATAATTTATTTTTATTTAAAGTTTTTAGTTTGAATTAAGTTTATAGAATTTGAATCGTTAAGTTTTTAAATTTTTATATAAATTATTAATTATAATATAATTAGACGAAATAAAATTTATCATTTCGAGTACTTGTGTTTATCTTATTAAAATGTTTTAAAAAATAGAATATATATTGTTATATAATTAGTGATCCGTATTAGAAAAATAAAAAGATTAATCTTAATTAAATTATATTGTTAATATATTCATTTTATTCTTATTATCTCCCTAATAAATGGAATATAAACCAAATTCTTTAAATAAAAAACAAAAATCAAGATATAACTTTGTCATATATTTTATTCCAAGACTGAGATATGTTTTATTATATAAAACTATTAGAAATGGTTTAAATTTTTGTTAATATATTTTTACATCTAAAATATAAAGTATTAATAATGTATCAAATATATTATAAATCCATCTGTAATTTTTAAAAAAATAAAAAAATCCGACTGTAAAAATATTGATACCCCAAAAGAAATTAAGGAGAATAAATGGATGATAAAGTGATTTAGTTAATTTAATTAATTATTGGAAGAACAATAATTGGGTGAACTTTCCAGGTAGAAGACTTGGCAAACAAGCTCTCTACATAATTAATTAAAAATTAAAGACAAAGACCCCACTTCCCCACATTTCAGACCATTCTAGTTGAAAACTACTTTGTGTTTTGTCATTTTCTCACAGTAATTTGTATGTTTTACAAAGACACCACATTTTCCAACCACATTAGATATTAGAAAAAAAAAATTAGCAAAAAAATACCTTAATTATATATTTTTTGATTTTGGTCCTCGTTTTTTTTAAATATCAACTATCATTGTCTGAGAATGATAATTAACAAGAAATTATATCATTGGTACGGCTTACCACATCAGTCATGGTTCCATCCATTCCATATATTTTTTTCAACCATAATTTTCACTTATTTTTTCATATCATTTAAAAAAATTATTTTCTGAAAATTAGATTAATGATATGAATAATTAACGGTGAAATGATTAATTTTTATTGATTAGGAACAACGATATAACGAGTCAGGCCTATGATATAATCTCTCGATAATCAACAAATTTTAAACGTATATATCGACTGCAAAACTTTAAACACCTAAAAATATATCATTTCAACATTTGTTTAGTTTTGTTTTGGACTGAATTATCAACTAGACCGTTGAATGTTCCTCGCAAATGTTAAAAAAGTACACAAATCATGCCTTTAAGAATAGAAAAAACACTGAGAACGAGTTCCTTGCCGGCACAAATTATGTCCCTTTTCTGGCTTTGAAGGGACAATAATTAAAGTAGAAGCAACCTTGGAGGACCTTTCAAACATGAGCTGTTTCAAAGCATAAAAATAAAACATGTCATGTCATATGGGTTTCAAAACCTCAAATCAAAGGTAGCTTAGAATTTAAATTTGGTTTAATTAAGTAGTTAATTCAGTTATTCAACTAATTAGTTGGAAAGTTGAGATGTTCACTCTTTGTCTAGAAGAGTTGATAAAAATGTCAGATTTTGACCAAATGCAATGACAAGACAATATACAATAAAGGTGATTATAACTTCAACTCGAAAATACTCGATTCAAAATTTTATAAACTCGACTCGGGAAAAAAAAAAACCAACCATGAAATTCCCCTGCAATGGAAGTCAAATTACAAGGAATGAATAGGATGTTAGAATCAGACCAAGCAAATATCAAAACTCCAAAGCAAAGCTTCACCTTGCCATCTTAGATTTGTATTAGGTAATGACAAACAAAGAGCAAAATTCAACCTTGTAGCATAATGTATAAAATAAGATCAGCATTTCTTGAAAAATAAATAAACTCGTCCTTCAATCGAAACAGCTAGTAGCTGAAGAAGCAAACCCTTTGACAGGTTCCGATACGAGAGCCTAGTAGCCTGATTCCCCTCCAAAGCCGCCTCTATCACCACGGTATCCACCATTGTTGCCTCCAAAAGAACGAGGGCCACTAGGTCTTTCAGTAGCATAACTTACTCGAATATTTCTCCCGTGCAGTTCCTGCAATTTAAGTACAAAATAGATAATCCGAGATTCAATGGAAACAGAACATTCCAAATATCAGTAATTTTGTTTTCCTCACTTGTCCATCCATGGCTGACAAGGCATTGTTGGCAGCTTCATCATCAGCAAAATTAACAAAACCGAATCCCCTAGATCTCCCTGTATCTCTATCTACGATAACCCGAGCTGATAATTACAAAATCAGAGAGTGAGAACAGAGTCCTTACACATAAAAGCAAAGTTCAGATGATCAAAATGTATAACATGCAACAATCAACAACGAGTATCATACAATGTATGCCTGTGCTCATCTGTTTCAATTAAAACCGAGTTTCCATTTCATGTAAACGAGTAGAATAGTTGATAACAATGCAAAAACCTACTAATGTCATTACAACCACAATACAACTCACCTTCAGTAACATTACCGAATCCGGAAAAAGCTTCCTTGAGAGTTTGGTCATCAGTACCATAAGAAAGACCTAAGAACCAAACATTCAACTTAAGTAGAACACAAACTAAATGATATCGGCATCAATCAGGAATCGAACATCAATAAATACCTCCGATGAAAAGCTTTTTGCTTGAGGTTGACATACACCGAAGCGAGTTAAGCATCATCGAGGTTTGCCCATTTTGCCTCAGAAGGCTTCCGAGTTTGCTAGAAAACGCCATTACAATGCTAGATTGTATCATTTATTTGCAGCAACAAGATGAAGCCATGGAAACAAAAACAAACCAGCAAGTCAGCCAAATAGAATCAGACAGAAAAAGAAACAATAAAAAAACAAGAACCTTGATTCAAATGAACATCCTTCATATTCATAATACCAATACATACATCTAATTACATGTCGTTCGTATATCAATTGAACAAGAAATCATGCAGAATAAACATAAAAACGAGAAAAATATAAAAAAAAATAAAATAAAAACAACCCATATATAAAAACAGCAAAAGAAAATAAATGAACTCAACAAGGCTAAAATATCATATCAGATAAGAATCAGAAACCCCAAAAAATATCATAATTCAGTAGCTGGGTAAGTATAATCAAGCCTGAATTCTCAAAACTCAAAAGCAATGATCTTTACCTTAAAAGAAGAAAAAATAACGAGAGAGAGAACAAGGAAGCGGCTTTAGGGGTTTTGAAACAAAAGGCGGAGCAAGTGGTTAGGGTTTAAGAGTCCTACCCTCATTAAATATCTTTTTCTGCCCATTGAAGAGGGAACAATTGTTAGGGTTTCCAAAAATTTTTTTGGGGATTTTGGGTTTTGTTATTGGCAAAACATTAGTAAGCTAGGCAAGGGTAAAGGCTTAAGTGAAATCCCCATTGGGCTTTTATAACCATTTGGGTCATTGGTACATCTAGTGATGTTAGATACAATATAAATAAATAATAAAATACAAGTATACTAGAATTTAAAAAAAATTACGAATCTCGAGTATAAATCACTATAAAATAAATATATAATTTTAAAAAATATATTAAATAATTTAAATATTTACAATATTCATTTAAAAATTATACTAGAATTTAAATCTCAAGTCTCACTACTAAAGTCTCCTTGGAGTCCACGGCACCAATAGGGGTGAATTAATGAGCTGGAAAAGCACGTGAATTATTTAGGTTCGGTTCAGTCAAAACTCAATTAAAGTTCAGTTTAGGTAAATTTAATTCGGGTTCGAGTTCGATTCAAGATTTTAACAAACCAAATTGAGTCTACTCAAGCTCGATTCGAAAAGCTCGTGAACAACTCAAAATAATTATATTATATATGCTACATATACATTAAAAATAATCTTCTTAGCAAAAATAAAAAATAAATAAAATAAAAAATCCACCGAAAGTAAATTAACTAAAATAAATTAAACATTTTTCTCTTTCTCAATATTGAATTTCGTTTTGTTGTTAGTTATGAAAAAAATTTAACGAGATCTTATTTTTTATAAAAAAATATAACAAAACTATCTATTTTTAGTCGAGTTAAGTCGAACTTGATAAACCCAAATCATACTTAACGAGCTTCGATCTAAATCAAACTTATAATATTTTTGAACCAAACTCAAAATTAAAATTTTAAATTTACCGAACTATAAACCCTTATTGATTAAATCTGACTAGACTCGGGCTCAACTCGTTATCACCCTGTACAGAATCATTGTCACATGGTTTGAGGTTCCCTCATGGAACATCTTTCACTTATTTTTTCCAAGGGTGAATGATCTGACTCCACGTGTGTGTGATGAACAGATGAGCTGATAGGCTGGGGTGCTACCACGTGGGGAGTCTCCACTAATGGGGAAATGGGTAACAGGACAAACCAGACCATCCTTATCGACACGTGATTGTGGACACATATACACCACAGATTTAATAGATACATGTTTAATTACAATAGTATTGAATCCAAAAAATAATTTAAGTAATAAAAATGATAAATTAATAGATTAAAGTTTATAAATTAATATATTATTAAAAATAAAAATATATATTTATATTATACTCTTCTATAAATACTTTTTAAAAATATTTTATAAAACAATTCAAAACACTATCTTAGTAGGATTTCACTAAATTAATATATATTATTAAAAAATAAAAAATATATATTTATATTATACTCTTCTATAAATACTTTTTAAAAATATTTTATAAAATATTTTATAAATATTTTATAAATTAATATATTTATATTATACTCTTCTATAACTTCATGGAAACTTTGGTGTTAGGTTTCACATGTAAAAGTTTGATGTTTTTTATTTGTATTTTTCAATTAAATTTAATAAATGTTATGAATATATATATTCATGATGGATATTCATATATTAAGTTAAAGTTTAATGGGCTTTATTATTAGGGTTTAATACCCATTAGAATTAGTGTTTCTATCTTATGCCTATAAATATAGACTTTTGGTCTAAGCTTTGTATGCAACCCTACTTTGAGAATATAATACAAATCTCTCTCTTTTGTCTCTCATCTTTATTCTCCTATTTTATTCTTATTCTTTATTTTATTCACAATACGTTATCAGCACGAGACTCTAACCAACAGAGGTATTTGTCGTTCAAATCTTGAAGGAGTTATTGAAAAGAATTTTTTATTAGCATAAATCAAAGATAAGTACTTCTCCCTTAATTATATTTTAATTATTAGTTATTTTTCACTCTTGATCTTTGATTTGATTTTTAATTTATTAAAATCTTTAATTGTTTGGTATTTGTGTAGCGATAAAGTGAATTAAATACCGCAATTCTTGTCGACAAATCTCGAAAAAGATTTTAACAAGATATTGATAACTAAATCTATCCTATATTCAAATTAGTGGAAAGTCCGGTATGTTTTATTTATTTAATTTGAGATTTCTTTTATCTTTATTTATAACGAATATTTGTTTATTTTATTATTATGATGAAAGTTTATGTTTTTAATCATGTTTAAAGTATTACATGATATTGGAACAAATATTAAACCTTTAATTAATTAATATGTTCTTTATTATGTTGGTTTAATCCAAGTATATTGGATGGACATCCCGTTCTGCGAGGCTACTGGTCTCAAAGGAGGTTCTTTTTAAAGGACCTTGTGGACTGGTTTAACAACGCTGCGTATATGGATTAAATTTTTTTGTTCCTTGTATATATTGTAAATATGTTAGTTGATAAATTATTATTTAATAATATGAATATTATAAAGTCTATATTTGCTTGAAAGCAATTTTTTTGGGATCGAAAAACAAGACTATAAACTTCTCCCAAGTTCAAGTTACGAAAATCGTCTTGATCAAATAATTTTTATGGGAGACATTCCCTGAAGTGAATGCATGCATGATGCTTAGTCCATACACTTATTGAATTTATGACATTCCTTAAAGTGATTGCAAGCATGATGATTATTCCATACGATTATTGGATTTATGACATTCCTTGAAGTGAATGCAAGCATGATGATTATTCCATGTGATTATTGGATTTATGTTATTCCTTGAAGTGAATCAAGCATGATGTTTATTCCATGCGATTTTTGAATTTGTTTCATTCCTTGAAGGGAATGCAAACGTGATAATTCACTATATGGTTAGTGAATAAAACTCAATTATGTGACAAAGTATCATTGATGAGGATATGTTATAAAAAACATACTCTACTTTTCACACATTAATGTTGTCTTACAGACACAATATCATACAAGGGTTTTAAATACCTATCAGTCTCCGCTCCATTCCCTGAAGTGAATGTGATATTTTATAGCGGAAAGAATAAATGTCACATTAGTAATTGTGATCATGATCGAGATCATAAAATAGACATGGATAAGATAATTATTTTGAGAATACTTATATCCATAAGAAGTGGAAATATAAAGATGACAAGAATGATAGAGATCATATTAAAGTCTTTATGTTATCAATGTCATGGTACAAACCATTGATCTCGTACTTGTCAAACGCCGAAGTATTATGAAGTTTATACATAATCATGAATGATAAATTAAAGAAAATATAAACAGATTTTCTTTGTGGCGAAAATAATGGCGTTATTGATCCAACTCAATTGGATATTGATAATTTTCTCATAACCCTTCAAGAGAATAATCCGTCATTTATTTTATTTTCCTTAGATCTTTTATTTATTTTATGTTAATTTATTTTCATTTATTATTTATGTTAACTTACTTTATATATTATTTATTTATCTTTTATGTTAATTTTTTTCCTTAAAAGAATATGATTACTTCCGAAATAAAATATGCAATAATTTATGGCGATTTATGCTTAGCAGAAAGTACAAGTACTCATACAATACTTAAGCATACGAAATATTTTCCCATTTAAATACAAGGGAAATATGAGTACTATATCTCAAAGTACTAAAATATCAGTGCTTCGGAAGAGCTCTTGAGAGCTTATCTTTGATCCGATTTGATATGATGTGCTATTTTTTAATATTTTTCCATTCCCCGAAGTGAATGGTACAGAGCATATATTTTTCATTTCCCGAAGTGAATGAAATAAAGCACATATTAAAAGGTGCATAATTATGCATATTTTCCCATTTTAAATGCAAGAGAATAATATGAGCACTATATCCGGAAGTACTAATATCACAGAAAGCTCCGACTGAGCAAATATGTTATTTACCAAATGAGACTTTATCTCATATTTACAGTGTATTATGCTCGTTGAGCAAATATGTTATTGTCAAATGGAATTTTATTCCATATTTACAGTGTATTATACTCGTCAAAATGGCAAAGATATATTAAGTTTTAAAGATATTTATAGAAATATATTGAGGATATTAGTTAAAGGGATGATGACAATCTCAATATTACGAGTATAACTCAAGGCAATAATGAAATTTTGGCAAAATTACATGCACTGTCATCCATATTGTACTACATAAGAATTAGTACAAATTGAAGCTCATGCTATTGTAAACTAGATGTTTACTGATTATTTTATTTGGCATGACCGGTTAGACCATCCCGGTTCAATTATGATGCGAAAAAATTGCTGACACTTTTATGTGGTCATTTATTGAAAAACTAGGAGTTTCTTCAAGGTAATTTTTCTTATGATACTTGCTATGAAAGCATTTTGATTATTCAATCATCAATAAATATGATAGAGTACAAATCTATTAATTTTCTGGAACGGATACAAGGTGATATATATGGGCCTATACACCTTTCATATAGTCCATCTAGATATTTTATGATTTTTATCGATGCATCGACTAGATGGTTATATGTATCCTTGTTATTAACCTGCAACTTGGTGTTTACGAGGCTACTTGCTCAATTGATAAAATTACGAGCATATTTTCCAGATTATCTTATAAAGATAATGGTCTTGATAATGTTGATGACATACCATTTTATATGTAGTATCACTAATTTGCATCAAGCCAACAAATGATTATAAGTTTTCCCCATTATAAATGGTTTTTGGTCAGGAACCAAATATTTTTCATCTCAATTTTTTGGATGTGCGATATATATTCTAATTGCTCCATCACAACATACAAAGATGAGTTTTGTTGGGAATATATATAAGAGCTTCTGATAGAGGATTTATTGACTATCATTTTAATGAGTCAATTTACCTAACATTAGGGGAGAAATAAATAGCTGGGAAAAGAAATAAGTTGGAATGAATTATTATTTTCTCTTTTTGATCCACGTAAAACACAATGTGAACTATAAGTTCAATAGATAATTCATTTAGCAAATCAATTGCCAGATGGTTTTGCTAACACTAAAAGAGTGACTAAGTCACGTATACCAGCTATGTATACTCCGATTAAATTTGATGTCATGAAAGGACAAACTCTAGTTGCTAATGAGTCTAACTTACGCTTAAAGTGTAGTAGACAAGTAAGTTCCAAAGATAAGAGATCCTCGAAAAGAAAAAAAAAGGAGCTATATTTTATGATGGTCTGATCGAGGAGTCAATGATTATGAAAATCTCTAGAAGAGATTAAATGGTCTCCAACAGAGACATTGACATGACTCAGGTACCTGACAATAAAGAGATCTTAATAGATTATATCATATCTGGTAATAAATGGAACTGAAATTAAATCGATGTCGTTAATATATTTGCATGTAATATAGCACTAGAGATTTTATTTGATGATGTGGATCATGAATCATTATCAATTGGGCAATGTAAACAAAGAAATAATTGGCCAACATGAAAGAGGCAATTGAGGCGAAACTAAATCTCTTTTGAAAAGAAAAGTATTTGAGCCTATAACTCGTACATTGAAATGTGTAAAGCTCGTGGATATAAACGAGCCTTTGTGAGAAAGAGAAATCAAAAGGGGAAATCATGAGATATAAGCTCATTTGGTTGCACAAGGATTCTCACAAAGATATGAAATTGAATGAGGAAAATATATTCCTCGGTGGTGGATTCAATTACTTTTAGATATTCTGGCAATAAATGAAATAGTTTCGTCTAATGGATGTTGTTACATCTTATTTGTGTGAGCCTCTTGATAAAAACATTTACATGAAACTTCTAAAAGGATTTAGATTGCCAGAAGCAGTTAATTCAAGTTCTCGAGAACATTATTCAACCATATTAAATATATTTTTTATGGATTGAAAGATTTAGGCGTATTTGATATAATCGCCTCATTGAATATTTATTAGCATAATGCTATATGAATTATTTAATTTCCCCGAGCATTTTGATTAAGTGGATTAGTTCTGAATTTTTATTGTTGTCGATGATTTGAATATAGTTGAGACTCATAAAGAGGTCTCCTTAAATCCTTGTATATTAATCGACATACAGAAATATGTTGAAAGGGACTTTACATGAATAATGCATATTCATTGACCACCCTTATGGTTGTTAGGTCTCTTAGTGTAAACAAAGATTCTTTCTGCCTCAAGAAAAGGGTAATGATATTCTTGGTCTAAAAGCACAATATATACATTATTTGATCTGGAAGCATCGTATCTTAGCTGGTCCAGAAATATTATTTAAGTGTTACGAGATCATTACCTTTAAATAATTGTTATGCATGAGGCAAAGCCGAAATATGTGTTTGGCTAAACATATCCAGAAGATATGTGAATGTTTTTCACAAGATAAGATGCAAGCTATCTTATAAAGAGATAATACAAAATTTATATCTCAAGGTGGATATATTAAATATGATAAAACGAAACATATTTTCTCAAGTTTCTTCCCTCATGATTTTTAGATGAATATTATTCAATGAATCATTTCAAACAATGATTTGGAAGATTTGTCCACTAGTGCATGATCTACTTCAACATTTGAAGTTTGTATTCAATATTGAATTATGAAGATTCAAAGGTCTTATGTGATATTTTCACGATGGGAGTAAATACGCGTTGCACTCTTTTTCCCTTAACCGAGGTTTTGTCCCAATGGGTTTTCCTAGTAAGGTTTTTAATGAGGCAACATGTTATGCGTATTCAAAGAAGTGTGTACTCTTTTTCCTTCACTAAGAAATTTTTTTCCCACAGGATTTTTATCTTAGTAAGGTTTTAACGAGGCACATTATCTTCATGGATATCCAAGAGGGAGTGTTATGAATATATTTATTCATAGTGGATATCCATATATTAAGTTAAAGTTTAATGAACTTTATTATTAGGGTTTAATATCCATTGGAATTAGGGTTTTCATCTTATGTCTATAAATATAGACTTTTGGCCTAAGCTTTATATACAACCCTACTTTGAAAATATAATACAAATCTCTCTCTTTTGTCTCTCATTTTAATTCTCCTATTTTATTCTTGTTCTTTATTTTATTCACAACAATAAAATCATTTTCTTGGCTTTGTTAGATATATAGGTATTTTATATATATACATAAAATAAAATACTTAAAATTTATTTTAGAATTTAGATAAAAGATTACAATATAGTAAAAAAAATATTATTTATATACAATGATTTAAGAGAAAGACGTCACCTATAAATAATATTTTTTAATATTTTTTTATAAAATCTGAAACAAAAACAACATATACATACAGTATTTTTTTACTTACGTTATAAAAATAATCTAAAATTTAAAATATAATTGAGAATTAGCTATATTTTAAAATAAAATTTTAAATTAAATTATTATCAATTTTTTTTTTAGTTTTTTTTAAAGTTTTTATGTCCCTTTTTCAATATTTATATCACTATTCGGAACACATATTATCTTACTTTAATGGTTAAAGGAACGATTGTTATTTTTGAAGGTCATATTTTCGAACACAATAATATTAACACAATGATTAAGCAATCAACGTTCAATAATTAAAAGTATATTTTAGAACAAATACTATTATAACTAGGGGTGAGCAAAACTCGACTCGACTTGAAAAAATCGAATAAATCGATTCGACTCTAGGCGAAAATACTCGACTCGTTTTGATTCGACTCGAAATTTCATAGACTCGACGCGACTCGAAAAAATTTCGAATAAAATTCGAGTTGTAAAACGGAATTTCGAATAACTCAAAATTTTTAATAATTAAAGGATTAATTTTTAAGTTTAAGACGAGCTTATCAATGTTTTATGATATATATAATTGATATATAAAAATATAAAGAAATATCGCTACATATGAAAAAATATATAGATAAATATTTTATATGATTAGAGAAATTCATTTAAATTGAAATCAAATCATACTATAACATGATAAATAATTACAAATAAATATTTATAAAAACTCAAAAATTTGACTCGATTCGACTTGAATTTTTTAAACTCGACTCGAACCAACAAAATTTCAAATAAAGTTCGAGTCGTAAAATATGACTCGTAAACTTGAATAACTCGAAAATTTTCAACTCGACTCGATCGAATACTCACCCCTAATTATAATTACGGTAGCTGATTCAAAAGAAATATTACTACTTGGGCTTTCTTATTGGGCTTCTTTTTATTTTATTTATTTATTTATTTTGTTTGGATTTGATTTTCTCTCTCGCGTGCAACTTCCGAAACAAAAAGTCATTAGGCTTCTTCAAACAAAGGAGAGCTCTTTATTTCTCTCTCAAAATTCCGAACACTCTCCGATTCCAAATAAAACAGAAAAAAAAAGAGAAAATCATAAAAACAGGTAGAAGAAACTGGGATTAAACCTTCGCTTACTTCCTCTGCTCATCTCTTTAATCTGGGATTTTAAAATCTAATTTTGTTCATTAATTTGAGAAAAAAAAAAGAAGAATGTTCCTTCCTACAATGCCCAATGTGTTGCGGGCAAGGTAACAATCTAATCTTCCCCAATTAACATCAAACTTTGTTTTATTTCAAAAACTGATTTCTGTTTCTGTTGTTTAACATTCACGCTTTGAATCAAAGCTTTCCTTTTGGCTTTTGATGGATACCCATTTACTCTTATGATGCTCGGGAGAAAGAAAGTTTCTTTTTTTTTTAAAAAAAAACTTTTTCTAGGGATTTTTTCATTCGTGTAATCGTTGGATGATATTGGGTTTTCTTAGAGGTTTCCGTTTTTTATTTAATGGGTACTTGATGTTTGCTCGGTTGAAGTTTTTGTTTGATAGAATATTTTTCTTTCTAGGGTTTTGTTGATCCAGATGAAATTGGGGGGAATTTCTTGAATTGGGAACTGATTAGGGTTCTGATCGGAGTATGAATGAGCTCAACTTCTCGTTTTTGGAGTATCGAATTGAGGAGCTATCTCTCTGAGCTTTGATTTTTAAACAGATTGCTCAAGGGAAATGGTGATTGGAAGCTTTTGGACATGGAAGAAGATTGCTTTCGTAATTAATTGTGTGGGTACTGATTCAAAAGCCTGAGGATTTAGTTGTTTTGGACAGAAGGGCGTTTGGGTTTTTAGTGAACTTTTATGTGGTTGATCTATAGTGGTGGATGATTTTGGCACTGGGTTATTATTGGGAGGAGAAGGTGGGTTTATCAAGGTTTTGTGCTAGAATTCTTGAACAGAAGAGCGTTTCTTTAAGTTATATTTATATCTTGGGGCATTGTTGAAGTAGCTTAGGATAATATAATAGTAGGTTTAGCAGTGATCAGAGACTTTGCTGTGGTGATTTTGTCATTTGAAGTGATTTGTATAGTGTTAGATAGTTGAATTGGGGTTACTGGTTACATTTGAGGTTAGGGAGATTAAAGAGCTTGGTGGGTTTAGGAGATATTTTGAGCTATCAAGAGTGGCAGGGAGTTCATGGAGGAACATTGAAACTGGAAATGTATGCAGGGATATGGTGCATGGATAGGAGCATAGGGAGTTCATGGGGGAACATTGAAACTGGAAATGTATGCAGGGATATGGTGCATGGATAGGAGCATAGTTACTGGTTGTTCCCTTTCTGGAACATTGTTGCTGGAAGATAATCCAAGTGTTTTTGCGTTCGGAAGGTTTTCTCATTTTGTGGTCTAAACTGCTGTGAAATGTCGCGTTGCTTTCCTTTCCCACCACCAGGATATGAAAAGAAAGCTAGGACCAATGATGTGGACTTGCTAGATAAGGTTAACACCATTTACTTGTATTCTGTACCATTTTATGGTAGAATCGACACACATTAGTATCATGATGAGAACAAATTTCCTGATTTATGAATTGGATTTGAGCTTGTGATCTGTTTTCATTTCAATGTGATGTTAAATGCCTTATAAAGTTTGTGGTCTTCTATGAAAATGTATTTTATGTATGCATAATCTTCTGTGATTACTTTTACTAATAATTCAGTAATGCCATGCCTTGATGAACGAGGCATGTATATAATTTCATGGATTAAGCTGATAAGCTGTATATCAAGAACATCATAGGAACGATATTCCCAAAACAAAAGCATAGTTGAAATGGAACCTTATCTGGAATGGTATACTGGCATTGCTAGTGCAAATTTATATCCTCACCATTAGGCATTAGTTGAAATGGAGCCTTATCGGTTTCTTCACATGTTTTGACATTCTTAATCTGTTAGAATAGTTGAATCTACATGAACATGTGTTTGACATTCTTAAGATGGCCGTTATTGTTGTATCACATACCTTCAATTCCCATAGCCATAACCTTTGAAGACAGAATACGAAGTGGTTTTTGAGATAATTATCTTCTTCGATGACCTTTATGTAACCCTGTTGAAAATTTCTTGATGTGTGATCGGTGTGTAATTTGTTGACCGAGGTATTTTTGTAGGTATCTTTATATCTGTACTGATTGTAACTTGGTGCAGAATGGATATTTTAGTAATTTACTTTTGTAACTTTGGGGGTTTACTGAAGATTTGTTTGTTTCTTTTGATTTATGTAAATATTTTCTTTTGCATTTGATTTATATGATGAATCTATGTTTTGAAAAACTACATTTTCAATTTTCAGGAGAAGCAAAAAGAGGAGAGTCATACGGCGAAGAACAAGGAGAAAGAGAAGGAGAAGAAAGACAAGGACAAGAAGGAGAAGAGAGAAAAGAAAGAAAAAAAGGCGAAAGATAGAAGCGAGGGAAAGCACAAGGATAAGGATAAGAAAGACAAAAAGGAAAAACACAAAGACAAAGACAAAAAGAAGGAAAAGGGCCGAGATAAAGAAAAAGAAAAGGATAGAAGTAATAACTCAGAGGAAAAGAAATTTCCTGGTCATCCCGACGGTCAAAATGTG
Source organism: Abelmoschus esculentus (assembly GCA_035048815.1). Classification (NCBI taxonomy): domain Eukaryota; kingdom Viridiplantae; phylum Streptophyta; class Magnoliopsida; order Malvales; family Malvaceae; genus Abelmoschus; species Abelmoschus esculentus. Next base: position 17,590,926 of record JAUCBN010000028.1, on the reverse strand, counting down.
GAGAAAATCTCTGATGAGAAGAAACTTCCAGGAAGGTCTGAAGGTCACAGTGGGGAGAAGTTTATTGAGAAAGAGAAGGGTAGGGATAAAGATCGAAGTAGTTTTTCAGGTGAGAAGAAACTTGCTGGGTACATTTCAGGTTATAATGGGGAGAAGATTTGCCAAAATAGTCATATGGCTGAAGATTTCAGGGATTCTAAATTTGTGCAGGAGTTGGTGGGGAGGGTCAGAGATGAAGTTGCAGGAGTCGGAAGTCAATTGGTGGATAAGTTTATGGGTAGTGACTGGAAAAAGGATGAGCGAATGGTCAGTTTTGTTGCTAAGACTGCTAATAAATTGGCTGAAGAGAAGGAAAAGATCAAGAAAAGTGTGGATAGGAAGTTCGATTTGCAAGGAGTCAGGGAGGAGACAAGAGCTGGTGGAAATGCTATGGTTGCAAACATTGTTGCAGCAGCTAAAGCTAGAGGTGAAGGGATCCCCAAACAAATTGAGAATATGGCCAAGAGGTGTGGGGAAGAGAAAGATAAAACCCAAGAAAAAGAAGGTGATGATAAAATCAGGGATAGGCACAAGGATAAGGACAGAGAGAAAAAAAGTCACAGGAAAGATGAGGATAGGGACAAAGCGAAGGAGGAGAAGGCGAAGGCGAAAGGTCAGCATAGGAATTTGGAGTTGGATAACTTAAAAGGAGATGACCCTCCGCAAACCATTAGTCTGAAAGCATCACATCCTCTTAAGGAGGGAAACAAGGATGCCATAGCTGAGGAAAATCTCCACAAGTGTAAGGACTTGGAGAAAAATGGATTTTTTCATGGTGAGTTTTATACCATGATTGTATATACAATCCTGCTGATCGCTTGAAAACTTTTTTGGTGTTAGTTTAGGTAGGTGATCACTTAAAACTCTGGCACCTTTTAAGTTTTATCAATTAGAAAACCTGTGCGGAAAATAGTATGATAGCATTCATGGATATAATTTATCAAAATTCTTTTCTTAGAAGGGGACAGAGTTCAAAAGATTTACAACCATTATGGTGACAAGTTCTGCTTTCTTTTTTGTTTTTCTTACAGTTGATGATGTTAAACCCAATAAGTTGCCCCGAGTTTCTAGCTCTCAACCGCCGACAGTCAATGGAAAGACATTGGAGTCCTGCCAAGCTCCCATTTCACATACTTTATATAGCAAGGAACCAGGAACCAGCCTTAAAAAACGCAAGGCGAATGGTATTATTGATCCTCAGTTGTCATCTGTCTCCCCAGCAAAGCATTTATCATCAAGGGCACAAGCTAGTCAAACCGATGAAGTGTCTATCAAACCACCCCATCCGGATTCGAAGTATTTGAACCAGGTACTTACTGTGCCCAAAATGGAAGAGTGGTCTGATTTTGAGGACCAATCATGGTTATTCCAGAGTAATGAATCTCAATTGAAGAAACCCAAGGTGGGATTTTCGGAGATTGATGAGCCACCACAAGTATGGGCAGAGGCTCTGCAGATAGAATCGGTTGATGTTTATGCTTGTCCATATGTCATTCCTTATTGATTATCTTTATTAGAGGGCACATGGTTAGTCTTCCTACACTGCAGCTGGGTTTTGCCCTTTGGGAGTGGGGTGGATTCTTTGTTTTTTCTTTTCAGCATTCTTTTGTTGTCAATCACTCGAGTGTTGCAGCGAATGTTCTTGAACGACTGGCTGCCAAACTGACCTGTCACGGCCACCCTCACTTTGCCCTTGTCATGCCATTCCACCTGGAAGTGTAGGCTGCATATTTGCCTCCTGGTACAAGACTACTAATTCATTTGAATCACACGAACGAAGCGATGACAGCAACCGATGACCTTTTCCCTTAGGAAAAGGTACTGTGTAAGCTTGTGCATTCTCATTTGAATTGCTTAAAGCTGAGCTGCTCATTCTAATTGAGATTGTTAGAGAAACTAGCTGTGGGTGTTTGCAAATTCCACTGCAATTTTGATTTGTAACATACAACTCTTATATTTTACAATAAATGTCAGATGGGGGAAATGAAAGTAGTGGCATTCATTTCATCACCTCTCCTGTACCACCTTGTTTTATACGATTCAATTTGCCCACATGCTCTGTTGTCCTTTGTTTCCATCTTAATGCTTTGTTTTGTCCTTGAAATTGTTCTGTCTGAAACATCCATCCTGTTGTTGGTTCCTTAAACCGTCTTATATCCCATCCCCTGCCTCTTTTATGTCATATATTAACTTTCAAAGGTCATGTATCTGAAACACATGGAGGTTTTAAAAAGAAGAAAACAACCCATTTTAGCTTTTTAAATTTAGAATGGTTTGAATTTAAAATTTTATGTCTTATATTTTTAAAGAAGGATTGTATTAAAAAATTACACGAGTTATATTTCAATATAACTATTAAAAACACCATTTCCTTACAAGCTCAAATCCGAAGGGAAGTACGAACTATCTAATTTCATTCGTTAAAGGAACGACTGTTGTTATATTTTAAAACAAATACTACTGTAAAGGAAAAGTTGATAACAAAAACACACCTATTTTTAGCCATTAGCGCATTAATCATGTTTGATGTTTCTTCAATACTGTCTACTCCTCTGATTACGTACTTTCTTTAATTTTTATTTTCTCTCGACATGTAAATAAATTAAGTTTAACACTCACAACGCTCAAAATTGGCACCTGTCGATTACAAAATATTTTATATGAACAAAAATATAAATTCGGTGTTAATTTAAATTTGTCATCCCATATATTTTTAAAAGCTTATTCTGCAAAATAATAAAAATGGTTAGATAAACAAATAAAATAATAAAAATATAACATGTTAAAGAAAATAAGTAAATGACGAATAATAATATATTATACAATAATAATATAATAATAAGATACTAAAACTTGATATTAATAACATATAAACATAATATAATAGTTATAGTAATAATAAAACAGTGATGAAATTGAATAAAAATGAAATTATAAGGTTAAAACATGAAAAAAGTGACTAAAGTGTAAGAATACGAAAACGGAAGGACCGTAGCATGAAGGATATAGCTTGCAGGGGCTGCAATGCAATTCCCCCACTAATCCGGGTTACGCGCGGGTATTCCACGGGTCAAAGGGCAAAACGACATCGTTTTGCATCCTATATAAATACATTTTTTTTTGTTTTTCGGTTTGAATCGAATATTGTTTTTGATGTGAGTTTTGGTTCAAATATTTTTTTCTTCAAATCTCTTGTTTTTTATTCGATCCCTATTACATTAATTTTATTTCGAGTTTTATACCCTAAAAATATACATATTATATTTATAATTTCACTGTTGTTTTCTACAGATCTGATTGAATTTAATCAAAGTTAAAATAATTTATCAAATTAGTTTTAAATTTAATCATGACTTGGTAACAATATTACAAAATATTTATTAAGAATAAATATTTTTTTTATAAAAATAAGGATATATTATTACAGGCCTCGTTAAAAACCTTCCTAAACCTAAATTAGAGAAAAAGAATATCTGTAATAATATTACATAAACAATCTGAGAGACAAACTTAACAATAAAATCAACGAGAAAAATAAAACAAAGATAAACGTAATAAAACACAATTAGACTTCAAAATTTATTCTTTATAACATACGTAAGTTATAAATTTAATTATTATTTTATAACACGATTATTTTTATTTCTTACGAATTACTCATAATTTAGGAGCCATGAGTCCATGACCCCAAAATTTTGAAAATTTGTTAACAGCCCCTAAGATAAGTTTTCTTATTTAATAAAAAACGTTTTTTTTATATTTTTTTCCAAAATTTTCATTAATATGCATTTACATTAAATTGGTATCTTCAAAATGTTATGATTTTTGAACATATCTTTGAAGCTATTTTTGAAGGTTGGAACATCATTTAACTTTTTGATGATTTTTTAATAAAATTTAAGTATTTTTAGGTCGAGTTACATGCTTATAGACACTTATTATTTAATTATTTTTAAGAGTATTTTAAAAATTTTTAATCAGAAATTGGTACCTTAAGATACACTTATTTTAGTAGAGACATCACGTGCAAAAAAACTGGATACATTTTCGATACGAGTTTTTAAAATTAATTAAAAATTTAATTATTTTATAAATTATTTATAATTAAATTTTAGTCGAATCGAGTCGAGTAAAAAGTTTTTGAGTTATTCGAGTTGACGAATCATATTTTATAACTTAAACTTTATTTGAAATTTTTTCGGTTCGAGTCGAGTTTTCGAGTTCCTATGAATATTTAATTATAATTATTTATCATGTTATAGTACGACTTTATTCTAATTTAAACGACTTTCTCTAATCATATAAAATATGTATATGTATATTTTCATATATACTAATATTTCTTTATATTTTATATATCATTATATATATATCATAAAAAATTGAGAGATTCATCTCAAACTTAAAAATAAATCCTTTAATTACTAAAATTTTTGAGTTATTCGAATTTCTATTCTACAACTCGAATTTTATTTAAAATTTTTTTGAATCGAATCGAATTTATAAAAATTTAAATTAAATTAAAACGATCAAACATTTTCATTTTTAATTAAATCAAATTATTTGATTTTATTAAATCGTATTAAGTTTTGCTCACCACGACGTACATAACAAATGATGAACTTTAGGGACGAAAATCGAAATAACCAGAGACTGTCGTGGGATTCGGAAATGCTATAAGACTAATTTGTTTCTCCAACGATTGTGAAACCTAAGTAACGAACTTCGCTTATTTTACAAAAGAAAAGATTTTTATTCAAAAGAAATCGTAAAGAAAAGATTTTTATTTTTGTCATCAATTCTAGGTTGGTATTATGGCCATGGATTTATAGTTTTTCTCCCAGTAATTCCTTTTTTCGCAGTGTGCCAAGAAAATTCCCAAACAAAAAGGTATATACAGATTAAAGAAAAATAATATTAGTTTCATGAAGATTTTTTTGCATTTTTTTTGTTTAATTGTTTAGTTTTATTTTGATTTGATTTGGGTTTAGCGTTTAGGTTTATCCAGATTGAAATTCTTGGCACTGCGCGCGAAGAATTAACTTTTTTGGGTACGAAAATGATCAAAGGAATGTCATCAGACAATATTCGTGGCCTTGTTTTGGCTGTTTCGTCGAGCATTTTCATTGGATCAAGCTTTATAATCAAGAAACATGGTTTACAGAAAGCTGGTGCATCAGGACCAAGAGCCGGTCTCTTTCTTGCTCTATCTTAATTCTTGTTGATTGAATATGTTAAAGCATTTGAATTTGAGTTTAATATCAAGTGTTCTTTTTTGTTTATGGGTTATGAAATTTGATATTAGGGCAAGGTGGGCACTCCTATTTGTATGAACCTTGGTGGTGGGCAGGGATGATTACCAGTAAGTTTAACAATCCACTTCAAATCTGCTGGTTTCGTATAGTTCTATTTCTGTCTTCTTTCATTCTAATTATAAGGATTAATGATAAGTTGTAAATGTTAAGCTATAATTGATGTGGATTACTTGGAATTTTGAAGCAATGGAAGTTTTATGTTAAGGAGATTCTTAGCTTTTAGCATGATAACTTGTTAATGGGTATGTGTTTAGTAGGAGTATGTTTAATTTCTCTATGGTTTTTGTACTATCTAACTTTGAAGAAGGTCATTTCTGTATATTAATATTTGAATATGGGTCAAGCACGAGTGTCGGTACTTCAAGAAAAACAAGAATCTATATAATGTAGGCAGAGAAATGCTTTGTTGGCTGTTGCTGCCCTTATTGAAGTAGCAAAAGGTAGATGTTTAGATCAATCTTTGCAAGGAATCTTTTCTGTTTTCGCTACAATACTATCGGGACTGTTTATTTTAAGTAACATATCCGGTACTCTTGTTTATCACTAATTCTAAATATAAATATGTGTGTATGATCACTTGAAAAAACTTAAAAGAATTAAGCACAGATAAGGTGTACTGATATTTATATCCAACACTTAGCTTCAAGTCCAAGTAACATACATCTTGTCCTTTCAAGACCATAACCAAATTGAAGGAAAAGAAACTGTTTACATTGATGTGCTTTACTTTTACAGTGATGATCGGGGAGGTAGCTAATTTCGCTGCTTATGCCTATGCTCCTGCAATTCTTGTAACACCATTAGGAGCCTTGAGTATTATTTTCAGGTATGGATCAAGTTTCATCTTTGTTAGTTAAAATATGAGAATGATTTAACAACCTAGTTTCATTCATGGTCATACAAGGAGATGTGTTTACTAGAAGCTTACACATATTATATGTTGCTTTGCCTTTTTCTTGAAGAACTCTTGTCCGATACAAATTCAGATATGGATATGGGGAAATGACCTAAATAAAAATAAAGGTTTAGATAATACTCGTTTTTGTCTTTCGTGCTTGGGTTTGAGTAACATAGCTTATTTATATATATGTATGGGCTTGGCTTGTGGATTTGACTAATTTTAGTAGGTCAACATTATTATGCAGTGCAGTTCTAGCTCATTTTATTTTGAAGGAGCGATTACATATCTTTGGTATGCTTGGATGCGCTCTTTGTGTTGTTGGCTCTACATCGATTGTCTTACATGCTCCAAGGGAAAGAAATATTGAATCTATCAAACAAGTATGGCAGCTTGCAACAGAACCGGGTATGTGAGAACTTTCTAATCTAGTTATGCATTAAGATTTTATGTTAAAAGAAATTATGTTGCTCTGATTTTTCATTTTTCTTCAAGTATCCGTGTCCGATACCCATATTCATCTAATATAAGCATTTTTATGTTGACAGGATTCCTTGTATACTTTTGGCTCTTTTTGATTGTTGTAGCAGTGATTATTTTTCGATATGTTCCACGCTATGGCCAAACCCATTTGATAGTTTATATCGGAATCTGCTCTCTCATGGGATCCCTCACGGTCTGTTAATTACTTTTAAGGCTTCTTTATTTTATTTTTACCTCGTCCCTCACATTTTTGGACATTGCTACGGGGATACTTTCATACAAAGATTCTTTAAATGTATGGAAAATTAAAGGGAAAATGAATATATCTTTGTCGAATATCTATCCTTATTTGATATTCACGATCGCAACACTTCTTGTAAACCCTTTTTTCATTCTCATAGGTAATGGGTGTTAAAGCAATAGGAATCGCACTGAAGCTGTCGTTTGAAGGCATGAATCAATTTAAATACTACGAAACATGGATATTCACAGCAATTGTGATATTTTGCTGTCTTCTACAAATAAATTACTTGAACAAGGTAACTGTTGAGGCTTATCAATGCATATGTTTTGCAGATAAACAATAGATTTGGTGGACAGAGGATGGAAATTTGTGCTGTCTAACTCCCTCACATTTACAATTGTAAATGTGTGTTACTAGTTCTGACACTAATTATTTGGACAACATTGCAAATTATTCATTTTTAAGTTACTTATAGGATAAAAGACTTCAAAAATTGTTATTTTTCTTGTTGCTACTAAAAGCTTAAGTTTTTTTTTTGCAGGCTTTGGACACCTTTAACACTGCTGTTGTATGTCCTGTTTACTATGTCATGTTCACAACATTCACCATTATTGCCAGCATGATCATGTTTAAGGTAAGTTTTATTAGAACATTCTTTCCGACTCTAATTATTAATGTATTGAATTTTAATGGACAAACCCCTGTTTATTCTTGAGCTTGTTCAAGTTTGTTTATCCAAGTTAAATGAACCTGTTAACATCAAACAAACATTCTCAGTAACATGTTCAAATATTTTTCATGAACATCGCAACCAAGTTCTGTTTGTGTGAACAAACTTTGGAGTTGTAGACAAACACAAACAAATCTAGAAATAAACGAACAAACAGTTCAAACTCGGTTCATTTACAAACCTACTCGTAAAATTCTTGTTTTTGTATGTGATGGATTTTCTTCTTCTTTGTTTTTGATTGAGAAAAGGATTTGGATTCACAAGGTGCGACAGAGATTACAACAGAGTTATGTGGATTTGTTACAATTCTATCAGGAACATTCCTCCTCCACAAAACCAAAGATCTGGGAAAAAGTCCTAGTGGCAGACTCCCTATTTATACATCTCCGGAACATAACCCTGTCTCCAGTTCTAGATAGTTAATCCAACAGGTTTGAAGTTCGAACTCAGATTCTAATCCTCAGCTTTCTTGTTTCAGACATTGCTTTTAGTTTTATACAAGTGAGGGTAAAATGAAAAACAAACAAAAGGAGAATTAGGACTTTTTTTTTCTTAATTGAGATTTATGGATACTTAAAACGGATGTTTTTCATTTGACATTAGTGGATGTAAAGAGATTCTACAAAGTTTAAAAATTAGAATTTATAGTTTTCTTCTAATTACATATTTTATAACATTTTTACATATTTATTTGATATTTTTTGCTACAATTTTTGTTTATTTATGTATTTGTATGTTTCTCATATGGATCGTTTAGAATAATAGAATTTACATAAAAATATTATCTACAATGAGAAGTATATTATATATGTGTCTATAACATGTACCGACCTGTAAAACTACACATTTATGTCGGTATATGGTTTAAAACCTTAAATCGACAGATAAAGAAAATTTCCGATAAACAACAGACTGTCGGTAAAACGTTAGTCGGTATAGTTTTATACCAACAGATATCACCGTCAGTATAGATATAAGTAAGACATGCCTACGGATATGTCTGTAAGTATATGTGTGAACTACCTTGACAAAATAAATTTTCTGTAGCTATAATATTTATCTTTAGCGACCGTTTGTTCGTTGATATAATTGTAATATATAGATGTATATTATAAGATATATATATCGACGGATTCTTCTATCGGTATAAATTTGTCATTAATGACGGTGTATCCGTTGGTATAGATTTCACGTGGATGTTAGTTATAAGTAATCTATACCGATGATTTTGTCCGTCGGTATAGATTTAGTTGAAAATTATTTTTTATTTAAATATTAATAATAATCATTAATACTATTGTTATTTTTATTTTAATTAATAATTTATTAATACTAACATAACAAAATTATTTTTTTTGTAAAGAGAAAAATAGTCAATTTGAACTTCAAATAACAGTAAAAGATGTACGAGTTTGTTATAAGTAGTAAATGCAAAGAACTTTTATTATGCGTTCCAATTATTTTCATCATTATTCTGTTGATTTGTTGAAGGTAAAGATCGATTGGTACAATTAATTATCGCTAAAGCACTACTAACATCAAGAGTTACTTATTAAAAATAATAAAAATAATTACTTTAAATAAAAAATGAATGGAGTAATAAAAAAGAATAAAATATTATGTATATTTATGTGTCAACCATACGAAGTAAAGCATCCATATTAGGCAAATGTAGACATCGTTCGTTGAAAGTAGGGTAGAAAATAAGTTTCATTTTTTTTTAATTTTACAACTTTAGATTTCAACCCTTCTACCTCTTTAGCATTTTGTACTGGTCGTGAAGTTTCATATTTCTGAGAATGAGTACGAATTACCCTACACAACGAACATATCCTCTTCTTTCCGGTTCTTTAACTTAAACAAAAACATTATTTGACCTTAAAGTTTGTGATATATTATCAAAAGAAGATATTTTATTTTTCTTCTCTTGAATACGTTCTTAAAATATAAGAAAATTACAAATATAATATTATAACTATATTATATTTTTTCAAAGCACAAATTTAAAATTTTATAATAATAAATTATCACAACAACCGCGACGTTGAAACTGATGATACCTTTATCTTTGCGTTACGAGATCGAACATAAATATATGTTCGCGTTAGTGGGATTCCATTAGATTCTACAGTCTAACATTAAGAAAAAAATATGAGAAAAACTCCAAAATAATTGTTATTATTCTAATCAATGATAATAATAATAAAAAAAAATTATACATACTAAGTCTTCAACAATCCTAGAGAAAGATCTTGTTTATATACAATGTCGTTCATCTAATTTGAACCTATTTGATCTATTTTTGGCATTTTATTCCTAATTATAATTATAAATATAAAATTATTAATAAAAATTTAACACAAGTGTTATAAAAATTATAAAATTATATCATTTTACCATCGCCTTTGAGGACAACTAATATTCAATAAGCGTCTTTAGTTGATTCAAATTCACTCGTGGATCTTTACAATTTTCAATGATTTGCTTTATAAGTGTTTACATAATTCAACGATTTGATCATTATAGAAAGTGAGAGCCGATTGGGAGCAATTAAGGATTACAATGATTTGGGTTGAAATCGGATAAGAGTTTGAGTGAGGGTAGGAGAGGTTAAATGGTGAGTTTTAATAAAATATTTTAAACATTAAAAATATATCTATATCGACGACAACAATGACCGTCGATATATCTTAAAATTTTACAGCGACAATAAAATCCATTGATATACATTAAATATACAATGACACCTTAATCTATCATCGGTATATCCTTAACCTATACTAACAGAAAAAATTATCCATTGATATAAAGTACATTTATACCGATATACGGAATCGACCATCGATATAAATTATATCTATATCGACGCTTTCTTATTATTCATCGGTATAACTATTATATATACCGACGAATTATCATCCGTCAGGAAATTATCAAAAATTTTACCGACTGTTGAAGATTCAATTTTCGACCGTCTAAGCGTTGGCATATGAATTTTTTTTGTATGGTGGTGGCTCACTCTGTTTACATCACCAAAAGCGTCTTCGAATAGAGAAATGAAAGAGGTGAGAAACGTATCATCAAAGCTAGAGATACTTGAAGACATAGTGTGGGTATGAATATGGGTTTTCAATACTTGAAGGTAGCATGAAAGGGGAGCTAATGTCATTTCTTGTATGTGTTTCTGATGTACTTGCATATAATTTTCAACTAGCGTTTTAACCTTTTAGAACATAATTTTTTTTAAAGTAGTTATATAAAAAATAATATATTAGTTGTTAACTTATCGAGTCGAGTTATACCTCGAACAATATCTATTTATGTATAATAAGATTTATTTATATAAATATATGGGGTAGACTCATAAGGTGTAAATAAACAGGGTGTTCGACTAGCTGCTCGTGAACCGTTCGTATAATGTTCGTTTATTTTCGTTTATTAAGTTAAATAAACGAGTATGAATATATATTTTATGTTCGATTAATAAACGAACGAACACGAACATAAGTGCGTTCGACTTGTTTATGTTCACGAACAAACTCGTTTATGTTCGTTTATAAGCTCGTTTATATACTCGTTTATGTTCGTTTATAAGGTCGTTTATATACTCGTTTATAAGCTCATTTATGTTCGTTTATTAGCTCGTTTATGTTTTTTAATACCCTAAATTCAAAGTAAATAAACAAGCATAAACAAGCATGTTTAAACTGATATGTTCGTAAACGCTAAACAAACATATTCATGAACATTAAACGAACATGTTCGTGAACGCTAAATAGATAAGTTGATGAATATATACAAACGAACTCGTTCGCGAACGCTTAACGAACATGTTCATGAACGTTAAATGAACAAATTATCAAACATATAAACGAACACTTTCGTGATCGCTAAATAGATAAGTTGATTAATATACATAAACGAACTCGTTCGTGAACGCTTAACGAACATGTTTATGAACGTTAAACGAATAAATTATCAAACATATAAACGAACACGTTCGTGAACGTTAAACGAACCGAGCCTGAACACGACAAAAAATAAACGAACCAAACTCGAACATACCATTAAAAATTTAAACGAACACAAACAGAGTTTGAACACCTTCAAAAATAAATAAACGAACACGAGCATACCCTTATCCGTTCAAGCTCGATTCGTTTACACCCTATAGACTCATAGTGGCTAGTAACTCTCCTGAATGATAATTATAATTTACTTAAACTACGGAAGGTCAAAGGGGCTTATTGATAATAGATTTAATAAATATCAATATAATGAATTAATTTAAGATCGATCATAATTGATTTACCAAAACAGAATAAGATTCATTTATTTGATTTGATTAATAATTTATTTAATTTAATTAATACGTTACATAGACCTTAATTAAATTAATATTTAAATTTTTCAATGACTATAATTAATAATTTTAAAATCTTTATTTTCAAATAATTAAATCAAATATTAATTCTAAATTAAAAACCTAAATCTCATTTCTTTTTCTATTCCATGTATTGCGTCTGCCACAGTTCGCTGGTTAGATTGTCGCCGTCTTACCTCCATCCCTATTGCAGTCTGACCACCATTCGAGCTTGGTCGCCATTCCCGCAACAAATTCGATAAGGGTTTGAAAATTAGCGATTTAATATGGGAATTATGGGTTCAGTTTGAGAATTAGGGTTCTAATAGTATTTGTTCCAGAAAAAATAGATGTAATTCCTAAAAGAACATATTAATTTTTATAAACTAATAAGAAAAAAATAGAACATACACCTTCTCAATGTCATTACAAAAGGATTATTATTTGAAAAAAAAATGAAGCTACTCAAGGTGTTTGTGATGAGAGATTCAACCAAGACTGTATATACGCGGGTTGATAGCTAAACTCCTCTCATCGGGCACGGGTCGGGTCGGATTTTCGGTTTACCCAAATTCGACTCAAACATAAATATCTTAAACCTGACCTGGATATTTCCTCTCAAAAAATCTGATCCAACTCGACCCAAAAATAAATATCTCAAACCTGACTTCGACCTATAGAAAAAATAAAATTAGAGATTAAATTGTTTGGTTAACGGTTAATATTTTAAAATTTTTGGTTAATTCGGTTCTATCCTCGACCTAATTAACCAAATGCACATCCTACTTATAGAAAAAATCGATAATAAAATAAAATTTTAAATTTAAAAAAATTGTAAAAAAATTTAAAAATTAAAACTTGCATCTAGACTTACTCGAGGATCGGAAATATTTATTTTATTATGCTTTAAGCCATCTTTGAGGTCTAACCCTGTCTATAATATGTCAAAGATTATTAGGTGAACATTGTTTATCACGTCATTCATAGTCCAAGCAATCAAGACCGTTGATCTTTAAATAACTACCCAATAACTACGCACGCACTAAGTACAAGTAAAAAAGAGATGATGATTCACTTGAAAAAATTAAGATCAACGATCCTAATTAATTAGGATCATAGATTACGTGATGAACAGAATTCACTTAATAATTTTCATAATATGTACCTACTTGTAATAAATTTTTTGACTTTCTTCCAAAATTTCTTTCAAAATTTCCATCTCCGGTAGAAAGGACCCCCCTCCCAAATTGTTTTTAACAAGGAATTGAAAAGTCTTTCAATTTTTGTAAAGAAAGTTGTCACCCTTTTTCTTTCTTTCCATTTTTAATAATTTGACTTGAATAAGTGGCAGTATATTATTTTCTTGCATAAAAGATTGGTTATTTCTTAAGTTTGGAAATAATTTGACTTGAATAAGTGGCTGTCTATATAACTATTTTTAGGCAATTTTACCGAGATAATCGAATTATTTTTTCCTTGTTGCCAATATCATGTTTGGGGATTAGGGTGATACCATTTTCTGATCCACGCGGTTTGACTTGTAGATATCCTTTCCAACTTGAAAAATATGATTTGGATTAGGAAGCCTGCCTTATGCATTGAATGTGTTTAGATTATGATTTGGGCACCTAATAGGCTAGTATTAGTAATAGCTACACCTATGATCAGATTTGGGCACCTAATAGGCTAGTATTAGTAATAGCTACACCTATGATCAATACCTATAATTCATATTTCTAGAATTCAGGTAAGTGCTTCTTTTCAACTGGTCTTTTCCTAGGTTGTTTTCGGTGATAGACTTGCAGATAACTTTCAACCGGCATATAGAACATAATTTTTTAAAAATGGTTATAAAAAAATCATAAAATTAAATGTATTAATTGTGAACCTATCGAGTCGAGTTATATATCGAACAAGATCTATTTATGTATAATAAGATTTATTTACATATAAATATGTGGTAGACTCATAGTGGTTAAGGGTGTATAAAACTGAGTTCGGTTAACCATTAGTAAATTATTTCGGTTAATCGATAAATTCAAGTCACCTAATTTTCGACTTTAAACCATAACCATTCAACCGTTATCCGGTTAACCAAAAATTTCGGTTCGGGTAATGATTTATTTATTTATTTATTAACGATATAAATTTTAATAACATGTTAGAAAAAATAAATAAATTTAAAAAATAATACATGATATTAGTATATTTTTTTTAATATTACTAAGTTAAATACTTAAATTTTATAAAATAAAATTATAATTTTACTTTTTCTAAAATTAAAAAATAAACTAAAATATAATTTTTAATATAAAATATAAAATAATATGTAATATAATAATATATTATATAACCGGTCGGTTAGATTAATCGTTTTTTTTTTAAAATCGTAAATCGTAATCGAACCATTTTTTATAAAAAGAATAAAAACCCAATCCTAAATTGAATTTTTTGGTTCGATTAACCATTTCTTCGGTTCGATTTTTTCAAGTTTCAAAATCGATTTTGGTTTATTGTTTTTTTTTTCACACCCCTAATGGTGGCTAGTAACTTTCATGAATGATAATTATAATTTACTTAACATGCAGAGGGTCAAAGGGGTTGATTGATAGTTAATTTGATACTTAACCCTGAATTAACGTTTGATACGAGAAACAGACAAAAAATTCAAAGAAAGTGAAAGGGTGAAAAAATATTGTTGAGTTGATCAATCTTGAAGTGTGGCCAAGAGGGGGGTGAATTGACAATTAAAATTTGAATTGGAAATTTTCGGTAAAAATGCTAAAATTTAAAGGACACAAAATTTATAGTGGTTCAAGCTTCGAACAAGCTCTACATCCACTACCTTAGCTCCTACTAATGATTTTGAAACCAAATCACTAATGAATTCAACATTTTTCCCGGTTCAAGGGATAACCGTTACAATACGAATCAATTCTTCTACCCAAGAATTGATTCAATCCTCACAAGATAAAACAAGGAATAAGTAGGCAAATAAAAATTCTCTCACAAGAAATGTATTGCCCTAATTAAAAACAAACTCTCCCCAAACTCAGATTACAAAAGATCAAAATGAAAATACAAGAGTTGGGAGCAAGAATATGCAATAAAGTGCTTTGAGTTGGATTTAGGTGCTTGGATGTTGCTTGAGGAATAATTCTTGTTTAATGCTTTTGAAAATGCTTCTTTTTATACCTTCTCATTGATTTCTAACCGTTGAAGTTGTTAGGAAAGTAAATATGGACGTTAGAGCTTCATCTTTCCATCATAAATGCACTCTGCAGCAGGTGGTATCGAAACACGGAGTACCTGTTTCGAAACATGCCAAGAAAAGAAAGAACCGTTGTGCATTTAATAATGGGTGTATCGATACCTGTTTCGATACAAAAAGTTTTTGTGATGCCAGGTATCGAACCTTGACATACCTATTATGAAATATTACCCAAATGGTTGCATTACCCAGTCATGGTCTAGTAGATGTTCTCATGCATAATTAATTGAGATATAAAATTTTAAAGGAGATAAATAATTCATATCGTTCCTATTCAATTGACATACCTATTATGAAATATTATTTATCTCGCTATATATTTAAAAATATAATATTACACTAACAATAATAATTTTTTACCCTAGCAAAAAATAAAATAATAAAATATTTTTTTAAATATCGATATAAGAAAAATACCCAAATAAGATAAAATATATATTTAACTCAGAAATTAAAGTTGGGCATTAGAAGCATACAGAAAATTCAGAAAAAATTAAAGGGTGAAAAATCGTTGCATTGCCAAGTCATGGTCCTAGTATATGTTCTCATGTGCAATTAATTGAGATATAAATATTTGGTGGATAAATGAGGAAATAATATTTTTCGCACTTTTCTCCTTCAATTGATATCCCTATTATTTATCTCATCATATATTAAAGGATATAATAGTATACTAACAATAATAATTTTTCATCCTATTAAAATTAAAATAATAAAACTTTTTAAAATATTAAAATAAATAAAATATATATTTAACCATGAATTAATGTTGGATATGAGAAACAGACAAAAAATTCAAAGAAAGTGAAAGGGTGAAAAAATAGTTGTATTGTTGAATCATGGTCCTAGTAGATATTGTCATGTACAGTTAATTAAGATATAAGATTTTGATGGTGATGAGTGTGGGAAGAATGCCCTTTGTATTTTTTTCGCCTAATTAACACCTGTATCACTAGATATTATTTACATCATTACATATTTGAAGGATATAATTGTAATCACCGTTTTTGGTCCAGGGAGTCGCCATCAATCATTTTACGGTGCGATTGAAACACCAAATATCGGGTCTACGAACCAGAGTTGAGTCTGGGAGTCTGTTACGCGTAGGGAAGGATGAGCACCCCTACAACGCCCGAAATCGGCACCTATTGGTCACAAAATATTTTATATGATTGAAAATATAAATTCGATGTTAATTTTATGATCCCATAATTTTTAACCTACAAAATAAATAAAATAAGTTAAATAACGAAAATAATCGAGTTAAATAAAATAATAATAATAATAATAATAGAACATATAATAATAATAATAATAATAATAATAATAATAATAATAATAGTAATAGTAATAGTAATAGCATAACAATAATAATAATAATAAGACATATAATAATAATAAAACATATAATAATAATACTAATAAAACATGTAATAATAATAATAATAATAATAATAATAATAATAATAATAATAATAATAATAATAATAATAGGGACCAAATTTGCAAGAAAACAAAATTATTAGACCAAAAATAAATAAAATAGGGACTGAAATTGAAGAAAATTTAAATTATAAAGCCATAATTATTAAAACAGTGATAAAATGCGAAGAAAATGCAAACTGGGTGCCCAATACGTGAGGGGGTTGAGACTCTAGGGACTGTGGATGCAATTTTCCCCTTATTCTAGGTTAAACGTGGGTCGAGTATTGGATCCGGGTCGATTCTTGGGCTCTAGGTACAAAACGATATAGTTTTGAGAGGCTTTATATACTCCATTTTAACACAAAAAAATCATTTAATCATTCAATTCTAAAAAATATATATATAAATCCTCTCAACTCTCTCTCCTGCCAGTCACCATGGTCCGCCGGTTACTGTCGCCGCCGCCGCCATCCTCGTCGTCGGAGATCAAAAAGTTAGTACTTTCCGAATGTCTTCGTCGTCCTGATTCCGAATATGAACTCAGATTTTCGAAATAGAGCTTATACAAGCGTAGATCTGAGCTTATACAAGCTCGAACATACCATTAAAAATTTAAACGAACACAAACAGAGTTTGGACACCTTCAAAAATAAATAAACGAACACGAACATACCCTTGTCCGTTCAAGCTCGGTTCGTTTACACCCTATAGACTCATAGTGGCTAGTAACTCTCCTGAATGATAATTATAATTTACTTAAACTACGGAAGGTCAAAGGGGCTTATTGATAATAGATTTAATAAATATCAATACAATGAATTAATTTAAGATCGATCATAATTGGTTTACCAAAACAGAACAAGATTCATTTATTTGATCTGATTAATAATTTATTTAATTTAATTAATACGTTACATAGACCTTAATTAAATTTTTCAATGACTATAATTAATAATTTTAAAATCTTTATTTTCAAATAATTAAATCAAATATTAATTCTAAATTAAAAACCTAAATCTCATTTCTTTTTCATTTTCAGGTATTTCGTTTGCCACAGTTCGCCGGTTAGATTGTCGTCGTCTTACCTCCATCCCTATTGCAGTCTGACCACCATTCGAGCTTGGTCGCCATTCCCGCGACAAATTCGATAAGGGTTTGAAAATTAGCGCTTTAATATGGGAATTATGGGTTCAGTTTGAGAATTAGGGTTCTAATAGTATTTGTTCCAGAAAAAATAGATGTAATTCCTAAAAGAACATATTAATTTTTATAAACTAATAAGAAAAAAATAGAACATATACCTTCTCAATGTCATTACAAAAGGATTATTATTTGAAAAAAAATGAAGCTACTCAAGGTGTTTGTGATGAGAGATTCAACCAAGACTGTATATACGCGGGTTGATAGCTAAACTCCTCTCATCAGCAGAAATATAGACATCTTTTCTTTGATAAGGGTACGGGTCGGGTTGGATTTTCGGTTCATCCAAACTCGACTCAAACATAAATATCTTAAACATGACCTGGATATTTCCTCTCAAAAAATCTGATCCAATTCGACCCAAAAATAAATATCTTAAACCTGACTTCGACCTATAGATAAAATAAAATTAGATATTAAATTGTTTGGTTAACGGTTAATATTTTAAAATTTTTGATTAATTCGGTTCTATCTTCGACCTAATTAACCAAATACACATCCTACTTATAGAAAAAACCGACAATAAAATAAATTTTTAAATTTAAAAAAATTGTAAAAAAAAGTTAAAAATTAAAACTTGCATCTAGACTTACTCGAGGATCGGAAATATTTATTTTATTGTGCTTTAATTCATCTTTGAGGTCTAACCCTGTCTATAATACGTGAGAGGTTATTAGGTGAACATTGTTTATCACGTCATTCATGGTCCAAGCAATCAAGGCCGTTGATCTTTAAATAACTACCCAATAACTACGCACCTACTAAGTACAGGTAGAAAAGAGATGATGATTCATTTGAAAAAAATTAAGATCAGCGATCCTGATTAATTGAGATCATAGATGACGTGATGAACAGAATTCACCTAATAATATTCATAATATTATGTACCTACTTGTAATAAACTTTTTTAACTTTCTTCTAAAATTTCTTTCAAAAGTTCCATCTCCGGTAGAAAGGAAAAAAACCCAATTGTTTTTGTTGAATATAGCTGAGTGTAGCTTGGAGCTGGAGACAGTTGGAAGCTTCCAGAGTTACTTCCAGTTGAGTCTTTAGTTACTCAGTTGTAACTAACTTCCTAGGCTGTTAAGTAGGTTAGCTGAAGCTTTAGGGTTAGAGAGCTGTGTATAAATAACGTAGATATATCAGTGTAAATGTAGATAATTCCATTTGTAAAATAAAGATCATTTTCTTCATCTTCCATTTTATTGTGTTCAAGTAAGAGAGATATTCAACATGGTATCAGAGCAAGATCGTAACAATAAAGCAGCGAAATAATTTTTGTAAAGATCATAGTAAGAGAGATATTCAACAATTTTTAATAAGGAATTGAAAAGTCTTTCAATTTTTGTAAAGAAAGTTGTCACCCTTTTTTTCTTTCTTTCCATTTTTAATAATTTGACTTGAATAAGTGGCAGTATATTATTTTCTTACATAAAAAATTGGTTATTTCTTTGGTTATTTCTTTAATAATTTTTATAAAATTTTTGGTTAATTCGGTTTTATCCTCGACCTAATTAACCAAATGCATTAAAAAAGTCTACTCCAATGTAATATCATCAAATTTAAATTTCTAGGTTTAAAAAGTCTAATAATATGTAAAATAGATATTCAACTAAAATTTAACGCATTAAATTATATAGAATGAGACGGGACTAGGTGATACTAGTTCATGATCGGAGCGGTTTAAATTATAGATGTATTTTTAAATTTAAGAATTTTGATTTTATTTGTGTGAAATAGGAAGCATGCCTATAGAGTGCTTTCTTATGCTTTGTCCACTAAACCCGTTTTTTAGAAGAAAAACACACAATTTGATAACTTCTTGCTCCCTCTTTCTAAATTTCTCGATTTACTTTCTGTTAATTTACTAAAATTCTCAATTATAAATCATATAAATTCGAGTTAAACGTTTGTTCAAGTTTACGAGCTGCTCAACTCAATTAGTACCTTTAACTAAGATTCCAACCAATAAAATTTATAAAAAAGGTGGTTCGAATTATTTAGGCCTATTAATTAATAAAAAATATTCATCTCAGTTGGTATTAATTCAACCTAGAAATTTAAATACCTATTTTACCAGGAAATTATATTAACAAATGTAATATCATCAAAATGTCTACTCCAATGTCCATCAATTAATATGTTTACAATATATTTGTCCTTTTAATGACTTGAATTAAACAAAATGGTAAAGTATTATTCCTCTGTGATAAAGATAGTATAAAGAAGACTTTGACATTTGCATGTAATACCAAAGCCTAAGACTGAAGTCTCATGTTTCCTTTCTTGTGTTTTAGGGTTCCTCTCCATCTGATCTCCCATGCCATGTTCACACCATTCAGAAAGAAGTTTTTCTATATAGACTCATACCATATGTAGTTTGTCTTAATTGCAAGAAAGGTGGCGTTGAAAAAAGAACATGTGAAACATTGACATTCTTACCATGTCATGTTCAAATTAGACCTCTGTTGCCTACGTGATGTATAAGGTGGCGTTGAAAAAAGAACTAAAGAGCATAATCTCAGCAACAACTCACGTCTTCCGAACTTATTTATAGGTAAGTTTTCCTTCACAACCAAAACCAACAGCGAGTAAACATGAAAGGTCTTTTCTTAGTTTCAATCTCCTTTACGGTCTTCCTTTCTCTTGAGGTTCTGGACCTCGGAAATAACATGGTTCATGATACATTCCCTGTCTGGTTGGTGAAGTTGCCTTCCTTGAAGGTTCTTATTCTACGAGGCAACAGATTTTATGGTTAAATTCAAAAAATTGACAGTAAAAATTGTTTTCCAGAGCTACGCATATTGGACATTGCTTCCAACAATTTTTCAGGTGCCTTGTTCGTTGACTTTTTGCAAAGTTTCAAGGCGATGATGCAGATGAGTAATGAAGAGAAAGCTAATCTGAAGTACATCGGAGGGGCTTACTATAAAGACTCTGTTACCATTGTGAACAAAGGGACTCTACTGTTCTATGAGAAAGTCTTCACCACTCTTACTTGTCTTGACCTTTCTAACAACAACTTCCATGGGAGAATACCAGAAGAAATACAAATTCTCAAGTCACTCAAGGTGCTCAACTTATCCAACAATGACTTCTCTGGCAAAATCCCATTCTCATTTGAAAACCTAAAAGACCTTGAGTCTTTGGGTCTGTCAGAGAATAAGCTCTCAGGGAAGATTCCTCCACAGCTTGTAGGGGAAGATGAAGGAGAGTCATGGTTAGATGTTTTGTCCATTTGGCAACTTGCTTTGATAGGATATGCTAGTGGTTTGGTGGTTGGGATATGCCTGGGATATACAGTGCTGGATGAGTTGGGAAACAGATGGGTTTTCAAGTTCAAAAAGCATGGGAAAAGAAATGGAAGAAGATCTACTCGACGCCGTCCGAATTAATCAGGTAAGCATTTTTACATTGAGCAGATAATTTTTATAAACTACGATACATATACATATTCTTTTGAATTTAGTCCCTAACAGTGTTTTTTCTTGCAGGACATGGAATGTAAGTTAGCTACACCAAGGCCAATAATTGAACTAGATTTGGTCACTCCTTGTTACATCATCCCCTCACTGGTAGATTCAGCTACAACTTTGGAGTATGAAAATTGAATGTGTAGACGTACTTATGAAGCAATATTACTATATGATAAATTTGATTACAGTTTCCATTTCATTTTTATGTGCCTTTTCCCCCTTGATAATTTCAGTCTATTGAACGTGTAGAGGGTAAAAGAGGTTTATTGATAACGAATCCAAATTTTCATTCCTTGTGTACTAAGTAATTTAAGTACAAGAGGCAAAGAGTTAAAAGAGTCTAGATTTTAATTGGACTCTATTAAAAATGAACATTTTTTAAAAGAAAAGAAAATCAAACCATAGATTTATAGGAATTGCAAGACACTAAAGATGTTCTTATGCCTTACACGTGGAAGTCATGGTAAATACAGTGATGGCCTCTCTATTTAACGTGAAATAAAAAAGGAAATTATATGGTTGTAATTTATTGGCTAAAACCTTATAATATTAGCTAAAAAAAATAATTAGCAATAATAATAATGTGATGGAAAGCCTTGGTTAATGCCATGTTCCCTTGTACGTGGAAAGTTAATAGATTATGTTTCATACAGAAACATGCCATGTAAAAGGTCATTTGACACAATCTTGGCTTTTCTATAAGCCACGTGAAATGGGCCATGAAAACTCCACATACACGTGGAAGAACCATTGAGAATAAATAAGGGAGAATATAACCATGGTGAGTAAGCCTGCCATGGTTCCTGGCTTCAAACCACGTGGAGGTTAAGAATGGAGCTCCAAATGGACGTGGAGCATGGTCAGGTAATATGAAATTGGCTCAGCAAGGTTATAAAAGAAAAGTAGTTGTAAAAGTAAGGCGAACAATGTATTTTAGATAACACTAGACTAGGATGGTTTTGTTATGCTTGGAGTCTCCTGAACACCATGCTATGGATCCATCAAACTGGACCTGGTGCGCAAATGTACCGATTGTCAACAAAGGGATTCTATTGTTCTATGAGAAAGTCTTGACCACTCTTACTTGTCTTGATCTTTCTAACAATAGCTTCCATGGGAGAATACCAGAAGAAATACAAATTCTCAAGTCACTCAAGATGCTGAATTTATCCAACAATGAATTCTCTGGTCAAATCCCATTCACATTTGAAAACCTAAAAGACCTCGAGTCTTTGGGTCTGTCAGAGAACAAGCTCTCTGTTATAGCCAGAGGATCATTATTATAAATATTCATAAAACAATTATTAAAAATTATATTTAATTTTGGATCGGGTCAGATATTTTACACCCTAAACCCAATCCAATTCAATGCTGCTTTAAAAAATCATCCGACTTGACCCGAACCCTATTTTTCATCAAAAAAAAATCTAACTCGATCGGGCTGAGTAAATACCCATCCCTAGCAAAAAGAAACTGGGTGTGGAACACAAGTTTGTGTTCTCAAAATCTTGCTTATAACTATGTCTCATCTTTGGACCAATTTTATCCAACCAGAGTTTAACTTCTTCACAAGGCTCTTTACCCACACTTATTTGCAGTATGAGTGGACTAATCACATTCGATACATCTTATCACAATTTCAGTGGCTAAGTCATGAGATAAAGTAGGTCATGAGAAGCATGCGGAAAAATAAAAGAAAGTGAAAGGGTGGAAAAATGGTTGTATTGCTAAGTCAGGGTCATACCATATATTTTTATACGGAACTAATGAGATATAAAATCTCATGCACAGTTAATTAAGATATAAAATTTTTAAGGGGAATCTTAAAATCTTTATCAGGAGGTGTTATTTATCTCACCATATATTTGAAGGATATAACAATCCACTAACAATAATAACTTTTCAACATATTAAAAAAAATAATAATAAAACATTTCTTTAAATATCAAAAATAAAAAATGCTAATTAATATAAAACATATATTTAACCTATGAATTAAAATTGAGCATAGAAGCAGGTAGAAAAATCAACGAAAGTGAAAGGGTGGAAAAATGGTTGCATTGCCAAGTCATGGCCTTAGTAGATGTTCTCAATTCTCATGCACAATTAATGAAGTCTCAATTGATCCAAGAATTTGTGTTAACATAGTGAATTATTCTGTGTAATATATTCACAAAATTTAATATTTTTTTGATATTTGTTATTCTGTTAATTTTGTTTTGTTTTTATTATCATATGCAGGGACAGAGCTAGGATCAAATATTGGGAGGGACAAAGATCTATTAAACTTTTAAATCTAACAATTAGCAGAAAAAAACTTATTTTATTACTATTTAAACTAAAACGGACCTTGTGTGTAATTATACCAAAAAAATTTAAACACAAGGCATACGTTAGTATTCTTTTTTATATATAAAAAATTAATGACCAATGAAGATTGGGTTAAATGTTAAATAACTTGGTATTATTTAAATAGGTCTTGAGTTTGATGTATTGTGTGTACAGAAAATTATTGTTGGAGTCTAACTCATCAAAACCAGGTATGCAGCTTGGGTCAGCTCAGATTAGTTAAGATAAAACCCTAAAATATCAAGAAGACAACCAAAACAAGAGAAAATAATAATTATTATAATTTAATTTCTTATTAATAAAAATTAAAATTTCCATTGTCGAGAAATAAAAAATATATTTTTAGGGGAAAACTTTACCTAGGAAATCACTAAACTTTTCAAGAATTTTCAACTAACCAGTATTTAAACTTTTTGGAACATAATTTTTTAAGGTAATCACACAAAAAATCATAAAAATCTCGTAAATTTATCAAATTTGAGTAGAGTTCGAATTCAAATTGAATCAACTCGAACTGAATACTAATTGAATTTTGATTGAATCAAACTTAAGTGATTTATGAGTTGCTCAGCTTGATTAGTACACTCCGACCAATGAAATTTTAAAAAACAGAGGTTCATATTATCTTGGTCTATTAAGTCAATAAAAATATTCATCCCATTTATTATTTCAACGAAAAAATTAAAATATATTTCTTAAAAAAAGGTGTTAACAAGTATAATATTATCGAAATTTTCACTCCCAATCTGCATCAATCAATTTCTGAGAAATAATATATTTATAATATTTTTTGTCATTTTAGTAATCTAACGTAAATAAAGAAGTGAGACATTATTTTCATGCAATAAAGGTAGGGTAAAGAAGACTTAGACATTTGCATAGACCAAGACTATGCTTTCCTTTTTCCCCTCTTCCTCGGGCGAACAACCCTGCGACTGGCGAGAGAGAAAATGAAATATCCCAAGTTGACAAAAATAAAATGACTTTAATACTCTCCCCAAAGAGAAAATTATAGGCTTGGCCTTAAACTTTCTTAGGGTTTACAAAACAAAGTATAAATTATTGAAACTTTCAATGGAGTGACTGATTTTAAAATCCTCTCAAATTGATCCTTAAAAATTATGATTTAATCAAAAACTTTTCCAATACAAAATTTCATTTAACCCCAAATATGAGGTGTGACACAGATGTTGGGATATATGTTTGACATGAGTATTTGTTGACAAAGGAACGATTGTTATTCCTAAAGGTCAGATTAAGTATATGTATTATAGTTTCTAATAACGATATTCTTAGTTTATTTCTTCAAAGCCAATAATTGAACTACATTTGGTTGTGTTTAAAAAAATATTAATTGTTGTGTTTAAAAGTGCAATATCATCGAAATTTTCATTCCCTTAATACTTAATTTTTTAAAAAAAAAACTCAATTAATATTCTTACCACAAAATATTATTTATCTTGTCAAATATTTGAAAGATATAATAATATACAACAATAATAATTAAAAAACTTTAATGAATTGATAAATAATTTAATATTTTTTTAAGAAAATTTATTTAAATGGAGCGAACATTTTATTCCAAAATAGTGAATCGTGTGAAATCACTTCTTTAATACTTTCTCACCCACGAGTGTTGAATTTATAAAATTGTAATTTGAAAGATAATTATGTTTATTACTCACAATATTTTTATTTTTTTTCAAAATTTTCCTTAATTGTAATCGAATTTCTTTAAGTTTTCTCTCTTTTAGTTTCTCTTAACAATATTTTCGTTCAATTATTATTCGTATTACAAGATATTATTTATTTCGCTAAATTTTTAAAAAATATAAAACAATAACAATAATAATTTTTATCATATCCAAAAATATATAATAAAATATTTTTAAATATTAAAATAAGAAAAATATTTAATAGTTAAAAAAAATTATATGGTATTACAACATGGTTGAATTCAAAGAGAGTTATTTTTCAATGAGATTGTCACTTAACATATGTTATCAGAGCAAGATTAAATTTTAAATAAGTTCATAAAAAATAAAAATTTTAAAAAATATTTGAAATTTAATGCATTAAATTATATAGAATGAGACGGGACTAGGGTGATACTAGTTCATGATCGGAGCGGTTTAAATTATAGATATATTTTTAAATTTAAGAATTTTGATTTTATTTGTGTGAAATAAGAAGCATGCCTATAGAGTGCTTTCTTATGCTTTGTCCACTAAACCCGTTTTTTAGAAGAAAAACACACAATTTGATAACTTCTTGCTCCCTCTTTCTAAATTTCTCGATTTACTTTCTGTTAATTTACTAAAATTCTCAATTATAAATCATATAAATTCGAGTTAAACGTTTGTTCAAGTTTACGAGCTGCTCAACTCAATTAGTACCTTTAACTAAGATTCCAACCAATAAAATTTATAAAAAAGGTGGTTCGAATTATTTAGGCCTATTAATTAATAAAAAATATTCATCTCAGTTGGTATTAATTCAACCTAGAAATTTAAATACCTATTTTACCAGGAAATCATATTAACAAATGTAATATCATCAAAATGTCTACTCCAATGTCCATCAATTAATATGTTTACAATATATTTATCCTTTTAATGACTTCAATTAAACAAAATGATAAAGTATTATTCCTCTGTGATAAAGATAGTATAAATAAGACTTTGACATTTGCATGTAATACCAAAGCCTAAGACTGAAGTCTCATATTTCATTTCCTGTGTTTTAGTTTTCCTCTCCATCTGATCTCCCATGCCATGTTCACACCATTCAGAAAGAAGTTTTCTATATGGACTCATACCATATGTAGTTTGTCTTAATTGCAAGAAAGGTGGCATTGAAAAAAGAACATGTGAAACATTGACATTATTACCATGTCATGTTCAAATTAGACCTCTGTTGCATACGTGATGTATAAGGTGGCATTGAAAAAAGAACTAAAGAGCATAATCTCAGCAACAGCTCACGTCTTCCGAACTTATTTATAGATAAGTTTTCCTTCACAACCAAAACCAACAGCGAGTAAACATGAAAGGTCTTTTCTTAGTTTCAATCTCCTTTACGGTCTTCCTTTCTCTTGTGTCTTCTTTTTCTTCCTCTCCAGTTAATCTCCCAAAACAATGCCTTGATGATCAGAGATCTTCTCTCTTACAATTGCAGCAGGATCTTTCCTTTGCCCCAAATTTTACTTTCTCTTCCAAATTTGATCTCTAGGATGTCAATCACAAGGATTGCTGCCGGTGGAAAGGAGTTAGCTGTGATGTTTTTGGCCATGTCATCGGGATTGATCTTAGTTTCCAAAACATTTCAGGCAGCTTTCACTCCATTTTCAATCTCCATCATCTCCAACACCTTAATCTTGCCGGAAACAACTTTAACGCTACTCTGTTCTCCTATGGTTTTGATAAACTCCCCAACTTAACTCATCTCAACCTTTCAAACTCATGTTTTCATGGCCAAATTCCAGTGAGGATTTCATACTTGATAAGGTTAATTTCTCTTGATTTGTCTAACCAAAAAGCTTGTTATAAGAGAAATGGTGTTGATCCTTCAGCTCCTTTGAAACTTGAGAAACCAAACTTTAAGTAGCTGATTAAGAACTTGAGGTTTTTGAGTGAACTTTATTTGGATGAAGTAGACATTTCATTTCAAAGTAGTGACTGGTGTGAAACCACTTCTTTACTACTTCCCCACCTACAAGTATTGAGTTTGTCAAATTGTGATTTAAAAGATCCATTATGTCCATCACTCTTTGACTTCCATTTCTTTCCAAACTCTTCCTTGACCATAACCCAATCTCTTCCTTACCCTCTATTTCCATGAAAGTTGTCTCTCCTTTGGTTTCTCTTAGTTTGATGAATTGCAATTTGAGTGGATATTTTTCAATCCAAATTCTGTTATTGCCAAAAATCCAAAGCATTGACATTTCAGAAAATTCGAAACTTCGGGGTCATTTGCCAGACTTTTCGTCAAACAATTCTTTACGGAGTTTATCACTTTCTTTTACAAAATTCAGTGGAGAGGTGCCTCAATCAATTGGTAACCTTAAGTTGTTGACTCATTTATCTCTTTCTGGTTGTTTATTTTTTGGATCCATTCCATCCTCAATTGCCAATCTTACTCACTTGGTGAGTCTGGATCTAATGTATAACCTTTTCAATGGTCCAATCCCTCCCTTTCATGGGTTAAGAGTTCCAAATCTTGCTTTTCTTCGTTTGGATGGGAACACACTTTATGGATCAATAAGTTCTTTATTTACCCTTCCATCTTTACGGGTGTTGTATCTTGGAGATAATCAACTTGTTGGACAAATTAATGAGTTCCCCAATGCATCATCTTCTTTGATTAAGGAATTATATATAGACGACAATTATTTGACAGGAACCATCCCAAAGTCAATCTTTCAACTGCCGAGGCTCAAAACTCTTTATATCGGAGCCAATAGATTTAGTTCCATAAAGCTTGAGATGTTCTTCCAAATCAAGAACTTGAGGAGTCTCACTCTAGACAATACAAGCTTGTTAACCGAGAGTGACAACAAAAACCATACTTTTCCCCAGTTAGAGTTTCTAAGCCTAAGGTCATGCAATCTCACTGAATTTCCAGAATTCATCAAAACTCAAGACAAGTTGATTTCTTTAGATCTTTCTTTCAACCATATCCATGGTGTTGTGCCTAATTGGTTGTGGAAGACCACTCTTTCATGGCTAGTCCTTTCTTTAAATCCGATTGAGTTTCCAAAACAGTTTCCCTCGAGTGATGCAAACTTTTCTTTTTCACAGTTAAGGCTATTATATTTGGGTTCCTGTAACGTAAGTGCATTTTCAGACTTATTAAGGAGTCAAGAACAGTTAGAAGAACTGGACCTTTCAAATAACAGAATAGGTGGTGCAATACCAAACTGGGTGTGGAAGAAAAATCTAAGATACTTGAATCTGGAAATAACCTCTCATTTTCGATTTTTACTTCTTCTCAAGGCTCTTCACCCTCACCCATTTGCAATTTACGTCGACTGGAGAGATTCAATGCATCTCATAACAAATTGAGTGGCAACATTCCAAATTGCTTAGGCAATATGAGTTATCTCTATTTGTTGGACCTACAAGGAAATAACTTCACTGGAATCTTACCAGAGTTTTCAAAAGCAAACAAACTTTAGATACTCAAAGTCAGTGATAATAGATTGGAAGGGAAGTTGCCAAGATCATTAGCAGAATGCATTGAACTATCCATTGACACATTCCCTTTTTGGTTGGGGAAATTACCAGATTTGGATATGTTAGACATTGCTTCTAACCAATTTATTGAAGAACTATCCATTGATTTCCTTCAAGACACTCAACTCAGGTCGCTTAAAATTGATGGGAATTGGTGTTTCAAAATAATCAGGTAAGGATTTAAGTGATTATTTTATAACATTAATTATATTATTACCAAAAATCTAAAGTATTAACATTTTATACAATTTAAAAGTTATGAATCATTTATCATATAGTATCAGAGCAATGTTAGAATTAATAAGTTTTTACAAAATTTAAAAAATTCAAAAAATATTTGAAATTCAACGCAGTGCATTATATTCTTGTCTCTCCAAACTTTTATTTTTTTTAAACTTTCCCTTAAATATAACTTAATCTCTTATTTACTTCTAATTATATGAAAGTTTTCTCTTGTTTAATTTTTCTTAGTTTAGTATCTTGTAATTTGAGTGAATATTTTTTAACATTAATTCTGTTATTGCCAAAAATTCAAAAAATTAATATTTCATATATTAAAAGTTTTGGGTCATTTATTAGAATTTTTATTAAACAGTTTTTTACGAAGTTTGTTACTTTCTTTTACAAATTTTAGTAAAGAATTGACTGAATCAATTGGTAACCTTAAATCCTTACTTATTTAGTTCTTTTGATGTATGATTTTTTAGATTCGTTCTATATTCAATTTCAAATCTTACCTACTTGGTGAGTCTAAATTTAATGTATAATCGTTTCAATGGTTCAATCCCTCTCTTTCAGGGATTAAGAGTTC
The DNA here is from genome assembly GCA_035048815.1 of Abelmoschus esculentus. Taxonomy (NCBI): domain Eukaryota; kingdom Viridiplantae; phylum Streptophyta; class Magnoliopsida; order Malvales; family Malvaceae; genus Abelmoschus; species Abelmoschus esculentus. The sequence goes on along the minus strand of JAUCBN010000028.1, from coordinate 17,561,088 downwards.
TAAATCTTACTTTTCTCCATTTGGATAGAACAAACTTTCTAGAACAATAAGTTCTTTTTTATTTACCCTTCTATATTTACGTTGAAAAAAATAATGAGTTACCAAATGAGTTACCAAATGCATATCTTTTTGGTTGAAGAATTATATTTAGGCAATAATTATTTCACAGGATTAATCTCAAAGTCAATCCTTCAACTGCTAAGAGTCAAAAAATCGTATTGTATCACAACATATGGTATCAGAGCAAGATTAAAATTTAAATAAGTTTATAAAAAATAAAAATTTTAAAAAATATTTGAAACTTAACGCATTAAGTATATAGAATGAGACGGGACTAGGGTGATACCAGTTTATGATCAGCGCGATTTGAATTATAGATGTCCTTTTAAATTTAAGAATTATGATTTGATTTATATGAAATATGAATTATGCCTACAGAGTGCTTTCTTATGCTTAGAATGTGTTTAGATTATGATTTGGGCACTTAGTAGGCTAATATTATTAATAACTACACTTATATTTAATGCTTATAATTCATATTTAGAATAAAATTTTCAATCGGCGTTTAAACCTTTTAGAATAAATTTTTTTAAAATAGTTATATAAAAATATTATAAGATAAAATATGTTAATTTTGAACTTATCGAGTCGAGTTATAATCAAACAAGATTTATTTATGAATAATATATCATTTTCATGACTTAAATTAAAAAAGTGATAAAATATTATTTCTATTTGATAAAGATAGTATAAAGAAGACTTTGACATTTGCATGTAATACCAAAGGCCAAACCTTATGTTAACTAAAATCTCATTTTCCTTTTCTGTGTTTTAGTTTTTTCCCGTTCTCAATCTAGTCACACATGCTATATTCACATCATTTTTAAAAAAACGTATTTATTATTCTATATGAACACATATTATATATAATTTGTTTTAACAAAAAAAATGTGTATAATGGCATTGAGAAAAAAAGAGTTTGTTTAACAAAAACATGTAAAAAGAAAAAACAATATATGAAACATTGACATTCTCATCATGTATAAGGTAAGTTTTTTTTTAAAAATTATTCCTTTAACTATAAATGCATCAAAATCTAATAGAAATATTACATTATTGATTAACATTGGTATAATTTTACAGATACGTAAATATCAAAAGAGCATAATTTCAGCAGGACACACTCACGTCTTGCGAGTTGATTTAGATCAAATTATTATATATATGTTGTATATAAAGTTTTTCTTACAACCAAAATCAAAAGCAAGTAAACATGTAAGTTATTTTCTTAGTTTCAATCTTTTTTATAGGCTTCCTTTCTTTTATGTCTTTTTTTTCTTTATCTCTAATTAATCTCCCAAAACACTATCTTAATGAATAGAGATTTCTTTCTTACAATTACAGCATGATCTTTCCTATGCCCAAAATTTCACTTTCTCTTCCGAATTTGATTTTTAGGATGTTAACCACAAGAATTATTGCTTCTAGAAAGGAGTTAGCTGTGGTGTTTTTGGCCATGTCATTGAGATTGATCTTAGTTTCTGAAACATTTCAGGCAACTTTCATTTCATTTTCAATTTCCATCATCTCCAACACCTTAATCTTGTCGAAAATAACTTTAATGCCACTTTATTCTCCTATGATTTTGATAAACTCAAATTTAACTCATCTTAACCTTTAAATTCATGTTTCTATGGTCAAATTTCAATGAGAATTTCATACTTGATAATTTTTTTTTTTTGATTTGTCTAAAATAATAACTTGTTATATGAGAAACAATTTAATTATTATGATTCACCTATTTTGGAATTTGAAAAACCCAACTTTAAGGAGTTAATTAAGAATTTAAGGTTTTTAAGCGAACTTTATTTGGATTGAGTGGACATTTTATTTTAAAGTAATGAATGGTGTAAAACTATTTTTTACTATTTCCTAACTATAAGTGTTGAGCTTGTTAAATTATGATTTAAAAGGTCCATTATATATATTACTCTATACTTATTTTTTTTAAAAAAATTTTCTTGATCGTAACCTAATCTCTTCTTTACCTCTAATTAATGAAATTTTTCTCGTTTAATTTCTCTTAATAACGTTTACGTTCAATTATAATTTTTTATCCTATCAAAAAATAAATAATTTTTTTTAAATATTAAAATAAGAAAGATATCCAATAATTATAAAAATTATTTGGTATCAGTATACGGTTGAAATCCAAATAAAGTCTTCTCCTTAAATGAGATTGTCACTTATCATATGTTATTAGGGTACGGTTAAAATTTAAGTAAGTTTTTATAAAATTTAAAAAATTAAAAAATATTTGAAATTAACGCAATGTATTATATTTTTGTCCTCATGTGCATTACAATCTAAAATTTTATTTCTTTTTAAACTTTTCTTTAATCATAACTTATTCTCTTCTTTACCTCTAATTTTATGAAAGTTTTCTCTTATTTGATTTCTCTTAGTTTGATGTCTTGTAATTTAAGTGATTATTTTACAACACTAATTTTGTTATTGCCAAAAATCTAAAGTATTAACATTTTATACAATTTAAAAGTTATGAATCATTTATCATATGGTATCAGAGCAAGGTTAGAATTCATAAGTTTTTACAAAATTTAAAAATTCAAATAATATTTAAATTCAACGCAGTGCATTATATTCTTGTCTCTCCAAACTTTTATTTTTTTAAAACTTTTCCTTAAATATAACTTAATCTCTTATTTACTTCTAATTATATGAAAGTTTTATCTTGTTTAATTTTTCTTAGTTTAGTATCTTGTAATTTTAGTGAATATTTTTTAACATTAATTCTGTTATTGCCAAAAATTCAAAAAAATAATATTTCATACATTAAAAGTTTTGGGTCATTTATTAGAATTTTTATCAAACAGTTTTTTTACAAAGTTTGTTACTTTCTTTTACAAAATTTAGTAAAGAATTGACTGAATCAATTGGTAACTTTAAATCCTTACTTATTTAGTTCTTTTGGCGTATGATTTTTTTAGATTCGTTCTATATTCAATTTCAAATCTTACCTACTTGGTGAGTCTAAATTTAATGTATAATCGTTTCAATGGTTCAATCCCTCTCTTTCAAGGATTAAGAGTTCTAAATCTTACTTTTCTCCATTTGGATAGGAACAAACTTTCTAGAACAATAAATTCTTTTTTATTTACCCTTCTATATTTACGTTGAAAAAAATAATGAGTTACCAAATGAGTTACCAAATGCATATCTTTTTGGTTGAAGAATTATATTTAGGCAATAATTATTTCACAGGATTAATCTCAAAGTCAATCCTTCAACTGCTAAGAGTCAAAAGTCTTTATCTAGAAGGCAATATCATTTGTTTCATAAAGCTTGAGATGCTCGTCCAAATCAAAAACTTGAGGAGTCTCTACTTAGACAAGTTCATGCAACCTCACTGAATTTCCAAAATTCATCAAAATACAAGACAAGTTGACTGTTTTAGATCTTTCTGGCAACCATATCCATGGTGTTGTGCCTAATTGGTTTTGGAAGACCACTCTTTCTTTCTTAAACCTTTCTTTCAATCCGATTGAGTTTCCAAAACAATTTCCCTTGAGTGATGCAAACTTCTCATTTTCAAAGTTATGGGGATTACATTTAGTTTCCTGTAACATAAGTGCATTTCCAGACTTTTTAAGGAGTTAAGAACAGTTAGAAGTACTCGACCTTTCAAATAACAAAATAAGTGGTGCAATACCAAACTGGGCGTGGAAGAAAAATTTGTTTTACTTGAATCTAGCTTATAACCATCTCTCATTTTTTACTTTTACTTCTTCTCAAAGCTCTTCACCCTCACTCATTTGCAATTTGCGTCGACTGTGGAGTTTCAATGCATCTCATAACAATTTGAGTGGTACCATTCCAAATTGCCTAGGCAATATGAGTTCTTTGGAATATTTGGCCTTTCAAGGAAATAACTTCACTGGAACCTTATCAGAGTTTTCAAATGCAAATAAACTTCGGATACTTAAAGTCAATGACAATAGATTGGAAGGGAAGTTGCCAAGATCATTAGCAGAATGCACTCATCTTCAAGTTTTGGACATTGGAAACAACACGCTGCGTGACACATTTCCTTTTTGGTTGGAGAAATTACCAGATTTAGATGTGTTAGACATTTCTTCTAACCAATTTTATGGAGAACTATCCATTGATTTTCTTCAAGACACTCAATTCAGGTCACTCAAAATTGGTGGAAATAAATTTCAAGGAAAGTTGTCAAGATCATTAGCCAATTGCTCAAAACTTGAGGTTCTGAACCTCGGAAACAACATGGTTCTTGATACATTCCCCGTCTGATTGGTGAAGTTGCCTTCCTTGAAGGTTCTTAGTCTCCGAGGCAACAAATTTTATGGTTAAATTCAAAAAATATAGTAAAAATGGTTTTCCAGAGCTAAGCATATTGGACATTGCTTCAAACAATTTTTCAGGTGCCTTATCCGTTGATTATTTGCAAAGTTTGAAGGTTATGATGCAGATAAGTAATGAAGAAAAAGCTAAGCTAAAGTACATTGGAGATAATTACTATCAAGACTCTGTAACAATTGTCAACAAAGGGGTTGAAATGCATTATAAGAAAGTCTTGACCATTCTTACTTGTCTTGACCTTTCTAACAACAGCTTCCATGGAACAATACCCAAAGAAATACAAATTCTTAAGGTGCTCAACTTATCCAACAATGACTTCTCTGAACAAATCTCATTCACATTTGAAAACCTAAAAGACCTCGAGTTTTTGGGACTGTCAAAGAACAAGCTCTCAGGGAAGATTCCTCCACAACTTACAAGTCTAACTTTCTTGGTTGTACTAAATTTGTCTTAAAACCAACTTGAAGGGAGCATACCACAAGGCTACCAATTCAATACAATTTCAAATGACTTGTATCTTGGGAACCCAAAGTTATGTGGGCTTCCATTGTCAAGGAAATGCAATGAAGTTGATCTTCCAAAGCTACCTCCTGCAGGGGAAGATGAAGGAGAGTCATGGTTAGATGCTATGTTCATTTGGCAGATTGCTTTGATAGGCTATGCTAGTGGTTTAGTTGTTGGACTATGCATTGGATATACAGTACTGAATGAGTTGGTAAACAAATGAGTTTTCAAGTTCAAAAGGTTTGGTAAAAGTAGAAGAAGATCTACTCGACTCCGTCTGAATTAGTGTTTCAAAATAATCAGGTAAGGATTTCTATTTTGAGTAGATGTTATAAACTACGATACATATTCATATTCTTTTGAATTTAGGCACCGACTTGGTTGTTTTTTTTCTTGCAGGATGTAGTTAAAGCAGGACATGGAATGTAAAATTAGGAGGAACTTGAGGCAGGCCAAGCTGAATCTGAGATTGATAACATAAAAGGGGTTCGTCCACTTTTGGAAACATGCAAGCTATTCCTCCTTGTTCTGTAATTCTTCACCAGGTAAAGATACAAACTTACAAGCAAACAAGTTCACGGTTGTTTGTTCAACTAAAAGAAACTTTGGCACCGAGTTAGTGTCTCAATATATTTGAATGTTAACCTGGTGTATCTCAGACATGTCATCTTTTACCATAATGGAATACTATTTCTTTATGATGCGGTTCGTACAGAGATGATAAATGGATTAGGAATTGAAGGCTGTCGAGTTGTGGGAACAGAAGCAGAAGCAACAATGCTAGGCCAGGTATTCACAACCCCTTTTTCCTTATTTCCATGAATCTCTCTATGTAGTTAAAAAGCTTAATTTCTTGAATATATATAAATGCACAGATGAAGCAATATTACTATATGATAAATTTGAAACAGGTCAAGCTGAAGCAGAGATGGATAAGTTGAAGAAAACTGTAAAATTTTCTAACAAAAATGAGCATTTTTCTCTTTTCAACTTGTCTTTTCCTTGAAATTATTTCATGTAAGTGCTTCATAATTCATATTTCTTAAACCCAAATGGTTGCATTACCCAGTCATGGTCTAGTAGACGTTTCTTGCGTAATTATTTGAGATATAAAATTTTAAAGGAGATAAGTGCTTCATACCGTCCCAGCTCAACTCACATACCTATTTTGAGATGTTATTTATCTCGTCATATATTTGAAAACTATAATAATACGCTAATAATAATATTTTTCACCCTATTATAAAATAAAATAATAAAATATTTTTTCAAATATCAATATAAAAAATATCCAAATAGGGTAAAATATATTTAACTTAGAAATTAAAGTTGGGCATTAGAAGCATATATAAAATTCAGAAAAAAAATTGAAGGGTGGAAAATGGTTGCATTGCTAAGTCATGGTCCTAGGATATGTTCTCATGCTCAATTAATTGAGATATAATTTTTTTTTCGGGGATAAGTCAGGAAATAATACCCTTCACATTCTTTTCGTTCAATTGACATTTCATCCTATTAAAAATAAAATAATAAAATATTTCTTCAAATATCAAAATAAGAAAAATATTCAACGAGGATAAAATATATATTTAACCCACGTATTTAAGTTGGGTGTAAGAAGCAAACAAAAATTTCAAAGAAAGTTAAAGGTTTAAAAATAGTTGTATTGTCGAGTCATGGTACCAGATGTACGATTAATTGAGATATAAAAATTTGAAGGTGATAAGTATAAAAAGAATGTCCTTCGTATTTTTTCCGCCCAATTAACACCTCTATTACTAGATATTATTTACATCACTACATATTTGAAGGATACAATAATACACTAACAATAATAACTTTTCATTATATAAAAAATAAAATAATAAAATATTTCTTTAAATATCTAAAATAAGAAATACAAATTAATATAAAATATATATTTAACCCATGAATTAAAGTTGGGTATGAAAAGCATGTAGAAAATTCAAGGAAAATGGAAGGTGGAAAAATGGTTGAAATGCCAAGTCATGGTCCTAGTAGATGTTCTCAATTCTCATGCACAATTAATGAAGTCTCAATTGATCCAAGAATTTGTGTTAACATGGTGAATTATTCTGTGTAATATATTCACAAAATTTAATATTTTTTTGATATTTGTTATTCTGTTAATTTTGTTTTGTTTTTATTATCATATGAAGGGACAGAGTTATGATCAAATATTGGGAGGAACAAAGATCTATTAAACTTTTAAATCTAAAAATTAAAAAAAAAAACTTATTTTATTACTATTTAAACTAAAACGGACCTTATGTGTAATTATACCAAAAAAATTTGAACACAAGGTAGCTTCGTCCCTGATCGTATGTAATCTCTTTTATTATATAAGTTTAGAAAGGTTTTTAAAAAGGCATATGTTAATATTCTTTTTTATATATAAAAAATTAATGACCAACGAAGATTGGGTTAAATGTTAAATAACTTGGTATTATTTAAATAGGTCTTGAGTTTGATGTATTGTGTGTGTAGAAAATTATCGTTTGGAATCTAACTTATCAAAACTAGGTATGCAGCTTGGGTCAGCTCAGATTAGTTAAGATAAAACCCTAAAATACCAAGAAAGCAACCAAAACAAGAGAAAATAATAATTATTATAATTTAATTTCTTATTAATAAAAATTAAAATTTTCATTGTCAAGAAATAAAAAATATATATTTAGGGGAAAACTTTACCTAGGAAGTCACTAAATTTTTCAAGAATTTTCAACTAGTATTTAAACTTTTTGGAATATAATTTTTTAAGGTAATCACACAAAAAATTATAAAAATCTCATGAATTTATCGATCTTGAGTAGAGTTTGAATTCAAATTAAATCAACTCGAATTGAATGTTGGTTGAATTTTGACTGAATCGAACTTAAGTTTTTTGTGAGCTGCTCAGCTTGATTAGTACACTCCTACCAATGAAATTTAAAAAATAAAGGTCATATTATCTTGGTCTATTAGTCAATAAAAATATTCATCCCATTTATTATTTCAGAGGAAAAATTAAAATATATTTCTTTAAAGAAAGGTGTTAACAAGTATATTAATATCATTGAAATTTCTATGACGTGTGTACATCAATCAATTTCAGACAAATAATATATTTATAATATTTTTGTCATTTTAGTAACCTAACTTAAATAATGGTGTAAGACATTATTTTCATGCAATAAAGGTAGGGAAAAGAAACTTAGACATTTATAGACCAAGACTAAAGCCTCATGCTTTCTTTTTTTCCTACAACAACCCTGGCGAGAGAGAAAATGAAATATCCCAAGTTGACAAAAATAAAATGACTTTAATACCCTCTCCAAAGAGAAAATTATAGGCTTGGACTTAAACTTTCTTAGGGTTTACAAAACAAACTATAAATTATTGAAACTTTCAATGGAGTGACTGATTTTAAAATCCTCTCAAATTGATCCTTAAAAATTATGATTTAATCAAAAACTTCTCCAATACAAAATTTCATTCAACCCCAAATATGAGGTGTGATACAGATGTTGGGATATATGTTTGACATGAGTATTTGTTGACAAAGGAACGATTGTTATTCCTAAAGGTCACAGGTTCGAACACCAATATTGCCAGTAAAGTGATTGAGCGATCAATATTAAATGGTCGAGATTATATTCTAGAGCAGATACTACTATAATCAATATCAAATGCCAGCATGATGGTGAATGTTGTGATCAAATTAGTTAATTTGCAATGTTGTCTACAAACATAAAAAAAATGGAGTTGTAGACGAACACAAACAAACCGAGCTGTAATAATTTTTTGAATTTCTTCCAAAATTTCCCCTAAAAAAATTCCATCTTTACTTAGACCTTGAAAAGTCCATGGTAGAAAGAAAAAAAAAACAAATGGTTTTTAAAAGGAATTGAAAAGTCTCCAATTTTTGTAAAGAAAGTTCTCACTCCTTGTGCTATCAATCTTTTTCTCTCAAACTACTAAGAAAATTCTCACTTTTGTCTTTACAATGACTAATGTAATGTAACAACGAAGGGGCAAAAGATAATGCAATGCCAAAAACTAAGAATAAAACTATCTCTAACCAATAAAATTATAAAGTTTAAATCACATCGATAGATTTATTAACGGAAATTTTATATCTGACTTATGTTTTATCCTTTTAATAAACTCAAAGGAAGTTTCCGTGTGAAAATTTAAATACCTCTCTTTCAAGGAAATTATGTTAGTATGTATAATATCATCAAAATTTCCTTTTCCCGTGTCCATTCATCTATCTCAAACAGCTAATATATTTGTAATGATTTTATCATTTTAATGACTTGACTTGAACAAGTGGTAGTGCATTATTCTCTTGCAGTAAACATTGGTTATAAAAGACTTGGACATTTGCATGACTAAGACTATGATCATTTCTTAACTTTGAAAATACTAATATTGATTTGTCTATATAAATATTTTGTATCTGAAACAATCTTCCTTCACACCATAACACATAGCTAGTAAACATGAAGACTCTTCATTTCTTAGTTTCAATCTTTTTTGTATGTTTTTTCTCTTTTGTGTCTCCTTTCTCCTCCTCTCCGGTTAATCTCTCGAAACAATGCGTTGATGATCAGAGGTCTTCTCTGTTGCAATTGCAGCAGAATCTTTACTATGCCCCAAATTTTACTTTCTCTTCTAAATTTGAACTTTGGGATGTCAACAGTACTGATTGTTGCTGGTGGGAAGGAGTTAGCTGTGATGTTTTTGGTCATGTCATTGTACTTGATCTTGGTTATCAAAACATTTTAGGCAGCTTTCACTCTATTTTTAATCTCCATCATCTCCAACACCTTAACCTTGCTGGAAACAACTTCAACACCACTCTGATTTCATACGAGTTTGATAGACTCCCTAACCTAACTCATCTTAACCTTTCCAACTCATGTTTCTATGGCCAAATTCCAGTGGGAATCTCATTTTTAAAAAGGTTAGTTTCTCTTGATCTCTCTCGTCAAGATGACTGTTATTGGAGATATTATCAAATTCTTTACCCATACAATGGCCTCTACTACTATGTTTCATTGCCTTACGAACTTGAACAACCTTTGAAATTAGAGAAACCAAACTTCAAGACATTGATAAAGAATTTGATGTTTCTAAGGGAGCTTTATTTGGATGGAGTTGACATTTCATTTCAAAGTAGTAAATGGTGTGAAACCACGTCTTTGTTACTTCCCCACTTACAAGTGTTGAGTCTATCAAACTGTAGTTTAAAAGGACCATTATGTCCTTCACTCTCTAAACTTTCCTCTCTAAACTTTTCCTTGACGGGAACCCAATATCTTCTTTACCTTCCAATTTCATAAAAAAATTTTCTCGTTTGATTTCTCTAAGTTTGGTGAATTGCAATTTGAGCGGATATTTTCCATCACAAATTCTGTTATTACCAAAAATCCAATACATTGACATTTCAGATAATAAACAACTTTTTGGTCAGTTACCAGAATTTCCACCAAACAATGTTTTACAAAGTTTGTCACTTTCTTATACAAATTTTAGTGGAGAACTGCCTGAATCGATTGGTAACCTTAAGTCGTTGACTCATTTAGTTCTTTCTGGGTGTTATTTTTTTGGATTCATTCCATCCTCAATTGCATATCTTACTCACCTGGTGAATCTTGATCTATCATATAACCATTTCAATGGTTCAATACCTCCCTTTCAAGGATTAGGAGTTCCAAATCTTGCTTTTCTTCATTTGGATGGGAACAAACTTTATGGATCAATAAATTCTTCTTTATTTACCCTTCCATCTTTACGGGTCTTGTATCTAGGAGGAAATCAATTCGTTGGAAAAATCAATGAGTTCCCCAATGCATCATCTTCATTGATTGAGGTGTTATATATAGGCAATAATTATTTCATAGGACCAATCCCAAAGTCAATCATTCAACAGCCAAGGCTTCGATGGCTTCTTATTGAAGGCAATAGCTTTAATTCCATAAAGCTTGAGATGTTCGTCCAAATCAAGAATTTGAGGGGTCTCAGTCTATCCAATATGAGCTTGTTAATTGAAAGTGACAACAAAACCCTTACTTTTTTCCAGTTAGAGGGACTAAGGCTAAGTTCATGCAACCTCACTAAATTTCCAGAATTCATCAAAACACAAGACAACTTGGTTTTTCTAGATCTTTCTAACAACCATATCTATGGTGTTGTGCCTAATTGGTTATGGAAGACAAACTTGGGCTACCTGAATCTTGCTTATAACCATCTCTCATCTTTGGACCAACTTTTACCTAAACACACTTTTACTTCTTCTCAAGGCTCTTCACTCTCACATATTTGTAATTTACGTCAACTGTGGCGTTTCAATGTGTCTCATAACAAATTGAGTGGTACCATTCCAAATTGCTTAGGCAATATGAGTTCATTGGAATTGTTGGAACTACAAGGAAATAACTTCACTGGAATCATACCAGAGTTTTTAAAACCAAACATACTTCGGATACTCAAAGTCGGTGATAATAGATTGGAAAGGAAGTTGCCAAGATCATTAGCAGAATGCTCACTGCTTCAAATTCTGGATGTGGGAAACAACACTCTGTGTGATACGTTCCCTTTTTGGTTGGAGAAATTACCAGATTTAGATGTGTTAGACATTTCTTTGAACCAATTTTATGGAGAACTATCCATTGATTTCCTTCAAGACACTCAACTAAGGTCGCTCAAAATTGGTGGGAATAAGTTTCAAGGGAAGCTGCCAAGATCATTAGCCAATTGCTCAAAACTTGAGGTTCTGGACCTCGGAAACAACATGGTTCATGATACATTCCCTGTCTGGTTGGTGAAGTTGCCTTCCTTGAAGGTTCTTATTCTACGAGGCAACGAATTTTATGGTGAAATTCAAAAAATTGATTGTGAACGTGGTTTTCCGGAACTGCGCATATTGGATATTGCTTCCAACAATTTTTCTGGTTCCTTGTCCATTGATTTTTTCCAAAGTTTGAAGGGGATGATGCAGATGAGTAATGAAGACAAAGCTAAGCTGAAGTACATCGGAGAGTATTACTATCAAGATTCTATTACAATTGTGAACAAAGGGATTTTACTGTTCTATGAGAAAGTCTTGACCACTCTTACTTGTCTTGACCTTTCTAACAACAGCTTCCATGGGAGAATACCAGAAGAAATACAAATTCTCAAGTCACTCAAGGTGCTCAACTTATCCAACAATGACTTCTCTGGCAAAATCCCATTCACATTTGAAAACCTAAAAGACCTTGAGTCATTGGGTCTGTCAGAGAACAAGCTCTCAGGGAAGATTCCTCCACAGCTTGCAAGTCTAACTTTTCTGGCGGTTCTGAATTTGTCTTACAACCAACTTGAAGGGAGCATACCACAAGGCTACCAATTCAATACATTTTCGAATGACTCTTATCTTGGGAACCCAAAGTTATGTGGGCTGCCATTGTCAAGGAAATGCAGTGAAGTTGATCTTCCAAAGTCACCTCCTGCAGGGGAAGTTGAAGGAGAGTCATGGTTAGATGCTATATCTATTTGGAAAATTGCTTTGATAGGCTATGCTAGTGGTTTGGTGGTTGGGATATGCTTTGGATTTACGGTGCTGAATGAGTTGGGGAACAAATTGGTTTACATGTTCAAAATGTATGGGAAAAGAATTGGAAGAAGATCTACTCTGACTCCGTCCGAATTAGTGTTTCAAAATAATCAGGTAAGGATTTCTACTTTGAGCAGATAGTTGTTATAAACTACGATACATATACGTTTTCTTTTGGATTTAGGCACTGAACTAGTTTTTTTTCTTGCAGGGTATATTTGAAGCTGGACATGGAATGTAAAAATTAGGAGGAACTTGAAGCAGGCCAAGCTGAACCTGAGATTCATAACTTGAAGAAAATGGTAAAATTTTCTAACAAATATGAGCCTTTGAATCTCTTAAAATTGCTTTTACGTCACCACTTCTTTGATTCAACCTGAATTTGGTTCAGGCATATGAAAGACATTATTGTTGTTCATGTTGTCTTAAACATAACTTGTAGGATAAAGTGGATCATATCATCTTAGGATTTCATTTAGCAACCTGTGAACTTTTCTCTTATATACACTAGGATTATACTTGACTGCCACCAGCGGCTGAACTCGCTAGCATGTGAGATGTTATGAAGAATCATGGCATTGACCCAACCAACATTAATTCACTGGTTTGTAATGATAAATGGATTAGGAATAGGTGGATTTGGAGTTGATGGAATCGAAGCAGAGGCGGCAATGCTAGACCTGGTATTCTCAACCCCTTTTTCTTTATGTTCCATGAATCACTATGTAGTTAAAAAAGCTTATTTACTTTTGTTTCTAATGCATTATTTGCAAATTATGCAGTCCCTGAGCATGGTATTGCCTGGTGACGTCCAGAAAACTGCTAGATGGTGTAAGAGCAACCAGTCTGGTTTTGATTTTGACAAAGACGTTAGGTAGGCATGTTGTTTGCTCCTAAAGCTTGAAACCGTTGCATGTAAGTTGGTGTCATTTGAAATAGGAAAGCACTGAATGTATGGTACAAATTTTGTATCAGGTGCCTAAAATCCAAGGTGGCGACTCACTCTGTTTACTTCACCAAAAGCGTCTTCGAATAGAGAAATGAAAGAGGTGAGAAACGTATCATCAAAGCTAGAGATACTTGAAGACATAGTGTGGGCATGATAGGCTTCAATACTGGAAGGTAGCATGAAAGGGGAGCTAATGTCATTTCTCAATGTGCTATGTGCTTGGGAAATACTGGAAGTGCTGTCTCGTACAGAAATATTTGAAGAGCATATGGTGGGCATGGTAGGCTTCAATACACAAGCCATTTGAGGTAATCTTTCACAGGTCACTAGTCCTGAAGCTTCATTCTAATAATCATTGTTCCAAAGGTCTCAAAGAGCAGTACATTACTAGTTTGATGCAAGTTTTGGTGGGGTTGGTTGTTTTCATAACTTCCTTTTGTTAATGCAGGAAATTTCGGATTCTTTCGATAAAGACAGACGCCATGACCTCCAAGATTCCCAATCCCTTGCTTTCTGTGCTTTGAACAGCTCCTTGTTTCATCATCCCCTCACTGGCAGATTCAACTAGAACTTTGGAGTAAGAAAATTGAATGTATATAAATGTACAGATGAAGCAATATTACTATATGATAAATTTGAAACAGGCAAAGCTGAAGCAGAGATGGATAACTTGAAGAAAACTGTAAAATTTTCTAACAAAATTGAGCATTTTTCTCTTTTCAAATTGTCTTTTCCTTGAAATTATTTCGTGTAAGTTCTTCATAATTCATATTTCTTAAACCCAAGTGGTTGCATTACCCAGTCATGGTCTAGTAGATGTTCTCATGCATAATTAATTGAGATATAAAATTTTAAAGGAGATAAATAATTCATATCGTTCCTATTCAATTGACATACCTATTATGAAATATTATTTATCTCGCTATATATTTAAAAATATAATAATACACTAACAATAATAATTTTTTACCCTAGCAAAAAAATAAAATAATAAAATATTTTTTAAATATCGATATAAGAAAAATACCCAAATAGGGTAAAATATATATTTAACTCAGAAATTAAAATTGGGCATTAGAAGCATACAGAAAATTCAAAAAAAGATTGAAGGATGAAAAATCGTTGCATTGCCGAGTCATGGTCCTAGTATACATTCTCATGTGCAATTAATTAAGATATAAATCTTTTTGGTGGATAAACGAGGAAATAATATTCTTTGCACTTTTTTCATTCAATCGATATCCCTATTACGAGATATTATTTATCTCATCATATATTAAAGGATATAACAATATACTAACAATAATAATTTTTCATCCTATTAAAATAATAAAACTTTTTTAAATATTAAAATAAATAAAATATAAAATAAAATAAAATATATATTTAACCCTGAATTAACGTTGATATGAGAAATAGACAAAAAATTCAAAGAAAGTGAAAGGGTGAAAAAATAGTTATATTGTTGAATCATGGTCCTAGTAGATATTGTCATGTACAGTTAATTGAGATATAAAATTTTAATGGTAATGAGTGTGGGAAGAATGCCCTTTGTATTTTTTTCGCCTAGTTAACACCAATATCACTAGATACTATTTACATCATTACATATTAGAAGGATATAATAATGCACTAACAGTAATAATTTTTCATTATATCAAAAAATAAAATAACAAAATATTTCTTAGACTTGATCAAAACAAAGTGGTTGTATATTATTTTCATGCAGTAATGATGAAAAGAAGACTTAGACAATTGCATGCAATACCAAAGACCAAGACTAAAGCAAATAGCATCTCAACCAACTAAAAAGTATCACAATGTAGTAAAGATGGTGTAGAGAAGACTTGGACATTTACAAGTAATGCCAAAGAACAAGACTAAAGACTCATGTTTTACTTTTAAGGATATAAGTGCACTAACAATAATAATATTTCCCCCTATCAAAAAATAAAATATTTCTTCAAATATATATCAAAATAAGAAAAATACCTAAATAGGATAAAATATATATATTTAACTTGAGAAAAAAAGTTAGGCATGAGAAGTATGCAAATAATTCAAAGAAAGTGGAAAGGTAAAAAAAAAATGGTTGCATTGTCAAGTCATGGTCCTAGTAAATGTTCTCATACACAATTAATTGAGGTATAAAATTTTATAGAGAATGTATGGAAGAGTACCTTTCGTACTCTTCTCGCTCAATTGATATTTTTATCACGAGATGTTATATATCTCGTCACATACTTGAAGAATATAATAATAGACTATTAATAACAACTTTTTACCCTATCAAAAAAATAAAATAAAATAATAAAAAATTATTAAAATATCAAAATAAAAAAATATTCAATTAGAGTAAAATATATATTTAACCCAAGAATTAAAATTGTGCATGAGAAGTTGGTAGAAAATTCAAAGAAAGTGAGGGTGGGAAAATGGTTGCATTGCCAAGTCAAGGTCCTACCATATGTTCTCATGCACAATTAATTAAGATAAAAATTTTAAATGGGATAAGTATGGAAAAGTATATAACTATTCTTCTCGCTCAATTGACATTCTTATTACGAGATATTATTTATCTCTGTTATATATATTCAAAAGATATAATAGTACCCCAACTCACCCAATAAAAAATAAAATAATAAATCATTTATGTAAATATCAAAATAAAAAATATCCGATAAGAGTAAAATATATATTTAACCTATGAATTAAAATTCAGCATGAGAAGTAGGTAAAAAATTCAACGAAAGCGGATGAGTGGGAAAATGGTTGTATTGCCAAATCATGGTCTTAGTAGATGTTCTCAATTCTCATGCACAATAATAAACTCTCGATTGATCCAAGAATTGTGTTACATAATGAATTATTCTATGTAATCTATTCACAAAATTTAATATTTTTTGATATTTATTATTAAAACCTTCATAAAATTTAATGTTCATTCTGGTACTTTAGTGGTTCATGTACCTTTGAGTTTGTGGATTATCTACTTTGCTAATTTCGTTTTGTTCTTATTACCGTACGTTTAAAAAGGTTTTTAACAAGGCATACGATAAAAAATCATAAAAAATGATCAACGAAGATTTGGTCAAGCGTTAAACAATTTGGTATTGTTTAAGTAGGTCTTAATTTTAATGTATTGTGTGACAGAAAATTACCGTTTAGAGTCTCATCCACCAAAACCAGATGTGCAGCTTGTGTCAATTCGGATTAATTAAGGTAAAGCCCTAAAATACCAGTAAGACAACCAAAAAAAAGAAATACTAATTATTATAATTTAATTTCTTATTAATGCAAGTTAACTTTTTAATTTTCGAGAAATAGAAAATGTATTTTTAATGAAAAACTTTACCTAGAAAGTCACTGAATTTTTCTAGAATTTTCAAATAGTATTTAAACTTCTTGCCCCTCTTAAAATATTTTAGTATAATTGTACATGAGGTCTTGATTGATGTTCTCAATTCTCATGCACAATTAATGAAGTCTTGATTGATCCAAGAATTTGTGCGAATGAATTATTCTATGTAATATATTTCTAAAATTTAATATATTTTTAATATTTATAACTAAGACATATTCATAAAATTTAAATTTTATTTTTTTTATTTTGGTACTTGTTAATAAAGATCTATTTTTCTTATAATAATTTTAGGCTCTTAATATTTAAATAGGTGCCCAAACTATCTTTGTTGATCACTTTTGGTGTCTAAACTATTTTTAGCTCAAATAAGTACATAAAGTTTTAATTTATGTCATTTTAAGTGCCTAACCATTAATAAAAATTGTTTACCAATAAAAATGTGACAAGTGACAACTTTTATTTTTAATATATTTTAATTATTTTTAAATAAAATTAAAATTTTATGTTTTTAAATTGACAATTTTAAATTCTTACAAAATAGTCATAAATCCCTAACCCAAAATCCTCAAACTATCATCGTTGTTATCGTTTACTACCTCATCGAAGACCATCATTACCTCCGTCGGACAACCATGATCGTTTCCAAACCAACCATTACTTATAACTGACGGTAGGTATGTCAACGACTTTATTTTTTGCAATTTTGGTTTCTTTCGATATTAAGAAGTCGATCGACACACCTACCACTGATTATCAGCGAGGGATGATTAGGGGAAACGATCGTAATAGTCCAATGGTGATAGTGGTGATCTTTGATGATATAATAAACGGTGATAACGATGATAACTTGGAGGGTTTAAGGGTTAGAGTTAAATATTTGAGACTATTTTGTAAATATTTAAAATTTTAAATTTTTGTAAAAAATTATGTTAAAAATAAATGAAATTAAAAAGTAAATAAAATAAAAAATTAATAAAACAATGGTAGTTGATGGTTAGACACTTAAAATGACTAGAATTAAAACTTTAAACACTTATCTAGAGCTAAAAAATAATTCAGGCACCAAAAGTGATCGGCAAACATAGTTTGTGTACCTATTTAGATATTAAACCTAATTTTATTATTAAGAGCGGAATTTTAAAGTTCATCTTAAATCTCCAAAGTCTTAAGAAAGGATTCTCCTTGTGCCATTCAATCTATCTCAACCAGCTAATAAAATTATGAAAATTATTTTTTTCTTAATGACTTGATTTAAACAAAGTGGTTTTATATTAATTTCATACAATAATGATGAAAAAAAGACCAAGACTAAAGCCATAACATTTCATTCTATCATTTTCTTTGTTATAAAAATACACTATTTAATGAAACTTTTTTGGTTGGTCTAAGTGGTAAAAATAATACAAAATACTACATTTTAATTAAATTAAAAATCTCCAAAAATACTACGGAACACGAATAATTAAGACAAAAAGAGAATTAAGAGTTTTTTTCTTTCTTAATTGAGGTTTATGAATAATTAAGACATGTTTTTTCATTTGATATTGGTGGATGTAAAGAGATTCTATAAAAGTTTAAAAATTAGAATTTACAGTTTCCTTCTAATTACATATTTATAATATCATTACATATTTATTTGATTTTTTTGCTATATTTTTTGTTTATTCATGTATTTGTGTTTTTGTTATGTGGATTGTTCAAAATTGTAGAATTTATAATGATAAATATATTATATATACATGTCTATAATATGAAAAATTATTACATGAACCCTTTCCACTACCTAGAATATAGTCCCAACCAATTAAATTAAGACACATAATATATTTTTTTCATATCAAATTTACACATAAGCATTTGCCAAATCATCTAATTTAATATCTTTAATTTAAAAAAAAAATATTATCAAAGATTTCTTGTGTCATCTTTCTCTTTATTCTTTAAAATTTTCCTAATTAATATTTTATATAGATTTGGGGTTTAGGATTTAGAGTTTAGGGTTAGGGATTAATGGTTTAAGGTTTACGTGGTTTAGGTTTAGGATTTAGGGTTTATGTGGTTTAGGTTTAGGATTTAGGGTTTATGTGGTTTAGGTTTAAGGGTTAGGATTATGTGTTATTGTTAGGGTTAGGGTTAGGGTTTAGGGTTTAAGGTTTAGGATTTAAGGTTTAGGGTTTAGGATTTAAGGTTTAGGGTTAGGGTTTAGGATTTAGGGTTGGAGTTTAGGGTTAGAGATTAGAAAAAATTAATTAAAAAATTCAACAATAAAGAGAAAGATAACATAAAAAATCTTTGGTAATATTTTTTTTCATTTTTAAATTAAATGCATTAAAGTGGATGATTTGGATGATGCTTATGTATAAATATGATATGAAAAAATATATTATATGTCTTATTTTAATTGGTTAGGACCATATCCTAGATGGTAGAAAGAGTTCATGTAATAATCTCTCCTGTAATATGTACCAACCGTAATAATTTTTTTTGTTTTTTGAATTTCTTCCAAAATTTTCCCAGAAAAATTTCCATCTTTACTTGACCTCAATTATGTCCCTGGTAAAAAGGGACACAAATGTTTTTTTACAAGGAATTGAAAAGTCTTCAATTTTTGCAAAGAATGTTCTCACTCCTTGTGCTATCAATCTCTCTCTCCCAACCAACTAAGAAAATTTTCACTTTTGTCTTTGTAATGACGAATTTAATCCAATAGCGATTAGGGCCAAAGACCATGCAACGCTAAAGACCAAGACTAAAACTATCTCTAACCAATAAATTTGTAAAGTTTATAATAAACCGACTAATTCATTAGCGGAAATTTTATATTTCTTTTGTGTTTTATCTTTTCAATAAACACGAAGAAAGTTTCCGTGTGAAAATTTAAATACCTTTCTTTCATGAAAGTTGTATTAGTAAATATGATATCATCAAAATTTCCTCTTCATATATTCGTTCATCTATCTCATACAACTAATATATTTGTAATATTTTTATCATTTTAATGACTTGACTTAGAACAAGTGGTAATACATTTATTCTCTTACAGTAAAGATTGGTTAGAAAAGACTGAACATTTACAGGACTAAGACTATAATCATTTCTTAACTTTAAATATTAATACTGATTTGTCTATATAAATATTTTGCATTTGAAGCAATCATCTTACACAGCCATAACCCATAGCTAGTAAACATGAAGACTCTTCATTTTCTAGTTTCAATCTTCTTTACCTACTTTTCTCGTGTCTCTTTTTTCCCTTTCTCTAGCTGTTCTCCCAAAACAATGCCTTGATGATCAAAGATCATCCTTGTTGCAACTGCAGCAGGATCTTTTCTATGCACCAAATTTTACTTTCTCTTCTAAATTAGAACTTTGGGATGTAACAGTACTGATTGTTGTTGGTGGGAAGGAGTTACTTGTGATGCTTTTGGTCATGTCATTAAACTTGATCTTAGTTACCAAAACATTTCAGGCAACTTTCATTCCATATTCAATCTTCATCATCTTCAACACCTTAACCTTGCTGGAAACAACTTTAACACCACTCTGCTTTCATACGAGTTTGGTAGACTCCCTAACCTAACTTATCTTAACCTTTCCAACTCATGTTTCTATGGCCACATTCCAAATTGCTTAGGCAATATGCGTTCTCTGCATTTGCTGGACCTACAAGGAAATAATTTCACTGGAATTTTACCAGAGTTTTCAAATGCAATCCAACTTTGGATACTCAAAGTCAATGACAATAAATTGGACGGGAAGTTGCCAAGATCATTAGCAGAATGCACTCAGCTTCAAGTTTTGGACGTGGGAAACAACAAGATGAGTGATACATTCCCTTTTTGGTTGGAGAAATTATCAGATTTGGATGTGTTGGACATTGCTTCTAACCAATTTTATGGAGAACTATCCATTGAATTCCTTCAAGACACTCAACTCAGGTCGCTCAAAATTGGTGGGAATAAATTGCAAGGGAAGCTTCCAAGATCATTAGCCAATTGCTCAAAACTTGAGGTTTTGGACCTCGGAAACAACATGGTTCGTGGTACATTCCCTGTCTGGTTGGTGAAGTTGCCTTCCTTAAAGGTTCTTATTCTACGAGAAAACAAATTTTATGGTGCAATTCAAAAAATTGACAGCAAAAATGGTTTTCCAGAGCTACGCATATTGGACATATCTTCCAACAACTTTTCAGGTGCCTTGTCCGTTGATTTTTTGCAAAGTTTGAAGGCAATGATGCAGATGAGTAATGAAGACAAAGCTAATCTGAAGTACATCGGAGAGAATTACTATCAAGACTCTGTTACAATTGTCAACAAAGGGATTGAAATGTTCTATGAGAAAGTCTTGACCATTTTTACTTGTCTAGACCTTTCTAACAATAGTTTTCATGGGAGAATACCGAAAAAATACGAGTACTCAAGTCACTCAGAGTGCTAAACATGTCCCATAATAGTTTTTATGGCGAAATCCCATCAACACTTGACAACCTAAATGACCTTGAGTCTTTGGATCTCTCACGGAACAAGCTCTCAGGGAAGATTCCTCTACAGCTTACAAGTCTAACTTTCCTGGAGGCACTAGACTTGTCTTACAACCAATTTGAAGGGAGCATACCACAAGGCTACCAATTCAATACATTTTCATATGACTCTTATCTTGGGAACCCAAAGTTATGTGGGTTTCCATTGTCAAGGGGATGCAATGATAATGATCTTCCAAAGCCACCTCCTTCGGGGGAAGATCAAGGAGAGTCATGGTTAGATGCTATGTCCATTTGGCAAATTGCTTTGATAGGCTATGCTAGTGGATTGGTGGTTGGGATATGCATGGGATATACAGTGTTGAATGAGTTGGGAAACAAATGGGTTTTCAAGTTCAATAGGTATGAGAAAAGAAATAGAAGATCTACGAGACTTCGTCCGAATTAGTATTTCAACATAATAAGGTAAGCATTTCCATTTTAAACTTGAGATTTTTTCTTTAAAAAGATAATTGTTGTAAACTACAATACGTATTCTTTTTAAATTTATGCCCTGACCTATTTTTTCTTGCAGGATGTACTTGAATTAGGACATGGACTGTAAAATTAGGAGGTACTTGAAGCAGGCCAAGCTGAAGCAGAGATCGATAACAATGTAATGATACATACAGACATGCATACAAGTTCAAAATTATTCTTTCAAATGAATAAGCCTGTGGCACTGAGTTTGTTTCTCAACAAATTTGCAGGTTAACTTGGAATAGCTCGGCTGGCGGTGGAGTTGGAGGAATTAAAGCAGAAGCAGACCCTGAGAATGGTATAAAAGCAACCAGTATTGTTCTTCTGTTCTGTTACAGAATGATTCTTCAAAGAGACACCACTGTGAGAGGCATACCTTCATAGGAGATGAAGACATCAATTTGTTGGGTTTCAAATTAAGAATCTGTCTGTAAAATCTCTACCAAACATAGATGAGAGATTTCCTTGTAAGAAGAATCAAATAGTTGAATGTTCAGAAGGTGAGATTTAAGAGAAGCAAGCAATGGACTCACTGCTCGCTTCATCATCTTCTCACTGATTCAGCTGTAGAGATCCAAATGGATTTAGAATCTGCAAATTGGATGTCAATAATTGTACAGGTGAAGCAATTTTGTTTTTAATCTTTTATGTCCGTTTTACGGTTTATGTCCGGATTTCATGACCAACCCTCACATTTTAATAACACAAACATTGCAAACTTCATATATATAAGAAAATCAAACTGACCCAAACATTGCAAAAATGGAAACACAATCCATTTGCATCAACATATTAATAACATAAACATTTTTGTTTTAAATTTCACTCAATCTGCTCATTATCTTGCAGCTCTTCTCCATGTCAAGACTGGCTTTAACCTTCACTCTTGACTTTTACATGCTCCTCTTCCTTCACGTTTACCTCAAAATTCTGTCAAATCATGAACATAAACAAAAATGTTAGATGGAACAAAGCCATAAAACTCTCGACCAAGGCTCGAATCGCACCGACAGAGCTTGTCGGATCAGAGTTTATAGGTCTATTAATGAAAGAAAAGTGAAGAGTTACAGGGCTGTAGATGGAAATCTTTGCAGCTTTGGCATATCTCACATATCGCATCAGATCTTCATAAGTATAGAAATGTTGATCTGTGGCTGGACACAGGTAGTGCTGCAATCATCTCAATTTATTGTTAATCAATTCAAATAAACACTTAAAATTATTAATCCAAATCATTTTTATTCATTAATCTAAATTAATTACCTTGACCAGAGTACCATCATCTCTGAGCTTGGTATCCAAAACCCATCCTTCAGGGATGGGACCAGGCGAAACCTTGATGTCTTTTTGGTCTTTCTGGTCACCCATTTCCTGCAACTTTCTAAACACCCCAACTCTGCATGAAAACTATGCAGCCAAATGGATTAATATATGGGTGTGGAAAATGAAGAAAACCTGGGTTTGAACCCACGTGCTCGGCGTTGTTTCGTCATAGAAATTGGAGATAGAAATGCAGGGCAGGGGGAATCGAGTATAATGTGATGCTTCAGTTTCAGTTTCTTGCTTTGCTGGTTTTTTGGTTCATGCAAGAAATGACAAAAACGAGAGGAAAATACTAGTAGAAATTTTCTGCCTCTCAATCGAGTCCTTTGTTCATGCTCCTGATAAAAAATCTTAAAAATTGAATTTTAAACTCTAATTTTAATATTTTAGGTCTTAAATCTTAAATTCTAAACTTTAAAAAATATATCCTACCTCCAATTCTCTAAACTTTAATCATAAACCCTAACCTTAAATCCTAAACCTACTAATTTAAAGAGGACGCACCAATAGAGACACGATTAAGAGATAGACGATTTACAACTAGAAAATACACCCTTCACTAGATTATGGGATCGGTTACAATTTATTAAAGAATATTCCGATTACAAATATTCTGATTTATATTAGGCTAGATATATATGATTTAGTTGGTGATATATAATCATTAAACGTATATTAATTAAATAAATATTTTTATAATTTAGTTTTTAGATATATTGTTTGTTTTGTAATCATTGTTATTTTTGTAATTGTTATTTGAAATCTTATATTACTTAAAGGCTTAAAACATGTGTTTTCACGTACTTTGTTAATTATCTCGTCTAGATTAAGGCAAAAAATTTAATAAAGAATTTTTTGTTCTTAGGTGATGGACATCATTCCAAGGGAGAGTTTTTAGTGGATTTAGTCCCTATTTTTCTCTTTTATTTGGGTACATTATATTTGTAATTTCTTCTTTTGTTTTTTATTAAATCTAAGTGTTGTTAATAAAAAATATAGAATTGAAATATTTAATCTTAAAATATATAGATATTCTCTAAATTTATTCTCTATTTAAAATAATTCAATAAATTTAACCTTTTATATTTTTAATTTTGAAAATACACCCTCCCACTGTCCAACTATTTGTCGCATTCCATATTACACCCATAAACTAAATAACTGACATATAAAATAAATCTATAGACAGATATTTCACTACTGGACAATTGATAAACTAATAAAAATATTTATTATGACTAAGAATGATAAACGGATACAATTTCACGGATTTCACGCCCTACACGTGTTAAGTGGAGCGAGTATGGGAATAAATCTAGTAAGTAATCAGAAAGTGTAAATGTCAAAAGTCATACCTCGTAAGTAGTGAATAAATAATAAATTTTAGATTTTATTTGTCTCACATTTGTTTGTCCCGTATTTACCCGTCCGTTATACACGATATGAATAAGGTTGTTTTAATAAAATGATATAATTTATATTATAAATATTAGGTGGCATGAGATGAATGAATGTGTTTGTTATCATTCATGTGAAATATGTTTGTAAGTATTTAGTATAATTTTAGAATGATTAACGCAGTTAAAAATTAAGTTAATAAAAATTTGTCTAAAATTTTATGCATAAAAAGTGAGTTAAAAATCAACTAAAAATGTATATAAAAAATAATAAATAATAAATGGAGTATATTGTTATTACAGTAAATTTAGTTTCGTTTAAAAAAAATTAATATCGATTTATATTTTGAATGATATAAACTTTTAAATAATTAGATATCGAAAAAATAGTAATATATTGTTCCTAATACTAGTTCAACAATAATTTTAAAAATACATCATAAATTATACAAATCAAATTAAAAATACTACCTTATATATGGATAGAAAGACATTTGAGTCTAATTTTTTTGGAGCAAACTAACTGAAGTTTCGAGTTATATATTATGAGATAAATAGATTTTTTAAAGTTAATACAGACGTACTGGATGGTGGGTGTAAGTTGAATTTGAAGATGTAACCGTATGAGCGGATGTAGATTTGAAATTTATACAATTCAAATTAGAAATACTACCTTATATGGATAGAAAGATATTTGAGTCTAATTTTTTTTTGAGCAAACTAAATGAAGTTTCGAGTTATATATTATGAGATAAATGGATTTTTAAAAGATAATACAGATAGGTACGAACTGGGTGGTGGGTGTGAGTTGAATTTAAAAATATAACCGTATGAGCGGATGTAGATTTAAAATTTATATATTTCAAATTAGAAATACTACCTTATATGGATAAAAAGATATTTGAGTCTAATTTTTTTTGGAGCAAACTAAATGAAATTTTGAGTTATATATTATGAGATAAGTGGTTTTTTTAAAGATAATACAGATAGGTACGAGCTGGACAGTAGGTTTGAGTTGAATTTAAAAATATAACCGTATGGGCAGATGTAGATTTGAAATTTGTATCCGTCATAGGTGATGTAGATAAAAAAAATATAAGTGGATAAGGATGAGAGAGGGGATATCTACACCCATCGGTCTTATTTATAATCCCTAATTATAACTAACATTATTTGGTAATATACACAAATTTTTAATACGAAGGGTTAAATCTATTAAATTATATTAAATTTTAATTAAATTATTAAAAATTATAAACTTTGGAACTAAAATTCTTATTATATAAAATCAAAATAGAATCTATTTTAATTAAGGTGACAAAATAATATGATTGTAATAAAAATTTAATAAAATAATTAAATTATAATCTTAGAAAAGTTGACTCATGTGTAACTAAATACTATTAAAAATCCTTTGCTCCCTGGAGAAATTATATCATGGGTAAGTCTCACCACGTCATCCATGGACCAACCACTAAAAAATATTCAACTCATCATTTTTTTCATATCATAATTTTCTAAGTAAATCTTCACTCATATTTATTGTTAATTTATTTTAAAAATAATTTTTTAAGTAAAGATTCACTTGAAAAAAAATATGACATGGATAAAATGATGAGTTGGATGTTTTTTAGTGCTTGGTCCCATGGACAAGTGGTGGGACTTACCCATGATATAATTTCTCCTAGTTATGTTTGTTCTATGTTCAATCTTAAAAATACTTAAAAATAAATTTTAAACTTTAATTTTAATTTTTATATCCTAAACCCTAAAATATATAGTTATCTCTAATTCTTTAAACTCTAACCATAACCCTTAACTTTAAAAATGTGGACGATTTTCACCCACTAAACACGGGAGCTCTCAAGTTTGGTGGAAAAATCGACAGTTAATTGACAGCAACTCGGAACATGATGGGTGATATAAATACTAAACTCTAAACTTTTATTTAAATCTTAAATTTTAAATTTTACGATTAAACTAGCGGCGGATGCATGTATTGTATTGGGCGGGCACAGGCCCACCCTAAACTTTTAAACTTCACATATTCGTCTTTAAATTTTTTAAAATTTTATGAGTTAATCCTTAAATCTTTTAATATTTATAAGTTATGTCAACCGTGAAAATTTAAAATTTTATATGTATCTACCCTCAAATATTTTTTTAGATCTACCATTGAATTAAACTCATAAATTTTAAATCTTAAACTAAATCTCTAAACCATAAATTTTATAAATATGTATAAACTTTAGTTTATACAAATTTCCGTACTAAAATTTTTCTTATAGTTATGATTTTACTTGTAGTTATATTTATAACTTTAAGAAAATATATTTACTTATCACAATTTAATGATTTATGTAGGAGTGATCAAAACTCGGTCCAATTAAAACAATTTAAAATCCTAATGAATTAATCCTAATCCATATTTAAAAACAAAAATTGTTAATAAAAACATTGGGTAGAAACAGATAGAAGAATTTTCTAGGTAACATCCTTAAAGTTTAAGCCAAAATATATAATTAAGTTGTTCATCAAGAGGTTTTGTCCTAATATATGATTTTGTGCTTTATTTCTTGTTTTTTCGTGGGAAAAAATGGCACTTGTACTTGATAATAACAATGTGTTTCCATATTCTAGTTTGATTCATTTTCAATTACATCTAATTATGTAATCGATGTGTTTTTCGTGTGTAATTAAAATAGTTTATCATATTATAATCATATTTAAAATATGGTAAAACTATTTAAACGAACACTTATTATGTTGTAATTATGATATGACCATCATACTTTTAATTATTTGAACGTAAATTTATATAGTTATGTATTTGGTCTTATTATTTACGTATTATATATAATTTGGTTTTAGTTTTAATGTTATTTAATAAATTAATTATTCAATCAAGTGATGACATCTGTCATCAGTAGATCTGAGGTCTTTAAATATATTTATTTGATTTAATAAATTTATTTTTCTTCTGTCAAGTGATACATAACATCACCTAATTGGAAGAGAAAAATAAATATATTAAATTAAATAAACATGTCTAAAGTCCTCCAATTAGGTCACGACAATTACCACAACATCTCCCGATTAGAAGGAGCTGAATTGATAAAATGTGTAATTATATAAATTTATTTCAATTGTCACGTTACCTCCTCCTTTAAGTTTTAACGATATGTGACATGATTGATACTAATTAAATATGTACATGGTCAAATTAATATAATTAAACGTATAGTGGTTATATTGCAATTATCTTATAGTTATGTGATCATTTAAGTAATTTACCCTTAAAATATTTTGTATTTGTATATATTTCGAGTAGCTTTCACCAGCTTACAACTGTCGTCTACAGAAATCCAAAACTTTTCTTTGAGTTATATGCTAGACTTGCTGGTAGATTGACATAGAACAAAGAAACCATGAAAGACAAAACAAATCATAACCCTGTCCCTTTGTCTTTCGCAGTATCTTAGGATTTATTGCCGTGTTGGTCTGAAACTGGAGTAATGGCACGACATATTGTTGTCAAATTCCATTGACTTTCCTGGTAATAATCAAAGGAATACAAAAGGGTATATGCCATTTGATACCCAAAGCTCTTAAGAGACATCTATGTAATTAAATACCTTCGATTACTGATCGCCATTGATTCATTCAATCACATTACAGACTGGTGCTTTTGTCTTCCAAAGGTCAGGCGATTCTGAAACTCTAAGAATTATGTAATGAGATGAAGAATACAAAGACCAAGAGTGGAACTGTTGGTTTTAATGTCTTTTTTTGACCTTGTTTCAGGTAAAAAAGAATCAGAAATGTCGAACAACCAGCTCGGAGTTCTTCATGCATTGGATTCTGCAAAGACACAATGGTACCATTTCACTGCGATTGTGATTGCAGGGATGGGTTTCTTTACCGACGCTTATGATCTTTTCTGCATCGCTCTTATTACAAAACTGCTCGGTCGTATTTATTACCATAAAGAAAATGTTGACAAGCCGGGAACATTGCCTCCTAACATCGCGGCTGCTGTTAATGGTGTGGCCTTTTGTGGGACATTAGCCGGTCAGCTTTTCTTCGGTTGGCTCGGTGATAAATTAGGCCGGAAACGTGTTTACGGGCTTACGTTGATGCTCATGGTGATATGTTCCATTGCTTCTGGACTTTCCTTCGGGAAAACCCCAGAGGGTGTCATGGCAACGCTTTGTTTCTTCAGGTTTTGGCTCGGTTTCGGAATCGGGGGTGATTATCCGCTCTCGGCCACAATCATGTCTGAATACGCCAACAAGAAGACTCGTGGGGCGTTTATAGCCGCGGTGTTTGCGATGCAGGGGTTTGGAATTTTAGCCGGTGGGATTGTTGCTCTGATTGTTTCCGCTGCATTTGATCATGCCTACAAGGTCGATTCGTATGATGTTATCGGGCAAAAGTCGACCGTGCCACAAGCGGACTATATTTGGCGGATCATACTAATGTTTGGAGCAGTTCCGGCTCTTCTCACCTACTACTGGCGAATGAAGATGCCAGAAACAGCCCGTTACACCGCCCTCATAGCTCGAAACAGCAAACAGGCCGCCGCAGACATGTCCAAGGTCTTGAACATGGAGCTCAAACCTGAAGAAGAGAAGGTAGACAAGATACAGACTGCGGAATCCAACTCTTTTGGCCTATTCAGCAAGGAATTTGCCAAACGCCATGGACTACACTTGCTTGGAACAACTACAACTTGGTTCTTATTGGACATTGCCTTCTACAGCTCCAATCTGTTCCAAAAAGACATCTTCACTGCAATTGGATGGCTCCCGAGTCCGAGATACATGAGTGCAACTCACGAGGTTTATCGAGTCGCGAGGGCTCAAACACTTATCGCACTCTGTGGTACTGTCCCTGGATACTGGTTTACCGTAGCATTGATCGACCGCATCGGTCGGTTCACGATCCAATTGATCGGCTTCTTCTTCATGACAATCTTCATGTTTGCACTAGCCATCCCGTACCATCACTGGAAATCTCACCACCCCGGCTTCCTCATCATGTATTCATTGACATTCTTCTTCGCAAACTTCGGACCGAATGCAACCACATTCGTCGTCCCAGCTGAAATTTTCCCTGCCAGGTTGAGATCAACCTGTCACGGGATATCAGCTGCAGCCGGAAAAGCCGGGGCAATTGTCGGTGCATTCGGGTTCTTGTATGCTTCACAAAGCCAAACTAAACCCGATCCAGGATACAACCGCGGAATAGGAGTTAAAAATGCACTAATGGTGCTTGGTTTCGTCAACTGTCTCGGCTTTCTTTTCACTTTTCTGGTACCTGAATCCAAGGGGAAATCATTGGAAGAGCTGACAGGTGAAAATGAAGAAGATGATGGGAACCAGCAGACCAATTCGGTTGAGAAAGTTCCTGTCTGAACTATAACAAGTTCAACTTGGATGTTTCAGATCAGAACAAGAACAAAACAGACAGGAGATGGAATAGAATAAGTAAAATAAAATTAGCTGTGCATGGGATAATCCATCCTAATAGCACTTAAATTGCTTAATTATGTGCTTTATTTTTAATAATGATGTGATTTGGGAGGACCCCAGTTCAAAATAACAATTTGATATTATTATATATTTGTAATTTTGTTTAAAGCACGACATTTTTTCTAATTTTTTTTTGGATAATTAGAATGTAATATTTATTCGTATTTTTTTAGTTTTATAATTATATATGTATTTTACGAACAAAGTTGATTGAATTAGAACTGTAAATGAGACGAGATGGATTGCGAGTTACTTGAGCTTGACTTAATCAAAGCTCGATTAAAAATCAACTCAATTAAACTTGACTTGAGTTCTTAATGAGCTGAGCCGAGCTACTTGATATCTGACTCGAAAAGCTCGTGAGTTACTCTAAACTTTAATATACTATTTTTTAATTTTTTTTAATTTAGGATTTAAATTGCTAACTTAAAACTCTAAAATATAAACCTTAAACATAAGTTTAACCCTAAAATTTAAATTTTAAACTCTAAACCTAACAACTTAAATATCTAAACCCTCAACTAACACGACTTGTGTATTAACGTTTTTCTAACAAGACTTTAAATGAGACATGACAGGTGATGAGTTATCTGAGTCTAACACGATCGAAGATTGATTAATATTTACTTGATTAGATTCAAATCAAGCTCGAACTTGACTTAAGTTCTTAACTATTCGATTTGAACCCATATTTCTTAGGCTCGTTAAAAATTACTCAAACCCAAACTCGACTCAAAATCTTAATAAATCAATTCGAGTTTAATATTACTCAAATTTAACCCGACTCATTTACACCCAAGATTAAACACAAATCTTTTAAAAGAAAATATCATCATCATTTTCAATAAAATCACATGTAATTTAAGTTTCTTATTTTCAAAAATTCAAAGTTGATTAAACACAACATTTAGTTTAAATTCAGATAATTATACTCATATAATTTATAAATAAAATAAATTCTAATTTTAGATAAATTTTACATATTTGAATTGGGGTAATTAAACAAATACAAATATGATTTTAGAAACCGAATATATAATATTATGAGTCATTCACGTCATGTAATTTATGAGACCAACCAATCAAAATATTTATTTGATTGCTTTTTTATTTTATTCTTTTTTAACAAATGAATCTTTATTAGGTAAAAATTATTTTTAAACACAGTAAATATTAGTGAAAAATTATTTAATAAAAAATAAAATAAAAAATTAAATAGATATTTTTAATTGGTTGATCTTATGAATAACATGGTAGGAATGACGTATCATGTTAGAAAAGAAAAACCATATGGGCCTTTCGCGGGCCCAATCAAACGGGACAGACGTGCTTATGTAATTCGATTGAGCGCGTGAGGGTCACGTTATTTGCAAGTCCAAAATATAAACGGGGAATCCTAATTCCATTTAGGGATTGTAAACCCTAAATTGAAGGGAAGAAAGAATTCCAGGTAAAATCAAGGAACAAGATTCATAGCACAACAATGTCGGATGCCTACGAGAAAGTGAAAGGAGGTAGATTGACCTTTAAAGGAGGAAGCTTAGCCACTCGGAAATCAATCGACAAAAGCAAGAAGAAGAACAAGAAGAAAAAGATCGCCGACGATGATTCCCAGCCATCCCTCGACGCCGCAGTGGAAGGTTCCGAAACTGGTGGAAGCGATATCTACACCATCGACGCCGCTAAAAAGATGAAGTACGAGCAGTTGTTCCCTGTCGAGGCTAAGAAATTCGGCTACGATCCCAAAAACCCTAAAGCCCAATCGGTGGAACAAGCGCTCGATGACCGTGTTAAGAAGAAAGCTGATCGTTACTGTAAATGAGGTTCTCTTGTTGTTGATTACTAAACTTCTGTACTTTTGGTACAATTTTTACAGAATTAACTAATGATTATGCTTTGTTCTGTGATTTTAGAAAGTGACCATTTGATTCATCTGTTGAACATATGCATTGTTTTGTGTTCATCCATTTGTTTCTCTTCTTCAGCTAAACAAATTGAATGGGTTGCTGCCATTGCTGCCATCCCAGGATTTCAGAAACTAGTAATTTAGCTCTTGCATTTCTATGATTAGTTGTGATATTCAAGATCATCATCACCAAGCTCTTCTACCATTAGTTTCATCTGTTTGTATATCTATGCCTCACTCTTTTTATTGCTCTCTGGCTAAGAATTGGATTGCTTCAATTGCTTTCATTCCTGATTTCAGAAACTAATAATTAAACTCGGACCTCTCGATGCTAGCTACGCATTATGATTAAAACATTTGCATAGTTTGTTACAATTTCTTTGTCAAGGTACGCAGGTGACATATGTGCTATGTTCCTCGTTGACAAAAACCCGAAGATGAGTTCTTTTGTTGAGCATGTGTGATTGCTACTGCAAGTTTCTAAGCATGTATGTCACTCCACTTCTCATTTTGTCTACTTATACCAATGTTCGGAACATATTCATACATGATTACGAGGATATGAACATCCCAGGATCTTGCTTATAGATGATAAAACATAGTAAAAGTTCAACATTTTCAGTGTCAGCCATATACCATGTTTGGCTCTTATATCTTATTTCAAGTGATATAGATATTGTTGTTGTATTTTTTGACTCTGTTTTTCGTTTTTCTTGAATTTGGTCCAAAATTTAGGGGGAAATGTTACAAGCTTTATGTAAACTTATACATTCCTTAACGAACACAAACAAGAAATCTTGAATTTATTTATTTTCATGTTCATTCATTTGTTTAGTTAAAGTTAAACGAACAAATATGAAGACACCTTTGTTGGTGTTTATTCCGTTCGTTTCCGGGCCTACTTTCTCCAATGACTTTAGGACAAGAGAAGTAGAAGAACATGAGGATAGTATAGGTGTAGGAAAAAAAAGGATGGACTACATGAGCCATTAGAGAGGAACTAATATTGTAAACATCAATTTATTTGATAAAACCAGATAGGAAAATCATGGAGTAATGTAGAAATTAAAAATATATAATGATTAATTAACAAGGGTGACGACACATGCACATGTCGTTCGGAGATTGGACCGTGTAGCAAAACCCATGAGCATCTTGCCCGAACTTGTCCCGGCATACACCGAAGCATTCGTTTATTTCACACCCTCCACTATGCCCCAACACATCGCAGCTTCCTATTGCATCTGCCATCTTTAATTCATTCCCTTAAAAAATTAAAAATATATATAATAATATTAGAAATTGAGGGGAAAAATCATATGAAAATGAACTCTTAAATATTACCTGTGGTAATGAAGAGAATGATGAGGAAAATTGCAGAGAACGATAGGGTTTTCATTTTTTTACCAAGTGGTTTTAAAGAGAATACTGAGTGAGATGAGGAATGCTTTGCTTGAGTAGGACTATTTATAGGGGAAATTAAATATATATTTATAGTAGTAATTTCTTTGTACGTTTCTCTAGGAAAGTTTGTAAATATTTTTTATTTCTTAAATTAATTCTTTGTGGATTTGCTTTTACAGGAGAAATTATATTATATTACGTATAAGTCTTACCACGTGTTTATGAGACCAATCACGAGTAACGGGTTTCAGGTCGGGTAAAATCGGTTACAGATTATTTCAGGTTGATTTGATGTTTTAACTCAATTTGGGTCGGGTGCGGGTCTATTTTAAGTCGGGTCCATTTCAGGTCGAGTCCGTTTCAGGTCGGGTTGAAACGGTTTGGGTCTGAATCGAATAATTAACAATTTCATTTCAAGTCCAGTAGATTTTAGGTCGGGTTTATTTCAAGTCAGTTTTGTTTCAGGTTGAATTAATTTTGATTTTATATTCATAGTAATTTAAATTATTAATTTTGAATAAATACTTAAAAAATGAATAAATATTAGATCATAAAGTTAAATATTAAAATTTAAAATTTAAAAAATTCAACATTAACTTGTAAGGACTCAATTATAAAAATTAAAAATTAAAAACATTAAAGTAAATATGAAAAATTAGTAATAATCAATTTAAAAAAATAACTTATAAGTTATAAGGACTAAATTATAAAAATTATAACTTAATAATAATTAAAAGCATTAAAAATTTATCTTTAATACAATATAAATTTACAAAAATTGATACTATTGACAACAATTAAACACAAACAAGCTTTTCAATATTAACAAGCATACAAAGTAAGTAAAATAGGTAGATCTTACTCTTGAATTTGGATTGGTTTATCAAGCCCAATCCAAACTCCCAAAATCTTTCTTGAACCAAAATCGAGTTCCAAAATATTTTTTCACTCACCAAACTCACATAAGTAACCCGAAAAGTCGATTCAAGCCTCCACTCTAACCGAAATTGCGTCTGAAACTTTTACAATGTCTTACCTTGTTTCTAAGCAACCAAAAACAGATTTTTAACCTCAAATCAGCCACAATAACATCATCAAACAATGACTTACAAACCCCTCAATATTTTCTCATCAAACTCGAGCCAAAATACCTATAACCCTAAACTTTCGGACTTCAACAAAACACAACAAAACCCATTGATTTCATCACCCGAACAACATCAAAACTTGCTCAAATTATCCCTAAACATAGTTATAACATCAGCCCATCATTTCCACCCTAAAACACCCCAAAAACTCAAGTTCTCAACCTCTAAAAATATCCATAAAAATCATTTTGGGAATACCATTAAAAACCCAAATTTTAAACATATTTTGGCACCAAAAGAAGTTTAAAAATATCCTTTTTAATACCCCTTTAAAACTTATCTGAGAATTCCTTTTCAAAACCCATTTCTAACATGAAACTAAAATCTCAAGGGATAAAAACAAAATTCATGCTATAATAATGTGAAGAACAAGAAGACTAAGTTAAAGAATGATTTACCATTTCAAAATCACCTCTCTGAATAAGAAAGCATGTTCTTGTAATATGGAAAACCTTTTGGAAAAGATGATGAACAAAAAGGTGTCTCCTTTTTGAATGAAAACCCTTTTTTGTTAAATTTTATGTCTTCCATGGGTGTTTTGGGGGAAATCACATAAGTGGTCCCCCAGTACTCCTCTTTTCTTTTAAAATCCTTTTTTAAACCATTTTTACTTTAAATGGGTCCCAAAACATAAATTTTGAAAAACCAATTTAAAATTATATCCGGTTTAAACTCTTAGACCCAAAATCGGGATGTTACATAGTCCAGCCCATATATTCGAATTAAACCATTTATAAATAATAGTGAACATAGGATGAACAACCAACAAAATAACAGTGAACCAACAAACTATTTTCAAAATATGAACAACAGACAGAACCTAAACCCTAATATATAAAGCATATTCAAAGAACAATACAAAAACATAAAAGTCAAAACAATGATAAATTCACAGAAAAAAATAAAATAAATATATTAGACTCAAAGCAAACAAACCCTAAAGCTTAAACAATGGTTTAATCTTGTACTTGGTATTGTTAAACTAGTCCATGACGTCCTTTAAAAACCTCCTTTGACATCAATAGCATCTCAGGTCGGGTAGTTCAACCCATATACTCGGATTAAACCATTTACACAAATAGCAGAGAACAAACAAAAGAAATAAAAGTAAACTAACAAACCATTTTTAGACTTTGAAAAACCAAAACAGAATTTTATATAAAGCATATTCAAACAACAATACATAAACATAAAAGTCAAAACAATGATAAATTCACATGTGTTTAGAATAAAATATATTAGACACAAAGCAAACAAACCCTAAGGCTTAAATAATGGTTTAATCCTTGTACTTGACATTGTTAAATCAGTCCATGAGGTCTTTTAGAAACCTACTTTGACACCAATAACATCGCAAGTCGGGTAGTCCAACCCATATATTCGGATTAAACCATTTACAAATAAAAGTGAACATTGGATGAACAACCAACAAAATAACAATGAACCAACAAACCATTTTCAAAATATGAACAACCAACAAAATAACAAAGAACATGCGATGAATAGAATCAACCAACCAATCAAATAATAATAAATACAAAGCAAAAAATATAATAAGTACAAAGAACTTACAGAGATAATAAGAAGAGATAAGTATCCAAAAGAATAGGAAGAATATAAGAACTTACAAAACAGATTCAAATCTAACAATGATGAACCTGGAAAAAAATAATTAATATCTGAAATGAATATAAAAAATAAAAAAAAATACAATGAATTTACACAAAATACGAAGGGATAGGTATCTTAAATGTTGAAGTTTTGGAAGGAATACGAATGGATAAGAAGCTGAAGGGTTTATGGATTAGAAGAGTTTAGGGTTTGAGGTTTATGATTTTAGATTAGAAGTTTTGGATTTAGGGTTTATGGATTGAGGTTTGGGATTTAGGGTTTAGGGTTTGGGATTTCGTATTTTTGGTTTGGGGTTTGATCGAAATAAAACAGGTTTAAGAAAGTTGGATGTTTGTTGAAGATCTGGAATGAATTTCGAAAGAACAGTGTTTGAGTTCTTGAGAAAAAGTGGTGTTTGATGGAGAAAAAACAATGTTTAAAAAGATTTAGTGTTTGTGAAAGATCCGGAAGGATTTTGGGATGAACAAGTGATGAATAATGAATAAGTGTTTCAATCGCAAAACTTGAAGAACTTTGAGAAAACTGTGTTTTTCCTTGAAAGAAGTAGAAGATTTAGTGAGACAAGCAAAAAGAAATTCGGGCAAAAATCAAGAGAATGAAATCTAAAAAATAAGGCTTTCAAATAAAAAAATAAGTTTAAATATTTGACGGATCGAGTTAAAAGATCTGCGTGTTTTTAAACAGGTCGCGCCTAAATATTCGGATCTCGCACCGTTATCTACTGTGTTTTTAATTTCTTATAATTTGGTCCTAATTAGTCTAAAATTTAAATTTAAATTTTCTTTTCTTTTAATTTAGTCATTGTATTTATATATTAATATATTATGTATAATTGTATAATTTATATTTATACTATGTATAATTGTATATATATTTATATAATATATAGTATTTATATAATATGTATATATTATATAATATCTATATAATATAGTATTTATGTAATATTTATATTATATAGTATTTAATTATTTATATAGTATGTATATATTATATAGTATTTATATAGTATGTGTATATTATATATTATTTATATATTATATAGTATGTATATATAATATAGTATTTATATAATATGTATTTATATAGTATTAATATAGTATTTATATAGTATTAATATAATATTTATAATATATAATATTTATATATGATATATATATATATTACATATGTATAATATATTAAATATGTATAATAATTAATATGTTATATATGTATATATAATATATGTATAATATGCTAATATACATATATTAATATGATATATAACATATACATATATATATATGTAATATATGTATAATACAAATTACATATACATATAACATACATATATATATATAATATACATATAAGATATCACACATATATTATATATATATATACACATGTATATGTAGTATATGTATAATTGTAATAAATATAATATAACATACTTACATACATATATGATATATATACATATTATATGTATATGTATAATATGATACATATATACATTAAAAATTAATATATATATATATATATGTAATGTATATATGTATAATACATATAAATATAACATATATATATTAATATATATATTATATATACATATAAGTATATAACATTACATTATTAACATACATATGTATTATGTATATATATGTATTTGTATATATATACATGTACTATATACTAAATATTATATACAATTATACATATACATATGTTATAATATACATAGTATATAATATACATTTACTAATTACAATATATACCTATACATATATGATATATTGATATATATATTAATATATTAATGTACTATGTATATATACATATAACATATATATATATGAATATTAGAATGTAGTTATGTATTATGTATAATTAATAATTGTATACATTATAAATATATTATACATACATTGTACATATCTAATCACTATACACCTAACTATCAATATATATTATATAAATATTTATATTAGTTATTAAATTATTAATGTATTATATATATAGTGTTATGTATACAATATTTTAATATATATTATAATTTTATTTTTTATATATACTATTAATTTATTTATAGTATCATTTTATTTGCAAAAATAGTATTATTTCATAAATGGTATTATGCCATAAATGGTATTATTCCTTATTCTAGTATTATTTTATTTTTAAAAATAGTATTATTTTATATATTATTAATTCATATATAGTATTATTTTATTTTCAAAAATAATATTAATCCGTTTATAGTATTACTTCATATATAGTATATTTTTTACATACAGTATAAATTTCTTATATAGTATTAATTTTATATAAACTATTATTCTATTTATAATATAAATTCTATATATTGTCAAAAAATTATTTTTTTCATTTTTGAAATATATTAAACTATAGTATAATTATAAATTATAAATTTATAATCTATAAAATTTAAATTTTTAATAATTTTAATTATTATTAATTTATAATTTTTGTAATTTAGTCCTTATAACTTAAAAGTTAATTTTTTTTGAATTGATTATTACAAATTTTTCTAATTTGCTTTAAAGTTTCTAATTTTTAATTTTTGTAATTGAGTCCTTACAAGTTAATGTTGATTTTTTAAATTTCAAAATTTAATCTTTAACTTTATAGTCTAATATTTATTCGTTTTTTACGTATTTATACAAAATCAAAACTAATAATTTAAATTATTATAAATTTAAAATTAAAATTAATTTGATCGAAACAAAACCGGCTTGAAATGAACTCGACCTAAAATACAACCGAACTGAAATAAACCCGACCTGAAATCTACCCGACCTAAAATAAAACTATCAATTATCCAAATTGAACCCAAACCGTTTTAACCCAACCTGAATCGAGTCAAAACATTAAATCAACCTAATATGATCTGTATCCGATTTTACCCGATCTAACAATACTCGACCTGAAACTCATCTGAGTAACTGTTATTACATCCCTAGTTACAATTTTTTTGTGAAGGTACGCAGGTGACATATGTGCTATGTTCCTCTGTTGACGAAAACCCGAAGATGAGTCCTTTTATTGAGCATGTGTGATTGCTACTGCAAGTTTCTAAGCATGTAAGTCACTCCACTTCTCATTTTTATCTGCTTATACCAATGTTCGGAACGAAAAATTATATCACGAGTCAGTCTCACTACGTGTCCATGGGATCGACCACTAAAAACTACCTATTTTTTCATGTCATATATTTTTCCCAAATGAATTTCACTTGAAAAATTAAAAAATAATAACGTAGGTAATTTTTAGCGGTCGGTCCCATGAATGACGTGATGGGACTGGCCCATGATACAATTTCTCGTTTGAAACATATTCATACATGATTACGAGGATATGAACATCCCAAGAACTTGCTTATACATGATAAAACATAGTAAAAGTTCAACATTTTCAGTGTCAGCCATATACCATGTTTGGCTCTTATATCTTATTTCTAGTGATATACATCCCTTAATGAACACAAACAAGAAATCTTGAATTTATTTATTTTCATGTTCATTCATTTGTTTAGTTAAAGTTAAACGAACAAATATGAAGACACCCTTGTTGGTGTTCATTCCATTCGTTTCCGGGCCTACTTTCTCCAATGACTTTAGGACAAGAGAAGTAGAAGAACATGAGGATAGTAGAGGTGTAGGAAAAAAAGGATGGACTACATGAGCCATTAGAGAGGAACTAATATTGTAAACATCAATTTATTTGATAAAACCAGATGGGAAAATCATGGAGTAATGTAGAAATTAAAAATATATAATGATTAATTAACAAGGGTGACGACACATGCACGTCTCGCTTGGAGGTTGGATCGACAAGCAAAACCCCTCAGCATCTTGCCCGAACTTGTCCTGGCAGAAACGTAAGTATTCGGATTGTTCGCACCCTCCACCATGGCCAAACGCACCGCAGCTTCCTATAGCATCTGCCATCTTTAATTCATTCCCTGCAAAAAAATAAAAAAAAAATATAATAATAATATTAGAAATTGAGGGAAAATTATATGAAAATGAACACGTAAATATTACCTGCGGTAATGAAGAGGATGATAAGGAAACTTGCAGAGAACGAAAGGGTTTTCATTTTTTTACAAAGTGGTTTTAAAGACGAGGAATGCTTAGCTTGAGTAGGACGATTTATAGGGGAAATGAAATATGTATTTATACTAGTAATTTCTTGGTACGTTTCTTTAGGAAAGTTTGTTATTTGGAAGGAAATGTTTTGAAGAAATTATATTATAAGAGAAATTATTATATGAACTCTTTTCACTACTTAAGATATGGTCCCAACCAATTAAATTAAGACACATAATATTTTTTTTTCATATCATATTTACACATAAGCATCATCCAAATCATCCACTTTAATGCATTTAATTTAAAAATGGAAAAAAATATTATTAAAGATTTTTTATGTCATCTTCCTCTTTATTGTTTTTTTAATTAATTTTTCTAACCCCTAACCCTAAACCCTAACCATAAATCTTAAACCCTAAACCTTAAACCCTAATCCTAAACCCTAAACCATAACCATAAACCCTAACCCCTAACCATAAACCATAAACCCTAATCCTAACCCCTAACCCTAACCCTAACAATAACACAACCTTAACCATAAACCTAAACCACATAAACCCTAAACCTAAACCACATAAACCCTAAACCACTAATCTCTAACCTTAAACCCTAAACTCTAAATCCTAAACCCCAAATCTATATAAAAAATTAATTAGGAAAATTTTAAAGAATAAAGAGAAAGATGACACAAAAAATCTTTGATAATATTTTTTTTCCTTTTTTAAATCAAAGATACTAAATTAGATGATTTGACCAATGCTTATGTGTAAATTTGATATGGAAAAAATATATTATATGTTTTAATTTAATTGGTCGAGACCATATCTTAGATGGTGGAAAGGGTTCATGTAATAATTTTTCATATTACAGGGTAAATTAAATATATATTTGAGGCCATGTTTATTATTTGTAAGGAAATGTTTTGAAGAAATTATATTATAAGTTAATTTTATCGTGTTATTTACAAAATTAATTATTTTTATTATATTATATTTATTAAATTATTTTTATTATATTATAGGGTAAATAAATTGACTTACGATCTATAATATTATAATAATATTTTTAATAGGTACAAGTATAATTACATTTGAATTTAATAATTTTGAAAATTTCAATTCAAATTTTTTAAAAACAATACAATCGATAAAATTTTACTATTTATATTTAAAATCTAATGTTTTTCGTTTAATAAAATTATTTTTAAAATTTAAACCCAACTCCAATCTCTATAAATACATTACCGGTATTCATAGGATAAGATTTAGTTATATGGTGTAAAATTTATTTAGTTTTACACTAATTTATAGTCATTAGACGAGTAAAATGAATGGATAAGATTAACGATAAAAAATTGTGAAAATTATTATTTTAAAAAAATTAAAAAATAATATAATCATTTATGATCATTATCTAACTATCCAAAATATGAAAATAGTATAAAATTAAACGTGTTTTGATTCACTTATGTTCCGTAAAACTCAAGTAGTTTTATAGTATTCCATGTATGACCATTAGACGAGTGAAATGAATGAATGAGATTTCACTCATTTCACTCATTTAATGGTCATAGATTGGTGTAAAACTACTTGAGTTTTACGTAGCGTAAATGTGTAATTAGATTTTATCTCTCTGAGTATATTCTTTGTATAAAATAATATACAATCCTTTTACAAAATTTAAAACGGAAACTTTAAACTCTTTTCTTTAAACTTTAAACCTTAAATCTTAAATTTTACCCATAAACATTAAATTATGTATCTTAAACTCTAACTTAAAATTTTAAATTCTAAACCCTAAAGTTAAAAGACTTGCGTACTTTAAAGGGCTTGTGTATTATTTTGGCAGGAATTTATTTAGATTGTGAACAAAGTTTTGACTTAATCTAATTAATTTTTTAAATCTAAAATAAATATATACATTTCAATTAAATTTTTCACTTCATTCGATCGAATGCTCATTTTATTTTATTGTAGTTTTTTAATATGTTTATTAGAGCGAGTTTAATGATTCA
The DNA here is from genome assembly GCA_035048815.1 of Abelmoschus esculentus. Taxonomy (NCBI): domain Eukaryota; kingdom Viridiplantae; phylum Streptophyta; class Magnoliopsida; order Malvales; family Malvaceae; genus Abelmoschus; species Abelmoschus esculentus. The sequence continues at coordinate 17,518,813 of JAUCBN010000028.1, read as the reverse complement.
TCCTTTTGTATTTTATTTCTCATATAAGAAGTAAACATTGATCATAAATTTTTAAAGTTGTTTATGCTCGGGACAAGAATCAAAACCTTGACCATAACCAAATAGATAAGAGACGTAATTTTTTTACGTAACTTTAGGGGTTAGGGCTAGGGTTTAGAGGTCGGGTCGGGTGATTAAAAGTAAAATCGGGTTATGTTGGATCAGTTTTAGGGTGAACATTTTTCGATCCGACCCAACTCGGTCTATTTAAATATTTGATATATAATATTTGATATTTTTGTTATTTTTTACTTATCAAGATCGGGTTTATTTAATTTTTTTATTAAAATATAGAGATCGGATTGAAGTTAGGTTATGATTTTTATAATGTTAGGTCTAGAATAAAGAATATTAAAACCAAGTTAGATCAGAAGGCTTAAATTTCGGATCGAACTCGAAAAGGTTAAAAACTTGAAGCTTGTCGAAGGGTTTAGCAATGGTGACAATATTGAGTGATTAATTTTTAATAAAATTAAAGTTATTCATTAATAATTTAATATTTTTCTTAAAAATATTATTTTTAAAGGTCCAAGATTGGTTGACCACGTTAAACTTTATAAACAAAATTAATTAAACACCTATTTTTTTCGTAACCAATTAAATCTCGAACAAATAAGTTAAATTAATTAATTTTTTTATCATTAATTTTTGATGATTTTTTAAACATATTATTGAAATATGACACAAAATAGTTCGATCACAATTCGTTTATAATTATTTTTTAAAAAAATAAAAGTTTTATAAGTTTTTTTAAATAAACTTCTATAAAAAAATTTCAAACAAAATATATTATTTTTTGAAAACATCACGTGATAACACAATAACACGTTTTGTTTCACTAACTTATTAAAGTGACTATCCGATTGAGTTGAGTGAAGTATTTTTTTTTTGTTGATTGGATTGACGAATTTTATTTTATTATTCAAATTTTTATGCGTAAAATCTTTTGAGTTGAGTTCATAAATTTCAGTCAAATAGAATCGAGTTGTTTGAGTTTTTGTTTAAATTTAGTTACAAATATTTATAATTTTATGATATTAATTTCAATTTAGAGACATTCTAAAATCATATACGTTATATATAGTGTGTAAGTAAAATTTATAATGATATTTAATAAATTAAATATAATGTAAAATTATATAATATTTATAATATTATTTTTAAGGGTAAATTATACGGATAGTCACAATACTATGGGTTTGATATCAAAATGGCCATAATACTTTAAAAATTAACGGACTGATGACGTGACAGTTAAAAATACGAGTTGTAATCCGAAGACTGATTATAGTATAAAAAAATAAAAAAAAATGATAGGAAGAATGAATTTATACGAGTTGTAGTCAGAAGACTAAATAGAATAAAATTCAAAGTTGAGAGACTAAATTAAAATAAAAAAAAATTGTTTTCAAAAAACAGAATCGAAATTACATAGATATTATACAGTATACATCATAGATGAGCATGTTGTTCAAATTTAGTTAAAAAATTAAAATGAACGAAAGAGGTGTGTAAAAAATAAGGAAATCGCGTGAAATGAGGGATTAGACTCGAACTAAAATTAATCCGTTAATTATCAAAAATTTTAAATTAATTAAACAAACAAATATTATTTTATTGTTATAATCATATTTTTTTTCTAAAATCTAGTAGAGTTTATAAAATATGAATCAAATAAAAATAAATTCAAAAATTAATTAATTTTTAAATGGAATTTGAATTTATCCGCCCAAAATAAAAAAGTCATAAATTAACTATATTAATCATAATAACATAAAACAATAGAACTATATTTAAATATTTAAAATTTTATTATGTAAAATATGTTTTTTTTTTTATAAACGATTAATTTTAAACTAGTTTCTGTCATTAATCCGATATTATATATAAGAAATTATAACCGACATTTAATTCAATAACTACTTTTAATTATGTGAAATATATTTTTATTAGAATTTTAATACAACCAAAATTTGTAAACGTGTTTTATTGATCAACCTACATCTAAATGGTTTACTTGTCAAACAAGTAAACTTAGGGTTTAGGAAGCTTTTCACACCTATATATACATATGTACGTATACATTATTTGATCACAATAGCCATTTATACTTGAAGTGAGTATCCAGCCGGTGTTGATAATGGCAAGCGGCGAACCGCAGTTCCAAATGTCGGTGCAGCACCGTCTAACTCCAAACATGGCTCCTCAGCTTCCCAACGTTGAATTTCTACTTCAGATTCGTACGTCTGTTCAGGATGATCATGGCTGTGTATGGGAGGATCCTTGGCAGCAGGATACCCAGGAGGAGATTGTAGTTTTGCCGGAATCCGTGTTTGGCTCTGAACTACACCGTAATGTCGTCTCTCGTTGTCTACTCGATGCAGGATGGCTCGATCAAGGCCACCGTGAATTGGTATTGGATCTCGCTTTCTCCGCCTCGAACTCAATTATAGAGAAGGAGAAGAAGAAGAATCAAAGTAATACATCTAATGACACGTTGAGGATAATATTTCGAGTCGAAAAGATCGTGAGAATGGAATATTATGATGAGTTAGAGGCCACGGCGATGGAGTTGTCGATGCAAGAAGATCCGACACCAGTCCCTGCGACGAAAGAATCGATCCAAGCTTTAAAGAAAACGAAGCTTGTTGAAGGGTTTAGCAATGGTGATGATATTGAGTGTATGATTTGCATGGAAAAGTTAGTGTCGTCTGAAACAGAAGATGTCACATGTATGCCATGTTCTCATCTCTTCCATGGTGATTGTATCGAGATGTGGCTGAATACCAGTCATCTCTGTCCATTGTGTCGGTTTCCGATGCCGACAGATGCCGGAAAACATTAGGGTTTCTATTTTCAATCAGTTCTATTTTGTAATGTTTACCGTTAAAAGTTCTGGTTGAAACACATGGAGAATTACTACTACTTTTGATATCTTTGATTTTTTCATGAATATTTTCAAAAAAAAAATATTTTTAAAAGATAATATTAAAAATATAAATTGAATTCATAATCCAAACTTAGCAGTTAGCATTAATAACTTAAAAATGGAGATTAGTTAGATGATGAATCTAAAACCCTGCCAACAGCCAACTTGTGGAAATATGTTAAAATAAAATTAAAACAAAATTTATATCGTAATCGTTATAAAAATTATAAAAATTTTAGTATTAATTTTTTGGTATATATCAAAACTTTTATGTATTTTTAAGAATTTTGATATGTATCAAAATTTTTATACTTTAAAAAAATAAATTTTTTATAAAAAAAATAATATATACTAAATTTTTTACAAATAATATTGAAATTTTAGTACATATCAAAAAATTAAAATCAAAATTTTTATAACTTTTATAACAATTTTAATATAAGATTTATTTTAACTTTATTTTAACCAGATTCACCTTAGATATGCCAACTCATAGGGGTGAGTATTCGATCGAGTTGAGTCGAGTTGAGTCAAAAAATTTCGAGTTATTCGAGTTGACGAGTCATATTTTACAACTCAAACTTTATTTGAAATTTTTTCAGTTCGAGTCGAGTTTTCGAGTTCCTATAAATATTTAATTGTAATTATTTATCATGTTTTAGTATGATTTGATTCTAAATTAAACGACTTTCTCTAATCATATAAGATATGTATATAGATATATTTTTTTCATATGTAGCAATATTTCTTTATATTTTTATATATAAATGTATATATCATAAAAAAATTGATAGACTCGTCTCAGACTTAAAAATTAATCCTTTAATTATTAAAAATTTCGAGTTATTCGAATTTTCATTTTACAACTCAAACTTTATTTGAAATTTTTCCGAGTCGAGTCAAAATGAGTCGAGTATTTTTACGCCGAATCGAATCGAGTTATTCAATTTTTTCGAGTCGAGTCGAATTTTACTCACCCCTACAAACTCGTGCAAGAAATAAAATAAACTTTTTGAAAATCACCCATCAATTCAAAACCATGACTGTCCGTACGATCTCCATTTCCCAAAATAAAGAATCTCAACCGTCCACCGATTTAATCCAACGTCCACAAGTCGCCTTTCCCGTAAATATTCTTCCCATCTTTCCAACTTGCTTCTCTTGCTTCTTCTCGCGAATCTCTTCTTTCTATTTTTTTAAAAATTTCCTCCTTTTTATCAATAGAACGAAATATAACCCTAGAGAAACCTAAATAGATTTAAAAAAGGGTGAAATATTGTAGTTTAATTAGTTTCGTTGAAACCCCAAGATCTGATTTGTCGTAGAAGGTTAGTTTCCAATTCATTTCCCTTTCAATTTTTCCTATTATTATGTATTTTGTTTTAATTTTTGTGGTAAAATATGAAGAATTTCTTTATTGTATATCCGTTTGATTTACTTTTTGAGCGATGGGTCTTAAAGGATAAGGTCAAATGTCAATGGGATGTTTGTTTTCTGTTGAGGGCCTTTAAGGATAGTACATTATGATGCTTTTATTTCCTCAAATATATGATTTTTATATTAATTTGTTGCCAATGTTTGATCTTTTTAATGATGGAAAAATGAATCTGATTGATGGGAAATGCTATGTTGTTTAAATAGGGAATTTAAGTGCTATAATTTTAGGGTATCTTTCTTGGGTATTAGTTTGGATTTTGGTGCTGGATCTTTAAGAAGATACCATTGGCCGGATTCTTTGGGCAAAATGGGTTTAAGGGAGGTTTTGAAGTGATGAAATGGGATTTTGGTCTGTAATTGGATTGATTAGTTGATTACCTATTTTTCTTTATTTGCTAGAGGTTTAATGCATTCTATATTTCTATTCTGAGTTAATTTTTAGAATTGGTAATGATACTAAACTAGTACCTTGATTTTGGCATTCGCTTCGGAACACTTGAATTTGAGGAAGATGCTGTTGTTGTATCAAAGTTCAAAAGTTTATTGGAATTTGATAAGATTGGTGTTCTTGCAGGGATTATAGAAGTCTGTTTCTGGCTGAATTGTTTATGTAATCTTCTATGTGCTGTGTAGCTTTTTGCTGCATGATGCCTTGCCATATTGGAGAGCGATGTCGGACAGGACATGGAGGTTTAATGATTTTAGAGTTGATACCATCTGTAGAAAATAAGTTCTATAGGTGATTAGCTAGTTTCACCTTTAGTTTAGAACTGTTCTGGAGTATGAAGTATTCTCTTCTTGCAGAAAGGTCAGTGGACTTAAATAGAGATTGACAGTTAGAAACTATTTTTAAGAAAATATCATATTAAGAATTGAAAATTACGATGGGACAAGCTGGTTTACATGGATTCTAGGTGGCAATATTGGGGCTGCTTTTTTTTTACTTATTCTCTAGATCTAAACCTATCTTTGGATTTAAGTGTGCTGGTGTTTTATTTGAAACAAAAGAGATTGCCATTGAATAAGTTTAAGAGGGATTGGAATACAGGAATAACTTTAAGATTGCATTAGATAAATACCAAGAATCCAGATGGCAAAGAAGATTTTACAAGTTCAGCTGAAGCTGATGTTAAAGGTTTTACCTTCAATTAACAACATTGTTCTTATGAAACTACAGGCTAGAATATCAAGTGATTTGATTGTTCATATTCTTCTTTTTTCATATCTTTGTTATGCCGGTATGCACAAGGGTGCTTAGTCATTTGACCAACTAGTAAAAGGGTTACTTTATGTGCCCCCCTCAATTGGTGTGCATATGCTGTATTTTAATGTATTGTGACGTTGGTCTTTAAGGACATCCGTCAACTACACATGTTTCTTGTTTATATGGCCTTCATTTTTATGTGATCTCATTATCTCAGTTCTGTATGGATGTTAATTGCAGGTTTGTGACAGTTGTGTAACATTTTTGCAAAAGGTGTCTCAGTTGAGCAAGCATATATTTTTGGCATATTCAGTACAAAATGGAAGATGGATTGTCAAGCTTTTGGGGTCCTGTCACATCCACGGACTGGTGTGAGAAAAACTATGCTTACTCATCTTACATTGCTGAGTTTTTTAACACCATATCCAATGTCCCGTGCATTCTTTTGGCATTCATTGGCCTTGTAAATGCCGTGAGACAACGATTCGAGAAGAGGTTTAGTGTCCTTCACATATCTAACATGATACTTGCCATTGGGAGCATTATATACCATGCCACATTACAGCACATGTAAGTATTTTTTTCTTTCACTTACACTTCCATTATCATCCCCCCAAAGCTTCAAATATTAGATGAAAGTCTCCATCATAGATCCAGTTTTAGAAAACAAATAATAATAAATGTTCCTTCTCTTATCACACTTACGTACTTTTGGAATTTGGTAGAAATGTTTTCCTCCTGTCTCCTAAGTAAAAGAAATATGCATAAAGCTTCTTTTGCTTTTTCTGTTTGCTTCCAAGTGTATTGTTGTGGCTCCCTATGTTCTATGGTTCCTTTAGCACATCTTTTCAAGGAGATATATTGGACCAACACCTTATGTTTTGCCTTAACTTGAATGGGTTATGCGGATAATATATAATCAATCAAATGTGTAATTTATAATGTTAAGCTTTTCCTAGGCTTTGAAACATGTCTTAAGTTGCAAAATAGAAGGTCTATCTTACAGGGGAATTAATTTGCTGATCATGTAGATACATTTTATTGTTGTTTATTGTTTTGGCTTAAAGCTTTTACTCCTGATAGAAAACCAGCACCTATGGAAAGTAAACTTGAGAAACATTTCTCATGTTATCTATTTGCCAAGTTGATTTGAAATGTAAAATTTCAACTTATTTTCAGGCAAAAGCAAGGTGATGAAACGCCAATGGTGTGGGAAATGCTTCTATATTTTTACATCCTCTACTCACCCGATTGGCACTATCGGAGTACAATGCCTACTTTCCTATTCTTTTATGGAGTTGTGTATGCAGTGGTCCATGCCGTCTTCCGCTTTGGATTTGGCTTCAAGGTGCATTATGTCGTTCTCTGCCTTATCTGCGTCCCTCGCGCATACAAATACTACATCTACACTAAAGACGTCTCTGCAAAGCGACTCGCAAAGTTATATGTAGCAACTTTGTTCCTGGCAAGTCTTTGTTGGCTATCTGACAGGGTATTCTGCAAGGAGCTATCTAATTGGTACTTCAACCCTCAGGGTCATGCTATATGGCACGTCCTCATGGGCTTCAATTCATATTTTGCCAACACATTCCTTATGTTTTGTCGCGCTCAGCAACGAGAATGGAATCCGAAAGTCGTCCATTTCTTGGGTGTTTTCCCTTATGTCAAGATACAAAAAACAAAGAGCCAGTGAAATCTCTGGTGCATGCAGGTGAGGTACTCTCTCTTAAACCTGGTTAACCCAGTCTGATTTTGGAACTAGCTGTTGTTTTGGGCAGGTCAGAGGCATAGGATTCACAATTCTTTTCTACCTTGTGTCCTTAGAAGAAGATATATATATATATATATATATATATATGTTTGATGTAAATGATTATTTAATGTTGATATTATTGATGGGATATTGTTTTTGTTTTTGTTTTTTGTTTACTGTAACATTAGTCTTTTTTGCCTAACAATGGAGAATGGAAAGTTGTTTGCACCTTATTTACCTCTTCAGTATCTATGCAGGCCCTTTCATGGAGATATCATGCATCAAATTGTTTGCTCAAAGTATCCAAAGTTTTTATTTTGTACACTTTTAATCATCGTTGTTAAAAAAATGTTGGCCGATCTTGTTGCTATATGTGATTCTCTTTTTTTATATGCCTCGGTCACCGTCGTCGACTTCCGTTTGTTGCCGTTGTCCGATGAAAAAAACAAAATTAAGTATCGAAAATTTTATTCTAATATGACTATATTGCATTACTTATTTAGAAGAGGGACTCAAAACATAATTAAACCATTTTATTAAAGTCCTGCTTACCCCCTTTCACTCCCCTATTAGCGTAAAGCAACCTAAAAATGAACATGTAAACCACCTGCATTTAAATTTTAAAGAATCGTATTAATTTTAATTTTGGTGTCTACAATTTTTTAATTAGGTACTTGAATTTAGTTTTTTATTCAAATTAGTACAAGAATGTCTTCTTTGTTAAATATGAACCTGAATTTGTTTTCATTGTTCAAATCGATTAAAAACCATAAATATCAATCTGAATTAAAATCGATTAACCAAGTTTAAGGATCTAATTGAAAAAAAAAAGTTTTTAAGTATAAAACTGAACATTGAAATTTGAGGTATCAAATTCGAAATAAATATTTACTTTGGGGCTAAAACTTGTGAGCAAATTAGAATTCAAAGAAAAACCCTAATCAATTCAATTGAGCCTTCCCTCCCTTGGTTCTTCCTCCTCTTCTAGGCTTCAAGCTGCCTATTGCCGGTTCCGAGTTCCGACCGAACTCCTCCGCCGTCATTTTGAAGTGCCGCCAAGTCTATGTAACATAGACCAATGGCCAAAGAAACGCCAAAGAAACCTGGTCCTCCTAAACTAGTTACGCTGAATAACGCATCGAAACTGGTAAATATCTCTTTCGCTCTCTCTTTTAATCGTAATAATGTCGATGAATTTACGTAGTTTTTGGTAAAATCGTTATGAATGATGATCTGGGTTTCTACTTTTCACTATGTTAAAGTCTTGTTATTCATCATTGCTTAAATTGTAGAAGAATTTGTTTTTCAGTGTTTGGGTCTGAACATCTGGGATTGTAAGGTCCTCGGAAAGAAAATATAGCGCTTTGTTACTAATACATGACATGGAGATATCGAGATTTGGTTATATTATTGATGTTTGAAGGAGACCAAGGAGTCTTTAGGATATGGGTTTAAGGTCCTACCCTGTTTTAGATTAGTTCAATCTATGTACTGGTTGATTCTATTTTTTTCCATTTGGATAATGAATGTAATTATTTTGCTGTATTTATTGAGGATTGTGTGATTATGATCATAGTCTCTACTCATATATATTAACATAATGAAAAAGAAAAAAAAAAACTTTGGTTATAATTGTGTCATAAATCATGATCAGTGTTGTTAATGCGCCTAGACACAGTTAGGCATTGCCCTCAGGCCTTATCGGGAAGATTGCATTCGACGGTGCGCTCTTTTTCTAGGATGATAGGTGTATGGGAAGAAAGCAGATAGTTGTATAGGTTGCAGTTATGTTTTTCATAATTGTATTTTTACTAGTAAGAAAGGAGATAATATTGAATTCATGACTTCTGTAATAATTATAGTATTTTTTAACCACTCTAATTTGTAACAACGTATATGGGAACATAATGAAATCATGCATATCGGCCAACAAAGGAAGGAAAAAATTTAGCATGGTTTGTGGTATTTAATTGGCTCACTATTTATAGTTTATTATCATGATTATTCATCTTAATCTTATTCCATGTATATGCATAGACTTGCATGCAAAAACACTCAATACCTGCACCTCTCTTTCTGTACCTTGTGAGTTGTGCCATATTATACAAGTTCTAGTGTCTAGACTCTAGAGTGCAACTACTGCTCTTGCCCGTTCCGGTTATGTTGGAATCCAGGAATCACAGTTTGTTCTTTCTTTTTGGAAACGATCGACCAGTTTATTAGTTTATTTTTGACATGAGTGGTTTACAGGCTGAACAATGGATAAATAAAATGAATGGAACTGCACATGATGAAGTAGTGGAAGTAGAACCAGAAGCTCGGCCAGAAAGGTCAGTGTGAATATCTTCTATTATAGCCATATCATGTATTCATGCACCATTCTCATAGGCTTTAAACAGGCTTGGACTAGGAGCAAAGGTTCCGCGTCAATCAAAAATAGGACTCTCTAATGACCCAGTTGCGAGAAAACTATCTGCCAAGTTGGGTGCTGGAAAAAGAAAAGCATCCAAGAACCAGGACTCCACTGCCCCTTCTTGTAGAGACCCAGTCAACGAAGATGATGGTGACGAGGACTTAGATAGCAGAAGTAGTGCATTTTCTAGGAAGAGAGCCATTCCTCTGACTTCACAATTGCAGGTAAAGAAAAAACTGAAGTAACTTGTAGCCTTGAAATGACTGAATGTAGCAAAATGCTATGTATTTTGTAGTGTATTTAATGACTTGTAAACACTTTTCCAAAATGGAAATAGACAAGAAATTTGAAGCTTTTGTTCTTCAGATCAATGATTAGTGTATGCAATATTCTTTTAAGAAGTTACATCATCATGGTCCATGTGTGATGTGTTTCCCAATGTGAGCACTTTTTGGGAAAATGCCCTTCTGTGGCCTCTTCATTTCAGCAGGGCATTAGTTGAAATTTGACTTGGCTTCTCTTGGGTAATTTAATGGTTTCCTTTATTGATTTCTAAATGAATGGTTGGTTCTGTTTGGAAAACGTTTCATATGCCCCTTTTCTCCATTAATGGCTTGAATTTCATGGGTTTAGTTGCTGACAATGGGTAGGTAGAGACTCAGTCACAGACTACGGAGGTTGTGACATTTCCTAATGAATTATTGGACTGTACTTTGGTAGGACCATGCTTTCGCATGGTATTTAACAGCACTTTAGTTGTCAACGTGAGCATGATGGCATGATGATGAAATAGGTAACATATCAAAATTCAGGCTTATTTAGGTAATAAAAGGATAAATGAGCTGAGTTATATAGTTATGCACGTACATACATACATACATACATCATACACACATTATCAGGCAAATGAAATATTTCAAAGTAGTCAATCACTCCACTCCCCCCCAAGTAAACAGGTACAACATAGGAAGAAAAACAGTTAACTAAGCCCTAGGAATGAATGAAATCAATCAAAGAACACACCATTCACACAAGCAAATACACACTAACCCCCATAAATTCTATCACTAAGAAATAGCAGTTTTCATCGCTTTGCACCAGGAGAAATGATACTGTAGTGTAATTATTGATTAAACTAAACCAAGAAAGGTCTCTGAAATCAGGTGTTCTTTTCACAATGGATCTCTGCACATGAAACAGGAAAGCTTCAAAGTCACTAGTAAGATCTCCGGGTTGATAGTTATTCGACGTGGCAAGGTTACAAAAATACCGTTGCAGTATCCGATAGAAACACTTATAAGGATAAGTTGAATGAAGCCCTTCTTGCTTTTTTGGGACTTGATTAACTTGCTTTTCTCCCACTCTGACCCATTGGAGAGATGCATTATTGGTAGAAGTATGAACAAAACTGAGTCGGTTGCCTGCCTTGGAAGTTGGTGTCACTCTTCTTTCCCTTCAGCATGATATTCACATTCAGGACTTACATTCATGTAGCTTGTTATGGTGTCTTCGACTAAGTCGTCAAGGATATCTTCACTGGTTTCAACACTGATAAAGTCTGCATCGAGTCGAAGATCCATCCATGTTCCTTTCTTGGCCAAGTCTTTTCTGACTACCTGGTCCAAACTATGAGGCAACGGCATCGGGAGCACGTGCCAATAAACTCTTTGCCGGATCTCTTCGATTGTATTTTTCATGTTCGGGAGAGGCCGGATGTTAGTTTTAACAAATGACACGCCAGGGGTACCAAAATAGTACCCACAAACCTCCACGAGAACTTCGTTAATGCAGTCAAAGAGCAGTTTCTTGTCATGACAAAGTTGGTTGGGCATGTATTGTACCTCATCGAGCAACAAAGGGTCAAGAAGCTGGTCTGAAGAAAGTGACCTGATGTAGAGTTCATCCCAGTCAAAACTTGAAGCTTTTAGCACTGCCTTTACATGCTCAAATATTGATTCCTTATCATCCATGCATGTTTTAAAACGATTACTGTGGTTTACAGAAGAACCATGTTCTTCGAATCGAATTCTTAACGGTTGTATGGATGTTTCACCTGAAGATTGGTTAAAAAATGGCATTATCCGAAATGTGGCACAACAAAGTTGAAAACAAATTCAGAATGTGAAATAAGCATAAGGCTTTTCTCGAATGCCTACCAGAAATAGATCTGATACTAGCAGGGCTGATAATATCATCTGCAAATATTGGCTCAAGAACAGATACGGGACTCGGCCGCTCCTGTATATCACCAACACTCTCTAGACCTTCAACCTTATTGGTGACTAGCGAGTTTGATGGAGATGCTAATGGAGAAAACGACTGTTGGTCCTCTTCAGACAAGTCCTGAAGATAAAAGAAAATGAAACCAGTAGGACAGGATATAACCTATACAGTGCATGCAACAAAATGGAATAACGGGGAGATAATCAGAAAAGCTCTATGTTTCAAGCATTGTGAATATTCATCACTATGAGCTACTTCTTAATCGCATCAAGATACATATACACAAGCAAGTGGCATTACGCTACCTGTTTCGAGCATTGCAGATATTGTTTTTCATCACAAACTTCAGATACATCAACAATTTTGTCATCTCGAGTAATTGAAGAGTCACTTGTCCAAGAAGCATCCAAGAGCTTAGTTTCCTCCTGAACCATCATTTCCGTTTCTTTAACTATACACACAGCACCTGCATGGTTTTTTATGAAGGTAAACTATTAACAAACCTCAATATTCATGATTGCATCATAAATTAAATAGATGCAAAATAATACCTCCACAACTCGTTTCATCTTTAGTAGAACAATCATTTTGATCCTCTCTGTCATCATTCACAAAAATGTTGAGTTTATCTGAAACTATATCATCACCTTGGACTTCATCATCACCGGTTTTATTATCAGAAATGCAAGGCTGGATCTCCAGTTCCTCGACTGCTTGACTTGTATGACTGATATTGTCGAGTTCTTTGTTTCCATCCACTCTCAGGAATTTGTCGGAACCAGAAGCCTGTGGAGTTATAAAACCAGGTTCCAAGCTCCTCCTAGGGCTGCTGACAGGGGAAGAGTTATAATCAGGGAGAGAAAGAATCCTTCCCAAGGTTTTAGAGACCCGTCTGCTTGAAAGATCCACATTCTTGTCTCCATTTGTTAGCATCTCGGAAAGATGTTTCTTTGCCTGGATATAGATGTTTGAATGCCTGGAAAAATTAGTCTCCATATCTATACTCGTTTCTGAGCCCTTTAGCTTGCTCATCCTCTCTCCTTTTTTGACACTAGTGGAAGGTTTGGCAACTCTTTCAATAAAGAAATGGTCTTTAGTTGGAGAACTGATATATTCCTTAAATCCTCCAGCATCCCCCGGATTTCTCCGCTCACCCGAAACTCTTTTGGATATTTCATCGGTGGGGATTCTATGTTGCTCTCTTCCCATAGCATGTTTCCACTTTCTTCTTATTTCAGCTAGAAAATAGTGGGAACCAACTTTCTCATTCGGCTCTCGATGCCTAATGATGTGCTTGGGTTCTGGCAATGAGCCATGGCTGCTTCCAGTTTCAAGCATTTGTGAGCATGTAGGCCCAGGCTTCAGAACTACAATTCTAGTGGAAGCTTCGGAAACCTTATGTTTGTCCAATGAGTCTCTTTCCTGAGACTTGGACCTTCTTCTAAAGAAATTCAGTTGTTTTCTATTAACAGGTTCATTCGATTGTTTTAAACCAATAAGCTCCTGCTCTGAAATGTTGGATCCGGCAAGAGGCTTAGACTCGTCATCTCGAGCATCCGGCAAGTCTTTAACATATTTCACCAGCAATGAGTTCGGATCTCGTAGAAGTTTAGAAAACAATTCCTCGTCTAAACTCAAAACTTGAAGTGCATCCATGACTTCTTTCGAGGCTTGGAATTCCCCACCTTCTATAAGTTGGTTCCTGCTAATAAGCTTCTGGCTTACTAAGAACTTGATAGCCTCACTCAATCGTTCTTCAAAACCGGAACTCTTGAAGCTTTGCTGCGTATGGCCTTCAGCAGGCTGATCATGATTCACACAATCGTTTCGTTTTGTATCGATTTCCTGACAGAAGTCCTCTACAAGATTGTCTCCATCAAGACTGCTTGTAGTGTGTTGCTCGGATTTATGCTGACAAGATACTTCTAGTACCAACTTCTTGGCAGCATCGACATCCAGACTGTCACCGGAACTTTTCTTGCGAGATTTGTTTTTTCTTTTCCGGTTCTTCCTTCTGTTGTCTCCTTCCCCCGAACCAAACTCTTTAGCTTCATGTTCAGTATTATTCACCTCTTTCATAGTAACTTGCTCTCTCAACATTTCTTCTTCTAGGAGTTTCTTCATACTTTGCTTACATGTATCTGTTGCCATTGCCTTCTCTTCACCGGAACTTGTAGACAGGTCAAGTTTATTTCCTGAATTTCCCATACCTGCAAAATTGAAAGAGCTATTAGAACCGATGTTGGTCCGACTATTTATTTTCTTAAGTGGCCTATACGAAACACATTCAGACACGGGTATGTGAACATATCCGTGTTTGATGTGTATTCATATCCGGCATTCACAACTAATAACTTCAAACAGTAATGGCCAAAGAGGCAAGCAAAAATTCTAACTGCATACAAATTGGATTTCAGACATAATGACATGAACGAGCCGAATGATCTATAAATGCTACAAGGACAATCTGAAAGGCTGTTCATAAATCACTTTTGCAACTTCAAACAAAGTAATAATCCACTTGTAGTGAAAAATGCTTCGAAATTCCTTACAGAACATACCAACTACATCGTTATTCTCACGTCTTCGATCCGAAAGCAGCCTCTGAGTCATTCGACCATGGCGGAAATCGAACATAGTGATCAATCCCCACATACAACCCAACTGATCCTTCTTGTATCGAACAGGGCATGTACTCGATCTTTTCCCCATGATAAATATGAGATTATAATGCTCACAGAATCAGAACGTTTTTGCTGAGCTCCGAATCTGATAAACACATAAAATCATAAATTATTACAATATAAGAACAAGGAAGACAGGAAGACAAAAGGGCACATCTTGATCATAGAGTTTGCTACATGTTCAAACCAGATACTGGAAAGACCATGTCAGAATTCATGAAATTGCATAAAAATTTATCATTCACAACAGATGAACAAATAATGTCTGTTGAATCATATTACTGATCTACAAGAAACTGGAAAAGACACCATCACTACAAATAGACTAAACATTCATAGGCAAAACCAGACATTTCTTTAACCAGATCAGGTTTTAGAGACATCAGTTCATAACTTTCCTTAAACAATGCTAAACCCTTTCCTTGTAAGACCTCTCCTGACACAAGTATGGCTCTAATTTCCTCATGCAGCAGCAAATAGACTCTATAAAAGTCTAAAATTGAAAACTGATTGATCTGATAGAAGAAGAAGAAGAAGAAGAAAGAAAATAAGACCCCTCCCCCTCCCCCCAAACCAGAAAGAACTAGGAGAGAGTAACAGACAGACACAGAAAATGCAGCTGATATGTTACCATAAAAGGTTGGAAAAATAATAACAATATTCCAATTTCAACAACTCAAGTTTCCCCAAAGCAGAGTAAACCACAAGCTTCAAAGGGTAAAAACTTTCTTTGGATGCCAAGGTATCATTAAACTACCTTTCTTTTTGCCTTAAAACCAGTGCCTCAGATTCTTCACTTTCTTCTCCCTCCCTTTTTCCTTGGATCTTCACTTCAATGGAAAGATCAGTTGAAACCGAAGATTACAGATTGATGAGCTCTTGAAATCAACTTGGGGAAGTGAACTCCTTGAAGACTGTGCCTTTCTGCATGGCCTGAACTCTGAAGCTGAATTCTCATAGATTAAAAAGGGACAGAATTATACTATTTTTGTACCATTAACATACTTGAAGTGCTTCAAAATCTGGGTAGCTTCTCTTTTTTGTCATTTCCAATAAAGGAAAAAGAAAACTCTCCTTGAATGCCATATCTCAAATTACTTGAAACAAACAAATTCTCACTTCTTCCATTGATAAACAACCAAGAACCAAGCTTTCCATGAACACCCAGATCAGTATCGTGTTGAAAAACAAAAACTGATGAAAAAAAAATCAAAAATCGTTTTTTTTTTCTTTTCTTTTAGCACCAAGCTTTCCCAGAAACAAACAGGGAAAACTGGCACCGACCCTTGATTTTTTATGAAGAAAACTGGGAATGGGCAGGCATTATAGACTGGGAAAATAAAGTGAAAACACAGAAGAAAGATCAGAGAAAGTTAAAAGAATAGGAAAAATGAAAAAGAAATCAGAGAAAGAGAGAAAATTTTAACATTACAAATCTTGTTGGCCAAAGACAAAGGAAGTTGTGAATAGTTGGGAACAGAAGACGTGACAGTTGTGAGGTTTGTGTTATGGAGTTGAACCCCACTTTTAAGATAAATTTTAGAAATTAAATAAAAAATATTCAAAATTATATTAGATTTTTTCATAAATTAGGTTAGATTTTAATTGTTTGGATTTGTAGGATTTTTTTTTTTGATAAATGATTTGTAGGATAATTTGAATTATTATTGAAAACTATTAGGATATGATATTTTTATACAGAGGTAAGTATTCGATTAAGTCGAGTTAAAATTTTTAAGTTATTTGAGTTGATGAATTATATTTTACAAACTCAAATTTTATTTAAAAATTTTTTGGTTCGAGTCGAGTTTAAGAAATTTGAGTCAAGTCGAATCAAATTGAGTTTTCGAGTTCTTATAAATATTTAATTATAATGATTATCATGTTATAATATAATTTGATTCTAATTTAAATGATTTTTTAATTATATAAGATGTATATAGTAGATTCTCAAGTATATTTTACTTAAAAAATATATAGTAAAATATAAAAGTGAAGAAAATGGAAAAATTAAATAATATTTATTCTAGGAGATATGGATATAGATATTAAATTTTAAATAATGTATTCAAAATTTTTAAAAATATTCACTAAATTTCTTAAAGAAAATTTTTAATTCCTTGTTAAAAGTATTTATCTAAATAATTACACCCAAATAAAGATTAAAATATTATAAGAAATATATATACTTAACAATTAAATGTATAGTATCCTTATTTATTATTTTATTCATATCAATTATTATTTATCAACTAAATTTTATCAAATATTTTATATAAATAATTAATTAAATCATTTTTTCAATCAGTTGGTCAAACTAAACATTACAATCAACTATCAACTATCGATCGTTTTTCAAACATATTCTGTCAATTTTTTTTTTTTGAAATTTAATTGTTCAAATCATTTTAAATCGTTGTTAATTATATCATGTATTATTTATTAATATATTTTTGAAAATATAATATATAAATATATATTACTAATAGGGGTTGGTCTAAGTGATAAGCAGTTTGATTTCGCTTAAATAAGTCCCAAGTTCAAAATGTTGTGTACGTAAAAAAATTCTATTGATAGATTCACCCACCAGAATTCGGTATACAATACGGATCGATCTGAATTAATCGAGACTAAACTCTAAAACTAGAACAACAATAAGAAAAATATAAATATATAATATCTATTCGTTTAGGCATGCATAACATATCTAATTTAATAACAATTAATAAAATGAATAAATAAAACAAAACGCGTGAGAGCACAATTATAAAAAATAAAAATAAAACCGAAAATTAATTTAAATAATATTATAGTATTTTTTGAGTGCCTGTGAACCGAAAGGAATAGGATAGATTCCCGTATGAGCAATGATCTCATCACCCAAATTGACAGTTTTGGATTAAATAATATCATAAATTTAGTTATATGATTATTGTATAATAAATTATTATAATATTCAATTTATATTAATAAATTAATGAATTTGATATCGATAATTATAAAAATAGTTATTTATATAAATATATATTTTATAATTTATATTTGGAATTTATGACTCTTTTTCTCGATAAATTTATTATGGTGGTGGAAGCTTTATTTTCCATTAGTCCTAATAAATTTATTATTTTTATTTTAAAATTATTTTATTTAAATTATTATTTTAAAAAAATATTTCTGTATTTAAAAATTATCATTTAAACATGATCGCTTCGATTAATACGGGCCAAACTGAGTTAAAGTTCGAAATGATCGTTTTCATATTAAATTTTTATAAAATTTTATTTGAATTAAATAATTAATAAATTAAATACATATAATTAAGCTAAAAAAATAAAAGATTGAACTGATGCCCCACGTTTTTAGGGTTCAATCCGTCGAAGGCAAGGCAAGGGGGGAAAACAAAGCATGCAAAATGCCAAAGCAATGAGCTTTAATGTTTGACCAATGCCCATGTGACGTGAGGCGGCGGCGAGGAGCAGCTGGGACGCCACCGGCCGCCACTCTCACCTAAAACAGACAATTTCTTTGTAAGAGTTGTATGGTATTTTTAGATATTTTGTATCAGAATTTTGTGTGCTCGATTATTTTTAAATATTTTAATTTAATTATAAAATTATATTTTTGATTTTTTAAATTTTTAAATTTAGAAAAAATAATTAGAATTTAGAATTTATAAGTTATGATTATATTTTATAATAATATGATTAGAATTTAAGATTTAATTTATAAACTCTAAATTCAAACCGATATTCTAATAATAATAATAATAATGTACTTATAATATATTTAATAAATCTTAAATTTTAAACTTTTGTACTTCAACTCTTAAATATTATATTTTAAAATAAGACCTTAAATTTTAAAATTAAAACAATTATAAAAACTTTTATTTTTTTTATCGATATGTAATAATAATAATAATAATAAATAAATAAATAAATGAATAAATGATAAAGATGGGTCCACCCCCTCATTCACCTGCATCAACCGTGACTCGCCTCAGTATGTTCTGAGACCAACAAGCTGTCCCCCGGCAGGTTCTCAGGTCTCACCCCACGGTTCTGAAATTCATACATTTATAGTACATCACATTTATAGATTTTATTATATTTAAAATATATCAATAATGTATATTTTAAAATATGTTTATACTCGTGTCATTTGTTTTATACATCGATAATTTATATATAAAATTTTAAAATAATTATATATTTTTAGCTCTGTCATGTTGGGAAAGAATACTTTCAGTGGATCTTGAACTCGGGATTTAAGGTGAAGGGATAAGAGCAGCTGAACAGTTCTAACCAACCGACAATCTTTATTTAATAACGTATTATACAATTTAATTGGTTCAATTTAACAAATAAACAAACCGAATAAATTTATTTAAATCGATTTATTTGATAAAATACTAATTAAATATAATAAAATACTAATTGGTTCTTATTTGCTAGGGTTGTGTCAGCTTTCCATTGCTTGGGTTCAAAGATATTGAAGATTATTAAAGGGTGTTAGTTGGGATAACATTCACAAGGACCACATCAAAAATAAAAGAGAGCATATGTTCAAAATGTCAATAATTTTTTAAAACAAAATTTCATTATAAAATAATGTCACAATTTAAAAGAAGGAAAGATAAAATGGCTATCCAAGTTTGATTCAACATTTTATCTATTTTATATATAAAAAATATATATGTTATAAATTTATTAAATTGACATGTTTCGGTCACTGTCGTTAAAAAATTAATAGAGGAGTGATAGAGGGTAATATAGTAGTTAGTTGAAATTTAGAAAATTATACAATTAATCCATGTTATTACCTATTATATCAATTTGTTCTTAATTTTAATTTAAGGGATGATGTGACAATTATTTGCAATTTATAAAATTACATATTTGACCCTCATTATTTATTTATTATATCAATTTGATCTTAATTTTATTTAAAATTAGGATCAAATTGATATAATATGTAAATGAAAATGGACCAAATGTATAATTTTATAAATTTTAGGTAACTGTCACGTCATTCCCCGTCACTTCTCCATTAATTTTTTAACGAAGATGGCCAAAATATGTTAATTTATTAAGCTTGGTGACCTGATTGACGAATTCCATAGTTCAGTGACCAAAATAAGTATCCTCAAATAATTCAATAGCTATTTGTGTAGTTATCCCTTTTTATTGGAAAAAACCAAATAAGTACGAGGATATGAATTTTTTTTTTCTTTTTTGGCCTATGATACAATACACTTTAATTCACAATTTATAATATTTATTACGTGAAATCGGACTTTAAACAATAATTTTTTAAAAATACTTTTATTGCAAATTAAAAATGACCTAAAATCAGATTCTGTAATTATTATATTTAAAAATATTTTTAAAAAATTACCGAACAAAATT
Source organism: Abelmoschus esculentus (assembly GCA_035048815.1). Taxonomy (NCBI): domain Eukaryota; kingdom Viridiplantae; phylum Streptophyta; class Magnoliopsida; order Malvales; family Malvaceae; genus Abelmoschus; species Abelmoschus esculentus. The sequence continues at coordinate 17,498,723 of JAUCBN010000028.1, read as the reverse complement.
AGATTCAACTAAATCTAACTTTATATACATTATAACAAATACCGTAAATCGAGAATTAAAATACCTTATATCATGTGTTAAGAAAAAAAAATCGAATATAATATCTAAATCAAAATTCCTAAATAAAAATGACAAAAGTAAAAGAAAATAGATGGCCTTGTTTTTCACCGTTGGCAAACGACTCCCAACTCATACCACAAACATAACAAGAAAAGAAAAAATTTAACTTGGGTTTCACTAAAAAATAATAAGGGTAAATTGTACTAATGGTCACTAGACTTTTGGAAAATTTTCACTTTAGTCACTAAAATAAAAAAATATTAGATAAAGGGTCAAATTGACCCATGTAGTAATATGAAATCAGCAATGTTACCCCTTTCTATTTAGTTTTTTTAACAAAATTAATTAAATAATTTAGTTTTTTGAGTTGAATTTTTACAAATAAAATATATAAAAAATCAATTAATAAATTAGTATAAATATCATTTGATTCCCTGATAATTTTAAAAATAAGTAAAGTTAGAATTTTAAAAATAAAAATAAAAAATAGATTAGCAAATGCTTTTCTACAAATCTAATAATTGCTAGAAGAATAAATATAAACCAAACCCTTCCTTGTCTAATCAAGATTATCCATCTAAACAAATCAAATCAAAACAAAACTGCCCCTTTCATAAAATCAATCAGAACTTGTTTATATTTAAAAAGGAAATTCTAAAAAAATCGGTCTTAAAAAAAAGCCTAAAAAAGGTTATACCGTTTTTCTTACAAAAGTTATAAAAAATTCGATACACACTTTTTGGTATATACCGAAATTTTTACAATCTTTGTAAGAAAAACGATATATACCGAAATCTTTATACTTTTTTAAGAAAATCGGTTTATAATTGAAATTCTTACAGTTTTTGTAAGAAATTCGGTACATACCGTTTTTCGGTGTATACCGAAATTCTTATATCTTTTGTAAGAAAAACGGTACAACCACTTTTTAAGCCTTTTTTAAGGTCGACTTTTTCTAGAATCACCCTATTTAAAAATATGGGCATGGAATTAACATTTTGCAGCTGAATGGAGTGCACAATTTTTTTATTAATTTATTTCATTTCATTTCATTTGTTATTGTTTGTTGTTAAATAAAATTATTTTCAAAGATAAGAATATGCTTTTAGTATAATAAAATCAATGGTTAAACAACAGGTGTGGGTCCAGGATTGGTTGAAAAATAAGAACTTGTTAAATAAAAAAATGCCCTAAATTCAACACCAATGATATGGATTTAATTATAAAATATATGATTTTCAACTGAAAGGCACAACCATTATAAAATAATTTTCAAGTCTTTATCTATCTTCTAAAATTTCCAAGTGGAACACAAGAATAGAAATATATATTTTTTAAATTTATTATAAAAAATAGCTTTAATAATCTAAAAAGTTATATGGATTTTATAACCCAAGATAAGAAAATATAGATTTGGAATTGAAGGGTCCATAAGAAAGTAAATTCTTTCTCTTCAACCCATCAAAGAAACGAAAGATTATGTTTACTTTGATTTTCTATTGCAGTATTTATGTTAACTGTTTACCATATTAATGTTTTCTATACTCGAATATGGAGAAATTATTATATGAACTCGTTCTATCACCTAGGATATGGTCTCAACTAATTAAATAATATACATCATATTCACACGTAAACATTGTACAAATCATTCACTTTAATACATTTGATTTGAAAAAGAAAAAAATATTAACAAAAATTTCTTGTGATATCTCTCTTTATTTTTCAAAAATTTTCTTAATTAATTTATTTTTCTTCTTTATAGATTTGGGGTTTAGGGTTAGAATTCAAGGTTTTAGGTTATGAATTAAGGGTTATGGATTAGAAAAAATAATTACAAAATTTTTAAAGAATAAAGAGGAAAAAAACATAAAAAATCTTTGATAATATTTTCTTCTTTTTTAGATCAAAGGCATTAAAGTGGATGATTTGGACAATGCTTATGTGTGAATATGATATGAAAAAAAAAATATATATGATGTGCATTAATTTAATTGGTTGATACCATATCCTAGGTGATGAAACGAGTTCATGTAATAATTTCTCCTCGAATATGTGTATAAATACGATCTCTCAGACAAACTGTCTCGATAAAAATATTATTATATTTTCGTGATCTAAATTCGAATAGTATTTAAATATTTTTATGTCATATTTATATCATATCTAATATGAGGGGTATATAATTTATACCCCAAACTTAGGCATATGCTATTCCACAAGTCAATTAACAGAGTACACAAAAGATATGAACAGAGTACATATAAAAAGAAGAGAATTTGTGTTCGTTTGATCAAGTATACCTAACAATGGCTACTGATCTATAAAGGATCACAAGTGTGGGAAATGAAACCAAGATTCTTCAAGATATCATACCACTGATTAACATTGTATCAGTTAAACAAACTGCTTTAGAAACTCCGTAGCTACCAACCTACCTCGAGTACTTACCGACATTTTCAATTCGCTTATCTCTTTATCGATGTCCTGAGATGTTGAAAACAAAACAAATTAATGACATAAACATGGTACATAATATCTAACAGACAAAACATAGAACTTTGATAGTGATAGGCCAAGGTTTAAGTTATTAAAATCTCATCTTAGTAAATTAGGCAGGGAGCTGGAATGTATTGGCTCTGATTATTTATTTTTCATCAAGTGTATGCATTTGAATGTAGGTATGGAGACATGAGTCATGTATGACACATACTCCGATCCGACTCTTGGCTCTTGCATTCAGTTCGAGTGACATATAAATGACAATAGAATGATGAAACCATGGATAATAGTTTCGGTTCTTAAGTGCAGTTCGAGGGAGGCTGGAAATTATGGTTGAAAGTTCTTTTGGATGGCAAAATAGTTTCCATAAATCAAAGATAAGTGCCAGAGTTCAACAGTGATCCACAGTAATGGAGAAGGTCAAGGAAATTCTTACCTCCATGAATTGCACGATAAAATCGATGAGTTTTTGTTTCTGCATCTCTTCACAGTGGTAATTTGTGATGAGGAAACTGATGTCATAACCCTGTTTAATGAAGCAAGCAATTGGAAAAAAAAAATGAAAATTGCCTAGAAAATCCCTAGCACTTTAAACTATGAGAAACAACAGAAAATTTTGGTTTACATTTACAATAAACTTGTGTCATAATCCAAGAACATGTTTTACCACTTGTCAAAACAATTCGTCATGATATCGTTTTCTCTGCTTGCTATTTCGTGCAATTAGTAAATGTTGATTATAGTTGAAGGTAAAATTGTTGTACACATAATCATTCAACAAGCCAAGTTGGTTGTTTAATCACATCAAGTTGTCAAGCAACATAATTTAGAAAACAAGTCAAGTGCTGACTACGAGATCAAAATGTATGTACCTGTACTGGTTTTCTTCTCAAAACTTGAAATGCTTCTGCCCTCATTGACAAAAATCTAAGAAACTTTTTGGCTAGTATATTTTCAAGTTCATCAGCCTGTTTTACCTATACAAGAAGAAAGTGCATATATAAGAACAAAATGGGAGAAACATTGAAAAATTATCCTGATACTGGTTAAGAATAAACTTCTGCGAGAATGATTAATTATCTTGAATCCATCGTCGATGATGAACAGTTCAGATTATGAAGCAACGGATTCCTTTTTCACATTAGATGATTAGGAGAAGAAAACAGGAGACATTTCCTCTCGAAAAATTCATCTCAGGCTGGAGGAAAAATTATCTTTGGTAAATCAACAAAAAGATTTCGAAAGTTGAACCAAGTTCAACTGAAACCTTCAACAAATGGTGGACTGAAAAACCAGGGCAATTGATTGTTCCAAATAATTTGGGGAAGAGAAAGAGGGGCTCAATGGTTTATCTCAAAAAATTCTATATCATTTTAAATATAAAACAGACATCAGCATCGTGCCTGTGAAGCTGTTTATTTAAGCTAAAAGCAGGAAAAACATTCTGAACCTGAGGGAAAGATTATTTATTTTCACCTTGAGGCTTATTCGTAGTGAATTGATAGATGTTTCTATTAAGCATTTTTCGGCCTCATTTCGACATATCAGAACCTGCAATTGCAAATAGGCATATTAAAAATATCCATAACCAGCAATCTATAAGAAAGTTTGACATGGGATAACTGAACAAAGAACTAGTCATTTTCTAGCTCTACCAATTAAATCACATAAACCAATTCTACTGGATACATGCAACTTGATGTTATTCCTCATCATTTCATTGCAGGACATCTGATAGTTGGGACATGGGGAAATGTCTAGCGGGGAGGCAGACTTGTAGCATTCCTCTTGATTTAGTACCATAAACCCATATGGCTTCATAATTTCAAGAAAGGTGAAATTCAGCCTTAATTTGTCTAATTTCATTCTCAATCCTACAGTTCAAGCTCGAAAACATGTTAAAGGCATGTAAAGATATAGACTAATATAAAAAACACATTCCAAACTGGGTTACTTTTTTTTTTTTTTTTTTTGGGGGGGGGGGGAGGTTACTTGCTTTATATTGTTTGTTTTGGCTTCTTGACTTATATTGTTTCTTTTAATTGTTCACTTGTTATAAAGCAAAAGCAAATGGTAGAAAAGAGGATAAACGGACTAAGATGAGCAAAAAATTTAAAACGAAAAATCAGTAAGGTAATGTTTTCAATTTGGTTGTTCTTCGGTGTGAAATAAATTAAGCTAAAAAGGAAACAAGGAATAATCTGCCTCTGTTTCTTAAGTCGAGAAAATGGTTCTTACAGGATTTAGCAGAAGTTCTGGGCTTGTCCTGCAAAATATAAAAAGGAACAGCATAAAAAGTTTTCCCAGAAGTCTAGAATATACAGAGCATGAAAGTTTTCACAGTTAGATTAGAGAAGTAAGACGTTCACTTTGATCGTCAGACAATATACAACAAATCTTACAATCAAATAAATTTTATCACTAAATTTCTTTAGTGTTATTATTCATTACAATTTACACTGCCATCAAATGGAGATAGTATCATATGAATACTACTAAAAATACACGAGCAAAAAAATTTTAAATGGTTAAAATATCTATCAAGAAAAAAGAAAAAAGAACTGGTAACTATTAACTTGCTACATAAAGGCCCATGTAGCCCCTCACTGAAAATCTTGTTGCAGAAAAGAAGAAACCAAAATTTTCAGAATAGGTCAATGTCAAGGGGAGGAAGTATGACAATCTAAATAAAAAAGATGGGATAAGAAAATTGCAAGTACAAAACAACATGATAAAAGACTGGCACAAATGAATGGCTTCAGACAGTTTAAACAATGTCCGCATCTCAGAAACAGAATAAAACCTTTTGAAAAGAAAATCTAAACAAGAACTTGTCAATTTGAGGAGAACTTGCCAATTAAATGTTATGACCATAACTAAACAGCAAATCAGCTAAGACTGGTCTATGGTTCTATGCTCAGCACATCATAAGTGACAACGTCTGTTAGCACTTCTTATTAATTTTCAACACCTAAGTAGTACTTTGAGCACTTTCTATTCATATAAACTTATCCATGCAAAAAAATCAAATTTATGAATAAGAAATTAAAGATGAACGTGAAATCAATATACATACTTCAGTTCAACTTCTGGCTTATTATGCCTCTCAACTTCTTGACAAGGAAAATTCTGCAACCATGTAAAAAATCGAACAAACACACATATCACGTAGCCAAAAAAAATCAAAACGAAGTCTTGCAAACAACACGTTTAATTGAAATACATCTTTCATTATGCATATTCTTGTTCAAAGGAACACCAGCCTGTAAAGAATAAATACACTTCATAACTAGAATACAAATATAAAATATGAGAATTGAGAAGGCACAAAAGGGTTATCCAAAAGCACCATAACAACAAAATGATCTTCAAAAATTTTAAATGAATAATAAAGGTTGGAATTGCTTTAAACTTTGTGATGATGTACAAATTGCATACATGCACCGAAAATTGGAGGAAAAGACTCATCTATTCATTATCCACACTCAGAGGGACTTCAAAGACCTAATAATTGGGAATCAACATAGCTCCCCATGAATCATATTAGTTAGCCATTGGTGGTAGTAACCAGATTTATATACCATTTTATAAACTAAAACTTAGAAAGATGACAAACATCATACATTTCCAACCATTCCTATCTCACTCTTACTACTTTAAATCCTCAGCTCTTAATCTATGAGCATTATGCCAAACAAAAATCTGGTGGCTAAACCTCCTTTTCCAAGCCATTCTAGCAACCGCAAATAGTAAAATACAAAATCTATTCATAAAACTTCAGAACATAAATTTCAGGCATTGCAGTTTCTCTATCCATACTTTCTATCAATTACTTTACAATAAACCTATAAACTTCATTTGCATACCTGGAGACACATGGCAGCCTCAAGAGTGTTCCTTACGCACGTCAAATACAGCTTCAGTGGATTTGCCTAAAATTTTCAGTTTAAATCAACGAGGAATTACTAAAGAATGCATTGAACTTTTGCGATGAAATAAAGAATCTATTCAAGAATCACTAATTTTTTTAAAGAAACTGAAACAAGCGAGAAATCAAGCAATAGGATCCAAAAATAATTGAAAAAAAAATGATAGGATAACAAAAGCGGAAAAAGAGAAACTGATCTATAACGTAAAGCAATTGATCTATAACTGATCTATAACGTAAATGTCAATATTTGTCTACTTTTTGTAGTTACTTTCTAGGCAACCAAACAGATTTAAGTATAGAAAAGGAATAATTCGGAGTTCTTACCATTTCTTTTCTTTTGATTATCGTGGATTTAAGCAACTGAGTGATAAAACGAAACGATTTCTTGAACTGTGTGTTCTTAGCAGTTGGATTTGGCGTTGTCGAGTTGCTGATGAAAGAGAGAATTCGTTGCCTAATGATATCTTCTTCCTCGTTTGATTACAGAGAACAAATATATCAAAAGGAAATTCAAAAGGCAGAAGCAAAAATTGTTAAATGAGATAAAAACATCCGACCTGCCGGATTCGAACCAGCGACCTAAGGATTAGCTGAAGGATTTGACAAACTACAGTCCTCCGCTCTACCAACTGAGCTAAGGTCGGTTTGGCTTAGCATACCAAGAAGTTTTATTTAAACTATATAATATTAAGCATAATCATTTCCTTTTTACAACACAAGAGAGAGGAAAACAAATTAAGAGATTGTCTTAACGATATTTCAAGTTGTAAGCGGCTTAGTTCCGTTTAAACAAGTTTTATGTTCAAGACGTTGTGTACACAAAAAAACTTTATTAGAAAATTCATCCACCAAAACTAGGTGTACGAGGCGGGTCGGTCCAGATTAATTAGGGTTAGACTTTAGAATCCGAAAAGCAATAAAAAAATTAAATTTAGTGGAGAGACGAAGTAAACCAGCATAAAAATTAAAACGTTTGATTTTTTTCAATAATTAAAAATAATCTTAGAAGTTATGTCAAACTGAATCTATATACACCAAGCATTTATTTATAAATTTTGTCGTTCATAATCATTTTCTTTTTTTATATATATTAAAAATCGACTTAACCATCTATCTTTTTTAAAAAATAATTTATATATAATTTTATTTTTTTATTTTTAAATATTTATATTTTTACCCTAATTTCAAATCTCGATTTCATTCCTATTTACTGCCCACTTTACATGTTTTGTCCTCTTAATATTGTATTTTTTTCCAACCATGTTGAACTCTTTTTCGTTTTGACGGATTATGAAAATAAACTACTCATCTTCATATAAAACATGAAAGTTATACCTTTAAATTTATGAATTGGTATGTAAATTAATTTTTATAAAACGAGACATTTGAAAATAAAATATAATCTATAAAAAATGAAAAACTAATCACATTTCAATTAACTTGAGAAATGAGATATTATTAGTTAATTAACGAATAAGATGATTTAACATATTATCACGTTAATAAAAAAATAATCTTATATTTATATAATTTTATAAAATTATTTTTGAATTGACGTGTTATTCTGTTAAATCATAATATTTATCCGTATAACACATCATACGATATCATATAGGTTTATCATATCGTTTTAAAAGGTTAAGTGCGAGTTAATTAACGGTTTACGTTCAAAAAATAATCGTGTTAACATAAAATAAAACGTTAAAAGTCAAAATATCAGTTCTGATATATCATATTCGTTCTACTATCGCCTTTAATCAAAATTAAAATTTTATAAATATAACCATTATGTGATATTACTCGTATAACTTAAATAAAATTCATGTAATATTTTAAAAATTAATATTTTTCATATATATACCTTCTAGTATTATAAATCATTTAGCTTCATTTCATTTACTGAAACCATATCTTTTTAAGATAATATTTACCTGAGAAAGGTCAATGTGACCATTGCAACCATGTGAAAATGGTTGTACAAATTATTCTTAGCTAATTTGGACTAATCTATAATTTAAAGAAAAAAAAAATTAAATTATTTGTTTTGGATTATTCTTATATAATTTAAGATTTGCTCATTTACCGATGACGATGTTAATCTTTGATTAAGTTGTCAGCACGATTATCGTTGTCATCGGCAAATGAGTAAACCCTAAATGCTAATCGGAAAGATCTCCACAGCAAGTTCTTACTCAGTTTCTTTTGTGCATCACTCTTGCAGGTTGCAACTTTGGCTTCTCTGCATTCCTGCAAGAAACAAATGTTATGGAGTCAGGGATAAATTCGGAATTGAACTATGAAGGGATATGTTAATTAATTTTGAAACGAATATAATCTTAAAAAATAATTAAATAAAAAATAAAAAGTTAATACTTAATTTAGTTAATTTTAACTTATAAGGTCATAGAAAATATTCATCGCAATGACTTTAAAACTGTCAGTGTCTCTTTCACCCACTGTGTGGGTTTGTCCCTGTATGAAACATAATTTGAGAGTTCAATCTTAATCAGTTAAGAGCGGAATCGAGATTTTAAGTTGAGGGATAAAATATAAATATTTAAAAATAAAAGAGTAAATTTAAAAAAAAAATTGAGATGAGTATAATTTTTAACTAGACCTGCTCAAGGATAAGGTTATCTATTTAGTCCGTACATTAAAATATATTTTGTTCGAATCAAGTAAAATTGATTTGTGTTATATATGAAGATAATTTTATAAAGTTTTTCATCTCTCGTATCATCGAAATCTATGATTATGTCAGAGTATGTGTTGAATACGAATAATAATAATTAATTCGAATAAAAAAAAACAAAAGAAATGTCTCACCTTTATAAGTACAAGCTCCATGCATTTGGAAGAAACATCCACCATCAACTCTTTCATAGTAACAAAGATATTGAAGTCAAAATCAATCCCATGCCTCTTGTAGTTCTTGGATAGTTGGATTTCTCGTCTAATTTTATCTTTTCAATTGCGTCCAATTCTACTTTTACCTTTCCCCATAAATATGTATATTATTTAGAATCAAGATCGAATATTGAAAGAAACTAAATTATTCAAAATAACACGATTTAAAAAAAGATGAAAAATCAAAGTCGGAGAAAAATATTTATCATAAATACTTTAAAATAATGAAAAATTGAAACAACATGACTCAAAAATCACCTTTATTTGAACATACGAAAATAATTTCATTCCCTCCAATATCACATATTCGACTTGTGTTTTGTTTTCGAGGATAAAATAAAATATTATTCATGTTAGAGTTTATGACTCGAAATTTGTTTGGTTCGGTCTAAAAAAATTTATGGTGTGATTCATTTGATAAAAAAATAAATTAAAAGAAAATTCGAGAAATTTAGGGTCTTAGGTTCTAATATATTCTCATATAATATTCATTTTTTATTTTAAAAAATATCAACTAAAAGATATGCGATTATTTATTTTTTAAACATGTTTTATAATTTAAATTCAAGATAATTTTTTAATAATATCGTTTTAATATTTTAAATTTAATTTCTTTTATTAAGAGTACGTCTTGTCACTACACTAACATTAATTATTAACGTATTAGCATTATAAAAAATTAATTTAACAAAAAATATTATATAGACTCAACTAGTTTCATTATCTATTCTCACATTTAATAAAAATCAATTAATTATTCATTTTCTATATCACTATTTTATTCATAATTAACTTTTATATAATTATCTACTCTCCATTTAATGTCAAAAAATTATTTTAAAAAATAAATATAAAATATTAATTATTTTTAATAGATAAAATCATAAATACGTAATAAATCAGGGTTATATAATAATTTTTTAATTAACATTTCTTTAAAAAAGGTATTAAATGTTTAAAAAAAAGTCACGACGTTTAAAATCAAATAAGATTCTAAACGGGTAAAAGCTGTGAAACCCGGACCCGGCCCATTAGACGAAGGCCTATCAAACAAACTATCGCATCTACCCAGCAACCGCCAAATCCATCTCCTTATATATAAGTCTTTCCCCAAACTACCCTCTAATCAGAACTCACTGCAACTAAATTCCCAACCCAAACAACTGAATATATAAAGCCTTGAGAGCTGAGATCTGGAAACAATCTTCTTTGCTTCCTTTCTTAGTTATGCGGAGGTAAGACTAATTGTCTTCTTCGTTTTCCATTGAGGCAAACAGGTATGTTGTTGAATACTCCTTTGTATTTTGTAGGCCAGGGATGTATAGGCAGCATGGAAAGCCAGGAGGAGGAGGAGCGAAGGGAATCTACGTTAAGCTAGCGATTTCTGTTGCGGTTCTTTTGATATGCACGTTCTCACTTTTCTTCTCGGATACGATTGTTGGAAATCGCGGATCTCTCGAACCTTCTGAGGTTAGGAGTGGCGGTTAGAATGTGATCTCTCTTGTATTTTTTTACTGTGGATTATAGCGTTTGTTTGTTTTTCTGATGAAAATGATAGGAAAAGGATAAGAGAGTTTGAACCTGGAGTAATGATTGAGATTTGTTTGTTTAGTCATTGTTTAGAAGTTTAATGAGTTAAAATGAAGTAAATTTGAGCTACGTGTTTCATTTGATTTTGATGTGTTGAGATGAGTCATTGTTCGGAGCTTTAATTACTCTGTTCAATTAGGATTTGTGTATTGGATTGTTAAACTTAAAGTTAGAAATGGTATGATGATGAATATTTTGTTATAATTGGCTTCTAGGTTTACAGGATTAATGAATATTTAATGGTGTTGATGTGACACGCAATACTCTAAAAGGATGATAGAAAGCCTTGTATTTATGCTGTTTGAAAGTTTGACCAGTATAGGTGGTTTTAATTTTTAGACTATGTGTTTGTTCTTTCTAATAGTTCATTTTAAGTAATTATTTGTGGTCCCAGTCAAGATCATAGATTTATTAGAATGTTGTGGGCTTAATATAACTGAGGATTTTCTATCACGTAATGCACTTGATAGATGCTATAGGAGAATCTCTTGGATGGTGCCGTTGAAAAGCGTTATTTGGCTAGTCGTGGATAGTCTCGTATTTTGCTTCTCTAATATTCATATAGCTCATGATTTTACCTGTTAATTTCTTGAAGTTTGTGAAAGTATAAGTGCTTTGTATATTGCTTTGGTCTGGTGTTATTCTGATTGATAGGATGAGAGCTAAGCGGCTGAGCTAGTGATTAGGATTTATTATCATCCATTTTAACTTTTACTTGTTGGTCAGCAATATTAATCCTTTGAACCTTTTACCATTATTTCATATGATATGTTTATTCAGATTAACGTAGAAGAACTTTGGGAAAGTGCCAAGTCTGGTGGCTGGAGGCCGTCATCTGCTCCAAGATCTGATTGGCCTCGTAACCACTCATAATTTTGTAGAAGAAAAACAAATCTATTTGAATTGGTTTCTGCTAAAGATGCAAGTTTCTTAGAATTCTAATTGTTATATTCTAGCAGCTCCTCCAAAGGAAACTAATGGCTATCTTCGAGTTCGTTGCAATGGTGGCCTGAATCAGCAACGCAGTGCGGTTTGTCCTAAATTTTTCCATAAACTCTAATATGATGCACCCTGTTAATGGCTTCTCCAATAAAATTAAATTGGGTTAAAGCCAGCTTGAGTTTTTATGTTAAATGTTTATATTCTTTACCCAAAAGTGCTTACGAACCATTACCTTAGTTTAAACTAGGGTTAGATTTTGGTGATACTGCTTCAATGGTGTACTTGGAACAAAAATAGTAAGTTTATTGCTTTTGACGTTTTAGATCTGTAATGCGGTTCTTGCCGCACGAATTATGAATGCCACGCTCGTACTGCCCGAGTTGGATGCAAACTCCTTTTGGCATGATGACAGGTATTGTTGTCCTTTTTTCAATTTCCTTAAACTTTCTGGTTACCCTTTGATAATGAAATCAGTGAAATTTCAATGTTATTATACTAAGATTTTAAATAAACAGTTCAAACACTTGTGTAAATGGGCTGCAAATTCTAGGGTAGAGTTTTAGGATATTAATTTGTCATAGGCAATTTTCTTCCAGGGTGTGGATGCCATATGTAGTGAGTGAAATTCTAATTTCTCTTACTTTTGGTAGCTCAACAAGGCCTATAGAAGATTGTTAAATTATTGTGAGTGGTTTGATATTTTCCTCCTCTACATGATTTGTGAAGATTAATATATATTTGGTTTCTACATGGATTTAGCTTTTCTAATCTAGGTTGCTTTCTCCCTTTGGTATCTTGTAAATAAACTTGCTATGGCTGCTGCAAGCTTGTGTTCATTTGGTTGGTCTACTTGAGTAATCATCATTTCCATTTATTCTAGTCAAAGTTTGCTGTAGGATGTTCTTTACCATTGCTTCTCCTTAGAATTGAAACACTATTGAAGGTGTCTTTCCAAAGTTTACATCAATCTACTGCAATATGTTTGATTTTTTATTTTCTTTGGTCGCAGAGCAGTAACTGTTAACCTGCCTAAACAATAACTGGGAAGATACATGTGCATATTAACATTGAATATGTTTCCCGGATCTTCAATGAAGCCAGCTGTCTATGTTTCTTGTGAATCCTTTGCATATTAAATTTGCTGATACCATCTTTATTTCTTCAGTGGTTTCCAAGGTATCTATGATGTTGAACATTTTGTCCAGACTCTGAAGTATGATGTAAGAATTGTGGAAAGCATACCAGAAACTCAGAAGCATGGAAAAACCAAGAAGATAAAAATACATCAGGTGAAATATTGATAATTGTTAATTATTCAAATAATTTTATCTTCAGAAATTGAAATTTTCTGCCTTCTCCTTTCTTGCGTCTTTTCACCTTGTCTAGATTCGCCCCCCTAGAGATGCTCCTATAAGTTGGTATACAACAGTTGCTCTCAAGAAAATGCAGGAACATGGTGCTATTTATCTAACTCCCTTTTCACATCGCCTTGCTGAAGAAATTGACAATGCAGAGTATCAACGTTTGAGGTGTAGAGTTAATTATCATGCTTTAAGGTTCAAGCCAAATATTATGAAGTTAAGTGAGTCAATAGTTGACAAACTCCGTGCACAAGGTCATTTCATGTCGATACATCTTCGTTTTGAGATGGATATGCTGGCATTTGCTGGGTATGTTGTATCCCTTATCTTATTGTACCTTTATTGCTTCATATGTAGCTGCCATACATGCACATAATTTTGCTTGGGATTTATGCTTGAGTATCTTTGACCTCAAGATAAAATAAATGTAAGAGTTACTATTTTTTCTATATAAAGAAAGAGAGAATACATTGAGATCCAAGGGACTGCAAGACTGTTCATACATACATATGTCTGCTTTTGAAACACACTCATACTTTTTGTTGAAATTATTTATTGTTTTAATTACATGTGCCCATTTCCTCTCCCCGTTTCGAGGCTGATGCATTTTGCTAGAGGCAGAAAGAAATATCTGATATCTTGTTCACTGGGTTTACAGAAAAATTACAGTAAATGCTCCATTTTTCATTATTTTCAATCCACTTTGTGGCCTCTAGTTTCTATATTATATTGACTATTAACACATTGGTTGACATAATAGATGTCATTAACGCATAAAGACCTTGATTGGCTGATGGGCCTGAAATGCTTTACAGGTGCTTTGATATATTTAGCCCCGAAGAGCAAAGTATATTGAAGAAATATAGAAAGGAAAATTTTGCAGAGAAAAAGCTTGTTTATAAAGAAAGAAGGGCCATTGGGAAATGTCCATTAACTCCAGAGGAGGTAATCTATCTAGTTAATCGTTCCTTCAATGGTTTTTCTCTCGCTACTTGCACACAAAGTAGAAATGTAGCTTTATACATAACCGAGTGTTTGAACTGCAGGTTGGTCTTATCTTGCGTGATATGGGATTTGACAACACTACCCGGATATACCTAGCAGCTGGTGAACTATTTGGCGGAGAACGATTTATGAAACCATTCCGTGATTTGTTCCCTCGCCTTGAGAATCACAGTTCTGTAGACTCTTCAGAGGAACTAACTACAAACATGCGGGGGTTGTTAGGCTCTGCTGTTGATTATATGGTCTGTCTTCTTTCAGACATTTTCATGCCAACATATGATGGACCAAGCAACTTTGCCAACAATCTACTTGGTCACCGACTTTATTATGGTTTTCGGACTACAATTAGACCCGACAGAAAAGGTCTTGCTCCAATATTCATTGAACGAGAGAATGGACGGACTGCTGGTTTTGAACAAGCTGTTAGGCGAATCATGCTTAAAACAAACTTTGGCGGACCTCATAAGCGGGTGCCACCTGAATCCTTTTATACAAATTCTTGGCCAGAATGCTTCTGTCAAGTGTCACCTAAGAATCCTGCTGACAAATGCCCACCGGATAATATTTTGGAAGTTTTAGACAGACAGTTAGAGAACGAAGTAGTGACGTAGAAGCCTTGATGGCAACAAATTCGACTCGCAGGACGGAAGTATGAGAATTTCGTTTTGGATTTTTATATAGTATACATCTCCTTAGAAACCAGAGAAAGGAAGTGATTTGGTCTGAGTCTGGCCTTGTTGAGTTGTGGAGGTAAGCTTCATGACTGTTTGCTACTTTACTGGATGCTCATTTTGGCCCCTGAATTATACCCTTTTTCCACTTTACTCCCTCAATTATCATTTTTATCCCATTTTACTCCAAAATTATCGACATTCGTCCAATATAACCGTTCTTTTAAGTACCAAAATGAGAATTCAGGTATATAATTAAATTTCTGAAAAGATCATTTGTGTCTGCAGGTTTTTTAGTCACAGGAACAACTTGTTTTGTAGCCCATGACCCTAGGCCCTATCTTTTAATTGAGAAGGCAAGTTCTGCAACTGAGATTGTGTTTGTTTAAGTACTTGATGTCTGATTGATATCTTTGGAGCTACAATGATGATGCTTATTCGTTTATTTGCCATGTATGCCAAATATTTATCAAGTTTGTATACGACCAACATGCCTTGTTAAAATTTTCAAATAGATTAGCAATCTTAGACAAATGTAAAAGGAAAAAGCAGAATGGCCTTTCCACCCCTCAACTTTAAGTTTAGTTTTAAAATTTTATTGCCTTCTTTTTTGTCTGAACTATTACGATTGTCCCTCATTTGCCTATAACTAATTACTATTAAATGAAGTGGAAACTGACTAATTCAAAGGTGAGGTGTCAGGTTGGTGCTAAGATGATGCATTAGTCAAGAATTAAAAGATGACCAAGAGATTGCAGATTGCAAAGCAAGCAGCCATTAGGCATTAGCTAGCGAAGGTGTTAAAATTTTGCATTGATATCTTACTTTACCAGAAGCTGTGACAACCTAGAACTTTTGAAACCAATTCCAACATTGATGTTGCCAACAACAAAGCAATAGAATGGGTCTGCTTCGGCACCACCCTGAAAGACTTAAATATGGAGAATCTTGGAATGTAAATTATTTTTAGTATATTTTTATCATTTTTAGAGATTATGTTGAATTGAATTTGATACAACTTAGTTAAATAACATCGATTTAGTTAATAAAATAAGTAATATATATATATATATATAAGTTTATAAAATTATAATTATTTATCAGATTTAGTTAATAACATCAATTCAGAGTAATATGTATGTCTGTAGACAATTTTTCATTTCTTTAAAGGAATTTTGACTTAAATATTATAAAAAATATTTTTTTTTCAAAATATTTGTATTGCAACATCAAAAATTATCCAAAATAAGATCGTACTATTGTAAGTTTTAAAGAAAATTGTTTCTTTTATTTTTTTAATTTCGATTACAGCAGTATGGTTCCTTTCGTAGGACTAATTACAATAGTTTAATTTAAACTCTAACTCTCTAGTTAAGTTGGACTCTAACTACTAGAGAAAAAAAGTAAATAAAACTCCTAATGCAAACTTAATTTCTAAATGAAATCCTAAGTAAAACACAACTCTTAGAGCATGTGTTTATTTACACTCCCCCTCAAACTGATGAATATACATTATATAGTCCCAGCTTGAAAGTAAGCTTGTCAAAAGCATCTTTTGAAAGTGTCTTAGTAAGTATATCTGCCAATTGTTCCTGTGTTGGGATGTAATTCAATTTAACCATCCCACTTGTGGTGCCTGTCTAGTTCCACATACTTTGTCCTGTCGTGTTGCACTGGATTTTTTGCAATACTGATTGTAGATTGACTATCACAGTAGAGCTCAAATTCTTTGCTGTAATTCAATTTTAACTCTGATAGTAGTCTTTGAATTCAAATTCTTTCGCATATTTCATTTGCCAAAATTCTAAATTCCGCTTTTGCGCTGCTTCTTAAATTTACTTGTTGTTTCTTATTTTTTTCATGTCACTAAGTTTTCCCATACTCGAGCATAATAATCACTAATAGATCTCCTAGCTGTTAGCTCTTCTGCTCAGCTTGCATCTGTAAAGATTTTTATCTTTCTGCTGTTATTTTTAATAAAAATTATCTTATATCCTGGAGTCATCTTCAAGTATCTTAAGATCCTCATTACTGCTTCAAGGTATTCTTTTTTAGGATTGTTCATGAACTGACTGATAACACTTACTGTGAAAGCAATGTCAGGTCTAGTGAGTGATAAATAAATGAGCTTACCCACTATTTTCTGGTATTGTTCTTTATTTGTAGGAACTCTTTGGTCATTAGTCTTAAATTTCAGGTTTGACTCTATAGGCGTGTCTGTTGGCTTGTACCCTAGCATTCTTGTTTCTGAAAAAAGATCCAGAATGTATTTCCTCTAATTTATTACAATTTCAGATTCTAATCTTGCTACTTCCATTTCAAGAAAGCATCTCAAATATCCCAAGTCTTTCACTTCGAATTCATTAGCCAAGAATCCTTTTAGCTTTCTGATTTTCTAGTCATCATCACCTGTGATGATTATATCATCAACATAGACTATTAATATAGTCCTGTTATTCCCTGGAGAAGTCTTTATAAATAAAGTATGGTTAGATTGACGTTGATAGTAACCAAAATTCAAAAATGGCTTTAGTAAATCTATTAAACCAAGTCCTAAGTGATTGTTTTAGGCCATATAATAATTTTATTAGCTTACACACTTGGTTCGAACTGTCACGTAGACCAGTTGGCCTATGCATGTCGACTTTCTCTTTCAAATTTCCATTAAAGAATGTATTTTTATATCAAGTTGATATAGTGGCCAATCTAGGTTTGTAGCAAAAGATAAAAGAATTCTCACACTGTTGAGTTTTGTTACAGGAGCAAATGTTTTTTGATAATTAATCCCATAGGATTGAGTAAACCCTCTTGCAACCAGTCTTGCTTTAAATCTTTCGATGCTTCCATCTGAGTTGTACTTTACTGTAAAAATTCATTTACAGCTTAATGTCTTCTTCCCAGGAGGTAAATCTGTCATTATCAGGTTTATTTTTCTCTAATGCTTGAATTTTTCCTCAACGGTTTTCTTTCACCTGAGATCTTGTAATGCTTCATACACTGTTTTTGAAATCTGCACTTTGTCAATTTTGACAGTAAAGACTTTAAAAGATGACATTAATTTTTCATAGGCCACATATCTTTGGATAGGGTAACTTGTACATCTTCTAACACCTTTTCTTTGGCCCATAGGTAGGTCAGATGTGTCAATAAGAGCATCAAGAGTATCATTAAAATTTTTCATACCTTTATCCTCCAAGGATAGCAGAACTGGTTCCATTTCTTGAGTAGTCCTAGTTTATGTAGTTTTCTCAATCAGATCCTTTTTTTCTCCTTGTATAGACACAAAATTTCTTTTCAAGTTGGTTCTCTGAAAGAATATTAGGTGCCCGAGGTAGTGTTTCAGTCATGGGTGTAGTGGGTTCTGAAGTTTCAAGAACAGGTTTTGGAATAGAATTATTTTGAACTGATTTTGGTTCATCTAATGGTAAAGTGATAGTAGGAATTAAAATTGAAATTCATCACAACTTTCCCTTAAATTTCAGAATCTGAAAAATAAGGCAAATATTCATGAAATGTGACATCCATGAAAATGAAATTTTTTTATGTATTGGGGAGTAAAATTTTCTATGCTCTAAGAGTTGTGTTTTACTTAGGAATTTAGAGTTTTATTTCACTTAGGAATTAAGTTTGCATTAGGAGTTCTATTTACTTTGTTTCTCTAGTAGTTAGAGTCCAACTTAACTAGGGAGTTGGAGTTTAAATTAAACTATTGTAATTAGTCATATAAAAGGAATCATACTGTGTAATCGAAAATGAAAAAAAAAACAATTATCTCTAAAACTTACATGGTATCAGTAGGTTTTGATTCTTAACTTAAATGACAAATACTTCTTCATCCGAAGTCAATTTAGGGAGAGAAATTAGTTCCTGTGATGGTAATCTCATGATTCTAATACTTCCTCTGTCACATGCCATAAACTAAAGGGTCCAAATTATATCTAGTGATCTCAATTCGTAAAACTGTACATCACTGGTAAAAGAAAATTTAGTTATATCATAGGGAAGATAATTAAGCTTGCTTCGACAGATCCAAAATATGAAAAGTGGCAACAAGAAAATAGTATGATAATATCGTTATTGATAAATACAATGATACCAACTATTGAAGGCAACTTTCTTATATATGAGAATACAAAAGATGTATGGGATACAGTCCAAGAAACTTATTCTAGTTCAGACAATATTTCTAAATTATTTGCAAACTATTGTAATTAGTCCTATAAAAGGAACCGTACTGCTGTAATTGAAATTAAAAAATAAAAAACAATTTTCTCTAAAATTTACATAGTATCAGAACACGTGTTTGTCTACAACTATATCATTGATTATAAATAATTATATACATTGTAATAAATATCATAGATTAAAAATTAAAATATATTGTGTCATAAGTTAAGAAAATGGTATAATATTTAATTTGATTTTTTTAAAATTTTTTCTTTATTATTTGATTTTGAAATTAAATTTATTAATTAAAAAAAATTATTTTTTCAGCCACGTCTAGTTGTATGCAATTTTTCATTGAAAATGACCTGAATCGGGGAAAATCCTCCGTGTTCCGCCACGTGGCATTCTCCGTCATGCCGTAGACTTCCCTCCCCCAAATTAAAAACACCCGAAGCTGTTATCCCTTTACCCCTGCATTTTCCGGAGAAAATTACCCAAGTTAACAAATTTTCCCGAGAAAATGATTCGATCCCCGTGAAAAAGAAAACACTAACCGGGCGAGACCCAGTACCATGAGGTCGATCCGTGACCTCTTTTCAAACGTACAAAATCGAAAGCTTTCCTCTTCAATTTTTTCATGGACAATCGAGAACAACAAGACCGAAACAAAGCCCTAATTACCGACCCGGAGCAAATCAGTGCCGTGGATGGTAATGTGAAAGTAATTGAATGGGAAGATTTCGAGAACGAGCTAGCTAGATTGTGGAGTTTAACTTCTGCCCTTAAGGAAGCTAATGAGAAGAAGCAAAGTCTTCAAGAGAAGCTCCAATCACTCATTCAGGTAATGATTTTTCTGATTAAAATTTACTTCATTTTGTGCTTGAGAAATATGTTATTTTAGTAGATCAATTTTGGGTTTTTGAATATAAGATGAATTTGGTGATAGAAAAAAAGGGTCTTGAAGTGAAAGGAAAATTGGGATTTTGTTTGTTGGTTGGGTGGTAGTGACTTGACTGAAAAGATAAAAAGGACTTTGTTGAAAATTTAGAAGCTTGGAGTAGTAATCCGGTTTATAGGTCATTCTTTCTTCCCAATTTAGAAATAAGGGTAAGGAGAAAGAAGACTTTCTACAATAACGGATCAAACATCAACTATTGGAAGAAAGTTTTTTTTTCTTTCTTTTCTAGATTCTTAATGTAGTAATGTTTAATAATTTTAAAAGTAGTTGTAGAGAGGAAGGGTACATAATATGCTATAATTTATTTTTATGCTCAACGTTGCTACTTTGCTATTGCTACTTGACCTCTCATTATGGGAACTGATATGCCTGCTATGGATAGTTCTCTGCCGAAGTAAATTGTGTTGGTATGTGCTTCTTGTATCAGTTCCCTAAACCGAACAAGTAACAACTATGAATCAGAGGATGAATTTGTAGTATTTCAGTTTATAAAATGTTTTATTTTCTGTGTTTGATAACTGTTAACAATTTAGTCATAGATCACAAAGAAAATAGATCTCTGGTGTCTGTACCTAAATTATTTACCAGGTTAGGTAGTTGGCATATTATGACTTCTGTTGGGTTGCTCAAATGCTTCAGCAAGAATACTAGGCAAAAAAAAAAAATTTCAGTTAAACTTTCATGGGATAAAGCGAGACAAAATAATTGGTAAAGCCAATCATTTCAGTTTGGCGTATTTAGTCTTGGTGAATGAAACTTTTCCCTTGAAAAAAATTAAATATTCACTGTGTAGTCTTATGTCCCAATTTTCTTTTTGGAAATTGAGAATATCTGGTTCTTTTGCACTGTGTCAAAAAGTTGAAATGGCAGTTATCATTTATTTGGCTCGATGCATGAGCTTAATTGACCAAATAGATTTATTGTTTCCCCCCTTTTTCAAGATTTCTTGCCTTTTGTACCAGTTAGATTCATTGTTTCTGTTAAATTTATTTTTTTCCTTTCAGATGCTTTTTTCTGTTCCCTTTTTCTATTTTTAGGCCCCTTAAATCGTTTCATAGTGTAAACATGCTGTTGAAATCTGCTTAAGAATTGCATTTGCTTTCTTTCCTGTTCATTATAGTTTTAGTAGATATGAAAAGTTGAACTGATCAAGCCATATGACACATGAAGTACCTGGTGAGCTGTAATTTAAATTTGTTTTGTAACATAACATTCGCCCTCTAGATTTCATAACATGAACCTAAGTACTTGTCCCGCTGTTTAGCGGGCGGGAACTTGCCGTGCAGGTTAAAACTGAGTCTTTGAATAAACTGAATGAGCTTGAGGAAATGCGTGAGAGGCTAGAGGCAAGAAAACTGGTGATGGCAAATATGTCAAGTCGTTGCAAAGTTGAAACAGAGGATGCTAATAAACAGGAGGAAATGCTCAGTACTGAAGTGAGATCATTGTTGGTTGCTGGTACCTCTCTTTCTGTGGCAAGGAAGCGATTACAGGTGAAGCTTTTTTATTTTTAAAATGTCAATTAGCTTCAGAATTCCATTTTTTTATTATCAGGAATGTTGAATTTATGATATTTTTGAAGTTATCTTTTTATTCAGTTTTAGATGTTATAAATTCTCCGAATCTCCTCAGTCCTCCCCAATCAAGAAGACCATCTCTCTCTTTCCCCATTCTCCCTGGGTGAAGGTGGATAAGGGACTTAAATGGAGATGATTCTCATTCTATGAATTCCTTTGAATAGTCAAGGATTACCCCCTTCTTGCTCTTTTACTTCTCTGCCTCCTTTTTCATAATTGGTTGGTAGTCTTTCATGCATGGCATGATCGATTATCTGTTGTTTTATTACAGGAAGCAAATAGATTACTCACTGAAGAAAGGGATCGTGTTAAACTTAAAAATGTGCAAAGGAAGCTTCGAGCAAGGCAACAATATATGATATCACAAGTTTCATTGCTCTATCCTGTAAAGATCTTGGTTGGACCCACACAAGAGCAAGAACTTGAGTCCTATTCTAGTAATAGTACATTAGGTAATGTGCTAGTAGTGCTGGAATACTAAACCTTTGCAATAAAAGGCCCAACATATAGTTTTAATTGACATTCAATCTCCTGGTTTAGAAATCAATATATCTATGTTTATTGTCTCCCATGTATCATTGAGAACCCATAGTTATGTGTGTTATATTTTGCACCCCCCTCCCCCCCTTGTTCTTGAGGTTTTGGATGTTCAAAATGGTTTGAGGAAAGCTTTACCGACAACCACAGCTTCTGAGTTTTACTTAGACATAGTTATATTAGACATGATATGGTTATATGACACAAACACATGGAAAACCGTTTAAAGCATGGCATAACAAAAAGAAATAACATGGACATGACATGAACACTTGAATGTCTCGAAAATCCATATAATACAAATTTTGACAGTATACAACACAGAAAAATTGCCTGTGATAGTTTTTCTAGGGAAAACAAAATAACTTATTTAAGATTTTCTCAGTTTGATAAGTCTTTAATGGTTCCTAAACAGCTTAAGGAGTACATCATCCATCATTTCACCCTTCGTCGGACTTTTATATGCTCTGGAATACTGTGAAGTTTTGGAGTCTTTTACTTTCATGGTTTCACTTTTTGACTCCAACAAAATGATGGTGTCTGCTAGTGTATTGATACTAACTTCTTTCTGTTGCTTTATAGGGAGTTGTTCCGCATCGAAGCCCGTTAATCAAGGGTCCTTGACGATTTTAGGTCTTAATCTCACCATGCTTCCTTTTACAAAGATCAGTTTTTTCACCAACAAAACAGAGGTTCAGAGATCTGCAAGTGCCTTGGGATATGTTGCACATGTGCGTTCCATTGCTTCAGCATAATATAAAGTTATCTTTTATCACTGAATTCCCACCCCTCATTTTCTTTTGATAATGTCAAACTTTATACATCAAGTTTTTTCTACCTACATGCAATCCATTGTTGCTTTAAGATGCAATAGAAATTTTAAATTGCTCCAATGGAAACATAGTATCTTGGGTGTAGTCTTGTTCATTTGTTTCTCTTGTTGAGGTTATAATTTTAATCATATGTAATAATTCTTTCTCCTTCCCCCTTATTTCCTCGCTTGCAGGCTGTTTCATTAATTGCATCCTATTTAGAAGTTCCTTTGCGTTATCCTCTGCGCTTGGGTGGTTCTCACTCATATATTAACGACCATGCGTCTTCTGTAGAGCCTGCATCTTCTGATTTGTCATCCGATACAGCGCTTTCAGCAAATGGAAAGAAAGCAGAATTTCCACTGTTTTTAGATGGTCAAGACACAACAAGAGCAGCATATGCTGTATTCTTGTTAAACAAGGTGAGTTTACACATTATTATTATTATTATTATTTTTTTTTTTGGGGGGGGGGATGAATAATTATACTTTTGCATTTGTATTTATGTAATTGGATTCAAATTGTCTGCAAAGTTGGTGTGTCCACGATGTTCAATCCTCTGCTTTGAAAAAGAGTGCTTGTTTGCTCTTTAGTTTTCATGTCATCGATAGTGGCTAGTCATGCTTCACCATAACCATCATCTTCATCATCATTATAATCATGGTTGAATTATTCGGTAGATATTGGATTAACTCCCTCTAGTTTTGAGGATAGACTCTTAAGATCATCTATAAACTTCACCGGCAAATGAGATTGAAGGCTTATCAACAATTTGAAAAATATGATGATAACCTTATCATCTATAAGGAGGCCTGACACTTAAATCCCCTACCCGGACCTAAAATCTATGTTACTTGGACTCAGTAACATCCTTTAATCTATGTCTGAAAATAGTTAGACGCCTACTTAAAAGAAAAAATAAAGAGTTGGAGCAAGATGGAAATACCCTCAATTCATCTTTCCAGTTTTTGGCCCTTTCTCTTTCCCTTCCTTTGTTTTCCTACTTTGGAAATACTTTCCGAAAAGTTCATTATTTTATTTCCTTCTGTTTATAATGCCTTGAATGCAATTCCTTAAGAAGAAGTGCTCTCTTCTAATCCACTCAGATCATTGTAATAAGTTTGCATTGCTTTAATTTTCTGTGTTGATTAAGTTTTATCAAGTATATTAACAATTTAGTTCTTTCACTTCATGTCTGTTAATTTCCTTAGTCCTTGTAAAATGTTAGACCAACTAATTAGGAAAAACTGTGTTGATAGTCGCACCATATATCGAAAAGCAAACCTTTTCACATACGTATTTAAGGGTGCTTAGCAAATGTTGACAAGTCTTCATCGACGTTTTAAGGTCAAGTTAATTGTCGAAATGCCTGGTAATACAATTGTCTTTTGGTTCTATTTGCAGGATTTAGAGCAACTTCTGAATTTCATCGGCGTGAAGAGTTTAGGACCGCGACATGTTCTGGCAAATTTGAAGGAGCTTCTAAGGTCTGTCCAATCTTCAGAATATATAGATACCTGAACTAAATTTTGATTTTGTAGGATCAACTGTAATTAGTTCTTCAATACAATATAAATGGACAACATAGCTTTCTTCACACACACGGCACGGGTGCAGATTTTTCGCCAACCCCGTTTAATAAGAAAGAACAACATTTTTTGTTGTTAACAGAATCATAGTTATAGATTGTATTTTTCATATTTGTGATGATGATAGCATATTCTTGATTGTTGCAATAACAAGAATAGGTTTGGAGTTTATTGTTTGTAATAGCTGATTATACTTGAAATTTCACAACATATACAAAGATAGAACCAAGACTAACAGGGTTAGAAGCTTCCATCCCACTATGTGTGTAAACGAGCCGAGTCGAGCTTGAGTAGTGCTAAGCTCGGCTCGACTCGTTAAGATTTCGAGTCGAGTTCGAGCTTGAGTAATTTTAAACAAGTTTGAAAAATCTGAGCTCGGCTCGACTCGTTAAGAACTCGAGTCGAGTTCGAGCCTAATCGAGCTAAGTATTGACCGATCTTTGATCGTATTAGACTCGAGTAACTTTTATCTCTCAAGTCTCATTTAAAGTCTAATGGAGAAAAAACTTTGATACACATGTTGTGTAAACTCAAGCTTGTTAATTTTAGATTTTAGTATGTTATTTTAGGGTTTTAAGTTTAAAAATTTAGATTTTAAATTATAAAAATAATATATTTATATTTTCGAGTAGCTCGTGAGCTTTTCGAGTCAGGTATCCTGTAGCTCGGCTCGACTCGTCAAGAATTCGAGTCGAGTTCGAGCCGAGTTCAATCGAGTCGAGTTTTGACTGAGCTTTGACCGAGTCGAGCTCAAGTAGCTCGCGATCTGTCTCGTCTCATTTATAGCCCTACATCCCACAAATAAAAATAACATGTACAATCTCTTTTTCAATTCAAAATACTTTTAAAACAATGACAATTGAATTTCATTAATAGAAACAATAAAATGAATCAAAATCAAATCTAAATATACAAATAAAAATGAAATATAAAAGAATTCAATGACCTTCATAAAAATTAATTGTTTCTGTCGAATGAGACGTTTTACGAAGTAATAAAAGAGTGGTGAACGAACCAAACTATTTTGAAAGTTGTTTTGTTACACAATTCTAATTATATTGATAAACAACCTCTTTATCAATAATGGATTTGACTATATTTGACCATCGACAAACCGTAAAAAAAAACGTGTCATAAAATCGAAGAAAAAAATTAAATTAACACTAACTAAGCCATCCCTCCTTCCAGTCCATATCTTCTTGTAGCTAACACTTTAATTAACAATTGAAGTTTAATGTTGAAACCAGCCCTACACAATCCATTTAGCTTCTCCCTTAACTAATGGTTAAAACAAATCAAGTGTAAATTGGACATAAAATCGAGTAGTTAGGGTTAAAAAATTATTCTCATCTTATTAATAATTATTTTTAAATATATTTTCATGTGTTTTTGCTTTTTTTAACGTGAATATGTGAAAAAAAATCAATCAATTTTAGAAAATGTATTCCTTATTTTTTTAATAAAAATTATATCTACAACGAGAAATTATAACTTTTTTTGATTTAGCTACAGTGATTACAGTAGGTATCTGTTATAGAGTAGGTGTTCGAACCCGTGACCTTCAGAAACAACAATTGTTCCTCAAATCGATGAAGCTAGATGGTTCGTAAAATGAATATTTGTGTCAATTTTTTTTAGAAAATGAAGTTACATTTTTCCCAACATATGTGGGTCGTACAATGAATATTTGTGTTTAATAATTATCTGAATACAAGTCTATATTTAACATATTTGGTATAATCAATGTAATAAAACAAGTTTTTAGCAATATTTTTAGCATAATTTTTGGAGTAAACGTCGTTATAGATATGTATAGCAGTATTTGTTAGATAAATGTCGTTGTAGATGTGATTGTCTTTTTTCTTTGAATTGTGATTGTCGATGATCTTTCAATAATTAATTTTTTTTTATTATTTATCGATGTATCTATGATTGAATGAAATTAAAGTAATGATTAATGTAAATGGTATCAAAATCCGTGTTATTCAATTTATTTATTTCTTTTTTAAATATTCATATACATCGAATAACTATGTTTAATAAATATTCAAAAGTAAGTCGTATTTAACATGTATAATATAATTAATACAACAAAATAAGTTTTCAGCAGCACTTTTAATAGCTTTTTTTTTAGTAAACACGTTATACATGTATACTTTAACGTTATTTTAATTTTAACATCAAATTATGATTGTTATCTTAAATTGATCCTCAAATTTTTGATCATTCAAATTTTATCCTCAAATTATAACTCTAATTTTAATTGATCCCTTGAACTTTTAAAAATTATAACTTCATTCTCGAAAACCCTCAAATTATTAATTAGTATGTACTAATCATATTCTAAGTTAATAGAATCATTATAAAAATATTAATTATCATGTAAACACCAATGTCTATTATGTAATAATATTATCTATTATAAACGATAATTTAAGAATAAAATTAAAATGATAAAAATAATTCAGGGATCAATTTAAAATAATTAAAATAGTTTTAGATAAAACTAAAATATTTTAAAATTTAATGATCAATTTAGAATGAAATTTATAATTTGAGGGCATAAGTGAAATATTCAAAATTTTAGGACCAAGAAAGAAAGATATTCGACCGTTATAATTTATACGCAGCCTATAAATACATAGTAGATCAGTAAATAAATTCCTCTCTTTCCTCACAAATTCAATCCCGTAGCTTTTAGGGTTTTTCCTTCGTCTTCAATTTTGATTTCTCATTGGATTGGAGTTATTTCTTGGAGTTTCTCTATGATTTGATCGGCAATCATAAGCCCATACAAGGTACTTTCATTTTGGTTTTGAGTTTCTTGAGTTTCTTTGAGTGTATTTTCTGTTATTTCGGGAAATAATAAAAAGAAATGAGGACAATTCTCTCTGCGATGCCATTAGGTATATGTCAGTTTCTTTTAAAAGTTTGTATAAGTTTCTTTTCTCTTTTTAAAAATTTTGAAAGAATCGGATTTGGAATGATGGGTTTTTGTGATTTTCAAAGTGTCTTTGTTGCTTAAAGGTAATAATTTGAATATAAAAAGGGTCTGTTTTTGAATCTTGATAATATAAAGATATGACTTGAATGTGGTAAGCAGAATAAGTCATAGGTGACCTAATATAGACATAAATAGTATTGTGTCTAGATTGTTTGAAATGTTTAAATATATTTTCGATACCTTAATCTTATTGTAGAAAAGATTCATGTTTAGTGAGTATTTTAAGGTATTACTATTGGAACATGTTATAAGTTTTATAGATAACAAAGGAACAAGTAAAGAAGAATTTGGAGTCACACTATGCTTAAAATGTGCAAAATCAAGGTATGGTTTCTAATCATCAGTGGTTTCGATTTCCTAAAACATGTAAAGCTTTTGAGCGAATAAGGAGCTAAAATTTGTTGCCTTAAAAAAGACACTTTGTAGTAGAGCATTTAAGATGTTGTACAACTTAAAAAGATAGAGAATGAAGAATCTACCCTACATCTGAAACTGAAGAAGATCCATGACTCTCATAAAACCATAAAGGTGAAGAAGAAGTGGATGAGATCTGTTTGCAGGAAGAACTTGCTCATCTTCAGCTGCAATTTTAAGATTGTCAGTTGAAGGAGGTGGATGGTTAAAATGGTACTGTATTTTTAGAAAACGATGATGAAGGAATTGCAAAAAATGATACTGGATTTTGCTGGAAACAATGGGGCCTTCTGTAAATTGTTTTCACTTGAAGCATTGATAGTTAACTTGTATAGTGGTACTCTATTATTACTATTTTTTTGGGTTAGTCTGTCACATGGTATTATATTCCATATGATTAATTTATTCTAATCTTTTGCTTGACTTTTGACATTTTTTAAGGCATGATACTTTTGTTCCTCTTTAATTTCCAGGGAATTAAGTTTGGGCCTAATGTTATGCATGAACCAATGACAAGAAAATCATGTTCTGAACTAGACAGGTATACATTGGTTTTCAATTTGAAGTAGTTATTTGTTTTGTTTATTAAAAATGTATTCATCAAATCATTTTCTTGGCAGCTTGTAGATGGTGACATAATTTGCATTCAAAAGTATCTCTTTATTGAATGTACTGGTGAGTACAACTATCCAGATGTTGTGCATCTGATCACATATAAAGATAAATTTTTGTTAGATAGATAAATTCTGTGTTTTCTTTTGCTGTATAAGTTGTCAAATTATTTATACGTATGTATGATTTAAATTCTTCCTAGGATCGCAATGCAGCAGATGGTGTAGACTGTGGTATAAAAAATACAACTCGAGGTCAGTCAATTTTTCACAATTAAGTTAATTTAGGACCAAATATGAATCATGAAAAGCATACCTAGCCAATTTTTAAGAAGGGTTAAACTGAATGTCTTGATTTGTTAAGTGTTTACATGCAAAATTAAAAGAAGTTCAAGGGCTTGTACACTTGTCAAAGATTGGTGAAGGCATGTATGAGAGGCCTCGATATTTGAAAAAGGATAATCAAAGTGTTTCTCCTCCATCATCCCAAATAGCACGAGACACTCCAAAACTAGACAGAGAGTAAAATTTTGCCATGAATTATTAAAGGATTAAGCTTAGTTAGTTCTAAATTTTGGTGCACTTGTTCGGATAGATTGAGAAAGAAGGTGTGATACTCTTCCTTTCAGCTTCACCAAGTTGTAATTTGATAAATTGATTGTGAATTTCCTTGAACCATGTTGATAATAGGATTGCTTAAAGATTCATGGTAGGAACTTTCTTGGATCATTCAAATGATGTGCATGATAAATTTTCTTGTCTTAGTGATACTGAAACATAGTTAAGATGGTAAGTTGCTTCCTAAAAATTGTTATGATAGTTGATTGTTCACTTTGATTTTGGTGTGGCTGTGTATTTGTGCTTGAAATCTTGAAATTAGTCACCTTACTTGATAGAAATAAATCCTAGAGGCTGTGAACCAAAATAATTCATTTTGGGATTGTTTTATACCTGGGATAATTGATTTGAAACTGTTTGGTTAAGTATATAATCATAGTGTTCTCTTCCAAACTAATATTTTTTCACACATAGTATTTGTATGCATATGGAATAACTATTCATATATTATAATGTATTTTAATATCCCATTAACCTTTGTAAACTAAACTATTTTATTTAACTGCTTTTGTAGAAAGTTGAACTAGTTAGAAGTTTCTGAGATTATATTCTAGACAATGCAAACCACTTTTGATATTATCGATATTCAAGTTCTATGTTCTTTAAACTCCTAGAAGGTGATTATGTAAAATGTCTTGTTATTGATGAATATAGTATGTTAAAATGTCTTGTCACATAGTTTGTATTCAAATGTCTCTCCTTGTTGAAAGTACTGATTAGTACAGCTATCAAGATATTGTACATCTGCTCATTTATGATGGTAAATTTAGTTGAATAGATAAATTCTGTGTTTTCTTGTTGTATAAATCTTCAAGTTATTTACATGTTTGTATGTCTCAAATTCTTCCTAGGATCGCAATGCAGCCGATGGTGTAGGTTGTGGTATAAAAATACAACTCGAGGTCAACTAGTTCTTTGTTTGGTATAAAAATACTTCAGTTTT
The DNA here is from genome assembly GCA_035048815.1 of Abelmoschus esculentus. Taxonomy (NCBI): domain Eukaryota; kingdom Viridiplantae; phylum Streptophyta; class Magnoliopsida; order Malvales; family Malvaceae; genus Abelmoschus; species Abelmoschus esculentus. The sequence continues at coordinate 17,468,524 of JAUCBN010000028.1, read as the reverse complement.
CCAGAATTAAAAGTTTCTCCCGTTGATGGTGTTGACTGTGGTGAATGAAGTGTAATACCCAAACATCTGTTCAAGTGGGCAAATGGTTTACAAATGAAAATGCTTACTAATGATAAAAATTACATATAAAAATGTTTATAGTTATATGCATATTGTGTCATGAGCCCTTGTCATTGCATATAAAACGAGTTTGTATTAGTTAGTATGTAATGATAGTGTTCTCTCTCAAACAACTGTTTTTCACACATAGTACTTGTATGCATATATAATAACTATTCATGCATTATAAGGTATTTTACAACCCCATTAACCTTTGTAAACTAAACTTGTTTATTTAACTTCTTTTGCAAATTGTTGAAAACTAGTTAGAAGTTTTTGAGATTATATTCTGGACAATGCAAGCCACTTTCGGTCTTATATCCATATTCAGGTTTTATGTCCTATAAACTCCTAGAAGGTGACAATGTAAAATGTTTTGTTGTTGATGATTATAGTATGGTATAGATGTGTTGTTTGAATATAGAAAAGGGTCTCTTCCTGAATCTTGGTAATATGAAGATATGACTTGATTGCTTATAGAGTTTAAATGTATGTCGATGGGAGTGTTTACATGCAAAATTAAAAGAAGTTCAAGGGTTTGTAGTTGTACACTTGTCAAAGATTGGTGAAGGCATGTATGAGAGGTTTCGGTATTTGGGAAAAGGATATCAAAATGTTTCTTGTCCTTCATCCAAATAGCGCGAGACACTCCAAAACTAGACGGAGAGTGAGACTTTGCCATGGATTATTGAAGGATTAAGCTTAGTTAGGTCTAAATTTTGGTGTACTTGCTCGGATAGTTTGACAAAGGTATGATACTCTTCCTTTGAGCTTCATCAACTTGTAATTTGAGATATTGATTGTGAATTTCCTTGAACCATGTTGCTACTAGGATTGCTTGAAGATCTATTCATGCTAGGAAATTTCTTGGATCAATCGAATGATGTGCATGATAAATTTCCTTGTCTTGGTGATACTGAAACATAGTTACGATGCTACGTTGCTTGTTATTGAGTCCTAAAAATTGTTATGATAGTTGATTGTTCACTTTGATCTTGGTGTGACTACGTATTTGTGCTTGAAATCTTGAAATTGGTCACCTTGCTTGCTTGAAATATCCTAGATGATGTGAACCAAAATAATTCATTTTTGGACTGTTTTATAAATTGGAGAATTGGTTTGAAACTGTTTGGTTAAGTAAAAACAGAGGGGTTCTGTTTTACAACTCAAATGGGGGCTGTTTTACAAAGATTTAGGGGCTATTTTGGTGATTAAAACAGGGGCTGCTTTAAGAAAATGCTTAAGGGACTGTCTTGTTAAATAACAGGGGTTGAATTGTAAAACTAGTGGACTGTTTTGCAAGCTTAATTGAGGGACTATTTTACAATTAAAGTGGCGCTGTTTTGCAAGCCTAGTTGAGGGACTGTTTACTAGAATGATCTTAGAAAATCAATAAAACAAGGAAGGTGTTTGGTAGACTCTTCCAATTAATCTTTTTAAAGTGTGTTTCTTGTGTGCTATATAAATGTTTTTGAATGTTTTATTTGAACTATTCATGTGCCATGTATGATATTCTCTACTTTTGTAAAATCATAGCATATTTTTTATTTATTTTAAATGTAATCATTTTATAATTGTTTGACTTATATATATGTTGTTATTATTGCTTATTACTGCTTCCTAAATAAAGCAATGATAAATTTAAATAGTATGGAATTGGATGTTATTCCAATTATTTATTTCTTTTAAAATATAATGTGCATTGAGTATTTATATTTGAAATACGAGACAATATTTGATCTGTCTGATAAAATATTCAACCAAGTAAAGCATTAAACCAGGCTTGCTTACAATAATAAAACTTCGAAGACACAGTCTATATTGTCACAGACCGCTATATTGAGTCCAAAATTTTCACGCACCAAGGGGCAAAACCCGTCAATACTTTTAGCCCACCTGCACACTCGGGGATTACATCGCTTCGCACCAAAGGGGTCAAGCCCATGAGGGCCATGGGGCTGAGGTTGCCTGCACCATGGGTGCCGATCTCGTCCATACCACGGGAGCCGAGCACAACGATAACGAGGGAATCGAATCCGTACGCAACCAAGGGCTACATCTGAGAACACAATCGGAGCCAATCCTACTGCACATCAAGAGCTAAGCCCGCCCGCACCTTAGGGCCCAATTCGACAACACCTAAGGAGCATTAGAATTTTACTCATTGAAGGAGTTCTACCACTATTAGGAACCAATGAGTTTTAATCTTTGAAGGACTAGTAATCCTAGTTAGATTAGAACTAGGAATATAGGAGGCTATATAAAGAGACTTACTCCCACCTTATTATTTTATTTCGTCTTGAGTTTGCTCTCAAGCATTAGACTTATTTTTCTCGAAGCTTTAAGCTCTCGATAAAAAGCACAGAGTTGTCGCTCGGGTTTTGTGAGAAGGGTCATGGTGGCCGTAGGTGCAACAGATGTCGGTGGTTTATGTGTAATCAGTAGTTAGGGATTTATTGTTTGAAGAAAATGAAGATGATATTTTCTAGATAGAACTTTATTTGTGTTTTCTTATTATTATTCTATATCAAATGATTATAGAATAAGCCTTTAAATAGTCTAAAATAGAGTTTTAATATAACTAAAATTATACTTTATCTCTAATTTAAATTATATTTATTCTTAATTTAAATACGACTTTTAATAAATCTAAATTATTAATTACGAATAAAGTCTAATTACACATTAAATAAAAAACTCTAACACTCCTCGTTAATTTAGACTTCTCCTCAAGCTCTAACACTTCTTGGATAACTAACAGGTTTCTCACATTCTCTTTCTTTGTCTATTATTTATCTCTTTTATTTTTCACGTTTCTGCATAAGTCCAAGCCATCTGGCTTGGATCGAATAGGCTTACTTAAACGCCAAATCACCTAGAAAGGGCACTTAAGGCCATATGTCTTGATTTTGGAGCTCTAGGGGTGTGACAAATGGTATCAGAGTGAGGTAATTTGCTCAATATGACTAGGAAAGAGGAGATGGGAACAACCACAAAGGCCACAGAGACCCAAACAACGGATAAAAGGAGGGCTGACTCAAAGGATCGACTCACAAGTCTTGAGGAAAGGGTAAACCGACTCGAATCCAGTTTGAAGGAATCAATGGATTTTCTAGACATTGTCAACGATCGTCTCGAGGAACTAGAAGCCAAAATCAATCCTTTCAAGTCGCAATGGAGGTGATGAAGGGAGAACTATTGAAAAAAAAAAATTAAAAAGCTCACTGTTTAGCTATCCTTTTACAAGAATATCGTGATAACCGGCTTGGTGGGCGAAGTAACGTTAGCTAAACCCAGGATTGATGTGCCCAAACCGAAAAGGTTCAAAGGGGCAAGGGACGTCCAAGAAGTTGACAATTTTGTTTAGAGGTTGAAGCAATATTTCTAACTCACGGGCTTCGATGATGAGAACACAAAGGTAAATATCGCTTCAGTCTACTTGGTAGACACCGCACTTTTATGGTGGTGACATAAGTGTTCTATCAAAACTTTTTAAAAAATATTTTTACCTAAAGAACATTTTTACTCAAAGAATGCTCAAGAGGAAGCCCGAGAAAAGCTTCACCAACTAAAACACGAGGGTTTAATCCGAGAATACATCAATAAGTTCACCAAACTTAGGCTTCAAATTCAAAATATGAGTGAGGCTGATTCCCTCTTTATTTTCAAGAACAAATTACAATGTTGGGCAAAGATGAAATTACACCGAATGAGGGTCCAAGATTTATCCAAAGCAACGGACGTAGCCAACTCCCTTGCAGAATTTGAATTCATGCAAACATGCATGAGGAATCCAAACAAGAAACCCACAAGTTTGTGACAAAAATGGAAAGCACACCCAACCCAAAGTCATCTACAAAAAGTCAGAAAACAAACTAAGAGATAGACAGACACAAAACGGAGGGTCACAAGCTACCAAGTTGGAGACCTAATCCTTGCCAAGCTAACCGGGATCTCATAGAATCTAACCACACACAAGAGGCTTGTGCAGAGATACGAGGGCCCATTCGAAGTCTTAAAACGAGGGGGCAACAAAACTTATCTTCTAAAGTTACCGACAACAGTTCAGGCTCATCCAATGTTTCATGTAAGTTTACTAAAACCCATTCCACAAAAATGAATCAAACCTGGATCAAGTTAAATCATGCCAAACACCGGTTGGAGTGAAAATCTCATACGAGAACATAGCTTGGGACATACAAGTAGAACAAGTCATTTGAAGACCAGGGTACAAGCCAAGACATGAATACTTTATCCTATGGGAAGGACTTCTAAATAATAAAGAAAGTTGGGAACAAGCCGAGAAACTTTAGCAGTTTAAAGGCCAGGTAAGTCGATATCACTCTGGCCAAGTGACGAGGGCTTTGCTAAAACCAGTGAGGGAGAATATCACAGACCGCTATATTAAGTCCAAAATTTTCACACACCAAGGGGTAAAACCCGTAAATACTTTTAGCCCACCCGCACACTTGGGGACTATATCGCTCCGCACCAAAGGGGTCAAGCCCATGAGGACCAAGTCCCTCAGCACCATGGGGGCCAAGGTTGTCCGCACCATGGGTGTCGATCCCTTCCGCACCATGGGTTTCGATCCCGTCCGCACCATGGGTATCGATCTCGTCCTTAGCACGGGAGCTGAGCACAACAACAACGAGGGAATCGAATCCGTCCGCAACTAAGGGCTACATCCGAGAACACCATCAGGGCCAATCCTACCGCACATCAAGAGCTAAGCCCGCCCGTACCTTAGGGTCTAATTCGACGACACCTAAGGAGCCTTAGAATTTTACTCCTTGAAGGAGTTCTACCATCATTAGGAACCAATGAGTTTTAATCCTTGAAGAACTAGTAATCCTAGTTAGATTAGAACTAGGAATATAGAGACTTAACATAACCCCACCTCATTATTTACTTCGTCTTGAGTTTTGCTCTCAAGCATTAGACTTATTTTTCCCGAAGCTTTCAACTCTCAATAAAATGCACCGAGTTGTCGCTCGGGTTTCCCATATTTTCTTTCTTTGTCTATTATCTCTTTATTTTTCACGTTTCAGCATGAGTTCAAGCCCTCTAGCTTGGATTGAATAGGCTTACTTAGACACCAAATCACATAGAAAGGGCGCCTAAGGCCGCATGTTCTGGTTTTGGAGCTCTAGGGGCTTGACAATATTCTTTCTTCCTACAAGGATAAGAGATTTATTCAAAATGCAGAATAAACAAAATGTGTACAACAATACATGTCAACAACATTTGAAACAATCAGACCAAATTTTCTTTATTTTTCTTTAGATCAACATAAACCAACTTCATTGAAAACTTCAGGAGAGTGAAGCACATCATCTGGAAATGTGATATGCAACAAAATTCCCCATAGTTGAGTAGCGACAAGTGGTGATGCACTTCTCAACGAAAGAAAACCAAGTTCTTCGCCAACATGGACTGATGTAAAGTATGAACAAAGTCGCCATAAACATCACTGCATAGGTAGCAAGAAAGCTCACACGAAAAATATATTCGTCGAGCCAACTATCCTCCCCTTTATCATGATCATTTGACGCAGTTGAGGAATCGGGTTTGGAGCAACTTTTATTCAGCAATGGTCCACAGAGAAAAGGGTTTCCCTCATAACTGTTTTCGATAAAAGTCCCGAATTGAGCTTTTGGTTCTGGAATACTACCTGACAAGTTGTTGTATGCCACACTGAAAACCTCCAAAGTATTCAACTCCACCAACTGGTTTGGGATTTCACCGCTCAAGTTGTTGTGAGAAAGGTCCAAACTCTCAATCTGATGAAGTTTTGAGAATGATGAGGGAATAACTCCTACCAAGTTATTGTGTGACAAGTTTAGAGAATAGATTTGACTCAAGTTTCCAAGTTCTGGAGGGATGAAGCCTGTTAACTTGTTGCAAGATAAATCAATTCCAGTCATGTACTCAAGGATGTTGCCCCCATATGAGTGTGACCCACTTTTTGTTGTGAAATCTACCAATTCTTCAATATAGCCCCAGGATAACCATGATCCAATTCTCCAGACCAAAAGATTCTCGACCCATCATCTGTGGGATATGAAATATGTCCTATATTGTATGATCTTATTCCCTTGTGTTGGTAAATTTAAATTTCCCAAACAAGAAGGTATGGAACCAGAAAACATATTCTGAGAAAGATCTATAATGCTCAAGGAATACAACTTGCACAATTCAACCGGAATTCTACCTTGTAAATAATTGTCTTTCAAGAGAAGAACACTCAAAGAAGAAAGGGTGTGAATCCATGCCGGATTGTTGCCAGTTATTCTTAGATAAGAATAACTTGGACAAATGTGGAAAAGTTGAACATATGTTGGATGGAATCTGACCATGCAATTTGTTATCTGATATGTCTATGACAGATAAATTTGTTATCTGATATGTTGGATGGAATTTGACCAAACTGGGAATGTTCCACTGAAATTGTTTCCTGAAAGATCCACATATCACAAGTCATTTTGGTCATGAAGGAATGGAGGAAGCTGAATACCAAGTCCTTGAGATGTTATGATCTTTCTCATACAGATGACTTTCAGTTGGAACTTTGGGAGTGAGGTACGGGAGGGGAAAGGTTCCATTACCATCTTGTTTTCGTCAATGGAGAGGACCTTGAGGTTTGTAAGGTTCGCAAGTGGTTCCAATGACATTGGAATTTGGAAATGATTTCTTGTAAGAGAGATGGATGTAAGTGATGTAAGATTTGTTAAAGGAATCAGATTTCCATTAAGTTGATTGTTGGACATATCTAACTCGACAAGTGATGTCAAGTTTCCCAAACAATCAGCAATGGAGTAAAGAATCTTCATTTTCTGCAAAACCAGCAATGGAGTTATGTGACAAATCAAGAATCTTCAATCCTTTAAAGGAAAGAAACAAAGAGGCATTGAGATACCAATCAGCCATGTCTTCTCCTCTTGTGTCAGAAAGGTCGAGTCCTATGACTCGTCTGGTGTTGTTGTCGCACTCCACTCCACTCCATCTGCAACAATCCGAGCCCTTACAGTCTCATCCCAATCGGACGAATCATTCTCAAGATCATTGAAGAAAGGTTTGAGTTTCAAGAGAGCAATCCTCTCATCCTCCAAACAAGCATCACCTAATACCAACACACTCATCACTGCTAGTGCTATCCTAATAAACCACACCCATTTCAACTCCATCACTATCATCACTTTAGTGGAAATGTAAAGCATCATTTGATCATGTTGGATGATAAATGTGTCCATTACATGGAAATGGATACTTGTAATCTTGTGGTGCATATACAAATTATTGTCTTGGTAATAATGAAAACAGATGATCTTCATCTTAGAAGACTCAAATTCGAATCATTTTAAGGTTATTAAAAAAATTATCATCATCGTTGTGATGGTGGGGTGTCGTACCGATTAGTCAAAATCATGTTAGTTGGTGTAGTTAAGGGTACTTATCGAGTCGGTCGATTACAAGTTGGGCTGTGTTCGACTTGTTACTTGTTAAGCTTATTAAAATTGTGCTCAACTTGTGATCAGTAAAAAACTATTATTCAACTCGACTTGTTACTCGTTAAACTTACTAAAAAAATTATCTTATTTTTTAATTAAAAATAAAATTTAATAATACTACATATAACTTAATATTAGTATAAATTAATAAATTTAACCAAAAAATATCAAAAGATAATATAAAACACTTGGAAAGTCTAAATTTCAAACTAACAATCTACGAATACACTAAACTAGCATATAAAAATTAAAGTAACAATCCAATTATTGTATAGATTTTTTTTTTCTAAATGAAATAATTTTAAAATAATTATTAAAAAATATTTTAAAAATTTAACGAGTCGTTCACGAACTTTTTGAGTCAAGTTAAACTTTACTTAATTCAACTCGTTAAAGTTTCGAATCAAAACAACCCGAATCAAACGTTTATCAACTTTTGATCAAATCAAGTTTAAACAATTTACAAGCTATTCAAGTAATCGCCAAATATGAGTTGTACGTGAAATCGTGTAGTTTAGGTTAAAATTTTCTTCTCATCTTATTAATTATTATTTAATCAAATATATTTTTATGTGTTTTTTTTTTTAATGTTAATAGACTTAAACAAATCAATTAACTTTAGAAAAGTATATCCCTTATTACACTTCAAAAACTTTATTTTCAAGCAGATAATCTTCGTCCTAAAAGATTCGAGTTCTAAGCATACCCTCAAATGTACATCCAACATTGCAAGGGTCTTTAGATTACACCAACCTGAAAATATTATAATTTCATGGATTTTTTAAATTAAATTTAAGATAAAGAATCTGTCATTACAATCTCTCAAGACATATATAATTAGGGTCTTAAACCATGTTATGTTGCTTAAAGGCACCACCACAAACAATTGGGTAAAGCAATTGAATGTCAAGTACTCTTACTACTCACACACTTGAAAGATGAGACTCTCAAGCAGGCAATTGGAGCTTCACATTGTTCTTCCAGCTGCAGAGAGAGACAGATAATCAAATACATTCAAATCATTAACACGAGCGTATGGGTGAGTCGAAATAACGTCGGCCTTAAAAACGGTCAACCTAAAATGTTATCAAAACGTATAACATTTTAGGTTGTGTATGGATAACATTTTAGGTTGCAACCTAAAATGTTACCCGAACCAACCAAAAATGTTGTATGTTTTGGTAACATTTTTGGTTGGCCTTTTTAGGCTGCTGCACAGCAGACTCGCCCATGAGTGTACACTGCTTTCCGGAGAGAGAGAGGTGTTTTACCTCTGGAAGTAATAGTAGAAGAAATCAGCATACAGCAATGTCTGGACAAGCCCTGAAATCCAAGCTGAAACAGAACAGTTGTATGAACAAGGTGAACAAGGTGTCTGAAATAACATAACATTAAATATCGCAAATGCATGTGCATATATATATTGATACGAACATTCCTCATACACCTATGGCCACTGCATGGGACAAAAGACACAGGGAGACAAAGAGGAAGATAGAGGGAGGGAAGACATACTTATCCAGTGGATGAAATACTCTTCAGTAAAGTATCGATAAATCCAGTTCAATATGTACAATGCTCTGTATGCGCTGCAATGACAAGGAACAAAATTATGTCCTAACACAAAATTGAACGTTTAGAAGTTAATGACCATAAAATACAAAAAATGCATACATATCACGCTGCTAAATACGAAAACTCTACAAGGGATTCGTATAGCACTTTGGTCTTGAAGTTTTTAGGTACCTTTGGAGTCAACATGTACCAAGTTTTCCCTCCAAATCCCTCCCAATAACTATGGAAAATAGGGGAGCAAAAGCCAAAAGAACCGAAGGCTAAAGGGATATGAATTTTGAGATCTACCCGTTCGTATACCATATCAACTTTTTATCAGAAAGAAAATCAGTAGCTACCACGCAGTAAAATGGTGTCAACTTTATTTAGAGATTTTATCTCTTTTGTTTTCTTGCTAAATTAACATGGAAGGAGGCAACATGATAAGGAAATGAAATCCAGAAAGCAAGGTAACAGAATTACAGCAAACCAAACCTGCAACTGATTAGGAATATTATAGCATAGAGTGGAAGTTTAAATTTACCCAAGGAGAAACACGTATTGTCCGGTCAAGTTGTCAATATTTCTAGTCCGTTGCAACAATACAAGCTGAGGAAGTATGGCGACAGCTTCCAAATACAAGGAAAATGCCCACATGACCTATTCAGCCATTCTTCGTCAGACAAATACTAAACATATGAAAATATAGTCTAAAAGACAATAGAAACAGATGATTTCTTAATGAATAATTAATGTAAACACATCGATAGTGTATATAGCTTCTAAGTCAACAGGAATGAATTTAACATATGGAATCATGATTGGAATGAATACACGGAAATAGTTATTATATTTTCCAACAGGAAGAAGGATGTTGATACCTCCATGAAGGTGAACTTCTCATTTATAAGAAGGGCAAGAATCAGGCAAGGCAGCATAAGGATATAATGTCGAAATGTATCCTGGTCCTTATCATAAGATCTGCGAACTATCTTGTGATATCGCATGTACCATACAATTGAGAAAGAGCTACCCAGGAATATTAGCTTCATGATTGTGTTATAAGGCGAGATGTAACTTGTGAATATGTCCAAGTAACGAGTAGCAAAGACAATAGCAAGGAGTTCCTGCGTCTTCAGGGAAATTCCTGCACAAAAATATAGGACATCATATCATAAAAAATATTTAGAGCCAGAAAACAGCTCATAAGACATGATAGGGAGTGACACAGAATTGAATGTTGAATGCAGAGACACAACATGGGACAATGGAGTTATATAAACACAGGATAGAAATGGAAAAGACTAGGCCCAAAGGGGAATCTTGCCTGTTAAATGCTGTGGCCTGTGGCATGCCTATGAATGAATACAAGAATATAGGATTCCTACTTTTTGAGGTCCATTATTTTTTTCCCTTCCTATAACAGTAATCATGGTCGAGATGCTAATAAGCATACCATTACATATGTAATTTATGAAGAAAAATCTCCAAATACTCCATCAGAATATGATAGTTAGAACCTCCTTAAGCATATAGCCACTTAATCTTTGCAAGCTTTTGCCCACTGAATATAACAGCCTCATGTTCCAGCGAGTAAATGGCTTTAGTCACCCATGAATGCTCCAGCCACCACACATCAAAGTACCATTTTAAAGTGAAGAATAAAATCCGAAAATGTAGTTGTGCAAATGGAAATAATCAACTTGAACAAGCAAATAAAAAATTAGGCGGCATTGATGCCCCAAGTCAACTTGTAATAGGGTGAGAAGAAAACACTATCTCAGCAGTGGTTATAGTTTAAGGCCCTCAATATAAATAATCATATGGTCTCGAACCATACCCAGCAAGACATGAAACCACTTGCTTAAATTTCTCACAAATGTAATTAGCTTATCGATTTCGATAAAATGGTCCAACACATAACAAACCATCATTACAAATTTCAAACCCATGGAGATTTATTGCTACAAATGAAAAGAAAACCAGCTAAAATAAGATGCCATTTCGGAGACGGCCAAGTTTACAAACCAATAATCCTCCTAAATACACCTAAAGTAAACCCCTTGAACTCAAGAATGTCACTAAATCCAACAACAAACTAAACTCTAACACAAAATAGATGCATCACATAAATTCCTTACTCATAACACCTCATTGCTACTAAATTCCAATGAAGATACAAATTCAAATTACTAGGAAAAAAAATCAGAAAAATGCAAGAATTTATATATTCCATAAATATTATATGAAAAATGCCACATTTGAAACAAGCTACAGTTCAACATTTTACATGATTCAGATTTGGGTATTCAATAAAATCTGAAATAATCAAAAACCCACAAATAATTTAACCTCAATATTGATTCTTTTTATCATCTGCAGTAAATTACTGGGAAAAAGTACAAAATAAAATGAATTGAACCCATAAAAAATAAAGTAAATATCTGGGAAATGAACGTACCAGCACAAGACTTGATTGTGTGGATCTTGAGAAGCAAAACAAGAACACTAAGCAAATGGGTCATGTCCCCTGCTAATCTGAATATATTCATCTTCACCTTTCGTTCTTCTCAAATATTTCTCAAAATAAGAAATAAAATTAAAAAAATGAAATGTAATTTGATTGTTTTTCCTTCGATTTTCAGTGTTAGAATCAACCAAGAAAGTTTCTTTCTGCTAAGAAAAAAAGAAGAAGATCTCGAATTGATCCAAAAGATTCCTTTCTCCTTTGGGATTTCTTTCTCTCTGGGGAAATATTTATTCCTTTCGGAGAAGGCATGAAAATGAAAGAAAAAATAATAGAAAAACGTCAAATCCCATTATTAGTCCTTGTACTATGTATAAGTTACTGATTTAGTCCGTTTACTCTAATTTGTTAGGTCTAATCCTTATATTTTTTCAATTTTTGAAATTTTAGTTCTGATTGAAATAATAAAAGTACTAAATTGCAAGAATCTAAAATGACCAAATTGGAGAATAAAAATAAAATTTATAATCTATACATGATACAAGGACTATTAGAGCAATATTAGAATCTGAATAAAGAAAATCTAAGACTATTATTTAATTAGGACATGATTTTAAAATAAAAAATATATAATTAAAAAATATCATATTAAACAATATAAATTAAATACAAAACCTATGTAAAGTACAAGGATTAAAATAAAACTTTTGATTAAGAACTATAGGCATTCATTGTTGGATATCGGATCGGATTTGATCTGATTTTTTTTGAATATTTAAGTTTTCGAATCAATGATATAATGATCCGTATCTGATCCGGAAAAAATGAATATTCGGATCAGATATCGAATACTCAATTATCCGAAAATATAATTTGATTAAATTAATTTTTTGAATTTAAATATCGTATTTATGAAAATTTTGAAATTTCAAACATAATAAATAATAAATTACTAAATACAACAAGATTAATATTTATGAAAGTTTATTTTTTAGAATTTTTGAATATAACAAGTACTAAATCGTTAAATATAACAATATTAATATTAATGAAAATATAAATTTTTGGATTTTTGGATAATCCAAAACTTGAAATATTATAATTCGTATCTGATCCGGAAAACTTAAAGTCAGATTGAATACACGATAAAAAATAAAAATCAGATCAGATATATAAATTTTTTGATCAGATTAATAAACAATCGGATCGGATCGACCGGATCAAATATTTTTAAACACCCCTACTAAAAACTATGTATTTATCAAATGGGCCTTTGTTTGGGTTTTGAATGTATACTAGGGAGGGCTAATTTTGGGCCTCACATAAATAAGTTAACTAAAGTTGGTGCTAGCTACACATTGGTCATTTAAACTATATTTTAAGTTTCATTTTCGATTAAAAAATAATAAAAAATTATATATTTAGTATCTATATTTATTCGTATTTTTATTATGGTACTCAAATAATATTTTGATAAAATAATATATAATATTATGTTTTATTTTTATTTTAGTGTTCAATTGTTGAAATATTAATAATATGTTGACTATAAGAAGAAAAAAATTACATGTGACACATGTTAATTAAGAGAGAAAATGATGTGTAGTATGATTTTCTCTTTCTTAATTATTAATTTTTTTAATTTTTAAATATGAAATATTAAAAATAAATAAATTATAATATTAAATATAATTTAATTAAAATTGATTTTAATATTAAATCAATAATTTAAAATTAAATAGATATATTTAAGTAATCTTCCCAAAATTTAATTGACTCAACGTGTATAATTATTAATTATAGTTTGAGTATTTGAAATTTTTATTTTTATTAATTAATTTAATAATGTTCAATGATGTTCAACATTAATGATATTCAACGGTGTTCGACACTCGTTGTAGACTCATCTTGATTTTTATTATAATTATGATTGTGATATCACAATTATAAACGTTATAGATATTATGTAATGTGTAACTGTTGATGTGATTGTGATTTATTTTTAAAATTTTATAATTTTTTAAAAATATTATTTATATGTATATTTTACAATCTTAGAAATTTTATGTAGGATAATATGATTCACTAATCTTATTATTACTTGTAGTTAGACTATACAATGATGCACTTATAAATAAATCATGTAAGTGTTATTATTTATAAAGATTTATGTTTTAGATCTTTTTTCGATGCTAATTATTGTAGTGATATGGTGTTGCGACACAATATATAACATGTTATAGACTTATGTAACAATTTCGAATCGTAAAAATCGTAATATAATTTCTTCATTGCGTTATACTTATAATACGCCATGATAACTTGAAAAAAAATTACAATGCGGTTATTATATTACGTTGCAGCAAGAGCGGTTCAAAGATTTTGGGGGCCCTGAGTAATTTATTAAAAGGTGACCCTTAGAAGCAATTGTCCATAATCACACTAGTTTTAAAAATGTGGCCCTTAGAAGCAATTTTCCTTTTTAGGGGCTCTGCGCGGTTCTTTCTATTATCTCTTTTCAAAATCTCACTAGTTCTACGAAAACAATAAAAATAAAAATAATCAATTATCACATTTATGACATAATTATAACGTTTTAAAAATTATAACTTATCTTTCTTAAAAGCATATTTAAAATTTTTACAATGATTTTCAAGATCAACTTCATTTAAGGAATATAGTTTATAGAAATTTTGAACCTCTTTTTAGGACTCTATACGGTCGTTCTTATTGCGTATATCCAAAACCCGTTGTGTTACGGACGTAATTTAATAGAAAGATGCCCCATTGAATCTATGACGATTATTTAAACTTCCCATTTGTATAAATAATATAATTACGTGGCATAATATGAAAATGGTACATGCCACCTTACTCCTCCCAAAATGCGATCTCTAGATTAACCGATGTTCGGCCGGAAATGACGAAACCAGACGATCGGAACCATCGGTTTCGTTCCGTAAAATGCTAAGAAAGAAGGCTTCAGCTTCTAACAAAGACGACTCTCCCAACAAGGTTTACAAGTTCCAGTGCAAAATGAATGATAAAACAAATAAGAACATGATAGGCATTGAGCTTGTGTTGACTGTAGAATGAAATGAAGCTTTAGATTCTTCTGTTGTGGAAAATGGAGGGGGCAGTCTAGGGTTATTTAGTCCAGGACCGCCATCTCCGCCACGGATTGGCGTTGCTGTCGTAGTCGTAGTCGTAGTCGGTACATTTGGGTTGTTTCGTGACCCTGACCCCAGTGTCGCAATCCCTCCGGCAGACCTGGAAATTCCACGACTCCAAGATGTTAAAATCACAAAAGTAGGAGAGACAGAAATATAGAGCAACATGTTATGCAATATGAACTACATAAATGAGCCTGTAAGAGAAACATGTGTCACACATTCAATCACAAAAATGCAGAGAATCATTGGTAGACGTTGTAAACTTGACCTGAGACTCGAATCGATTTACTTGACCCAAAACTTATTATCAATTCAGACATGATTTGAAATCTGAAATAAATCAAACCAAACTGAAATCACCTGAATTTTAGTTGAACTGAAATGAGTTTGAATCGATTTTTAAGAACTGATTTGACCCAAACCGAAAGCAACCTAAAATAAAGAAAATATATTAAAAGAAATAATCTTTCACCATGCCATCTTTATCTCAAGCAATCAGAATCGTTCATCTTAATTTTTTTAAGGTGAATCATCACCTCTTTTCTACATGTAATTAGTAGGTGGGTAATTATTTAAAAATGAACGGTTCTGATTGCTTGGACCATATATGACGTGTTAAACATGGTTCACCTAATAATCTTTCAGAAAAATGAGATATGAATTGTTGCACAACTCACTAAAAAGTCAAATATATTGATTTTATAAAGTCGTATAAAGTGTAATAAATTGACATGGCCTTAAAACGACATTGAAACTGTTTGATCTTCTATTGACTTAATTCAAAATCAACCGATACAATTTAAACCAACCCGACTTGTTGAATCATCTTAGACCCAAACTAAAACTAAACCAGCCCTAAAAAGTAATTTGACCTAAAATAACTCAAATTAGAATCGATCTAAACGAACCTATTGCCAGTGATGGACCTAGGAGATGTTGGGTTGTAGTCGCACCCTCTAAGATTTTCAAGTTCTCATATATTTTATATATTTCTTTGGTATTTTTTTATTATTGATTTAATTTTATACCACTAAACTCTTATAATTTTATTTCTTTGCTACTGTTTACCGGTACTTCTAGTGACTGTATATAGGAAAACAATATCAAAAGAATGCTTGAAACTTAAGAAATCAGAGCAACTTCCTTCTAAAGCAACCCAGTACAGAAAAAGCAAATGTATCATTATTTCAACAGGAAAAAAAAAAAAGCAAATATGCATACCTTTGAGAAGATGGGTAAATGCAAGATCCATAACCTGCAAAACCATTGATGAAATAAGCTAACACCCAATCGCAAAAACCATTCAGAAAATGGGAAAATAAAGAAAGAAAGATTATGTTTTTTAAGAACCAACTGGGGTCAGTTTTGGCAACAGTGGCAGTGCCAGCAAAGTCACAAGAACCGGGAGCCATTGCTCGACGTTGGTAATAGCTATTGAAAGCATAAGAAGCATGAGCCTGGATGGTATTCGGGAGAAAACAAAGGCCATCGGACTGTAGAGGGTTGCAGTCAGCACCGGAGCCGCATGCATAGTCGAGTGCAGTCTGCAGAGCCTGGTTACTCGCATCACTCCGTGCCACGCACCAACTCTGTCCTCGACCAAACGAGATGGCGTTTATTAGCAATGAGAGGAAGAACAATACTGGTTTTGTGATTGATACTGCCATAGAGGAGAGCTAAGTTCGCAAAGCAAGATAGAAACTAAAGAAAAAGAGAAAGGAGGGAGATGGAATGAGGAGCAGCTCTTCCTTCTCTTTTCTTAGCAGCCTTTTTCTTTTGTATTTATTCTGTTTATATGTACTTTTATACTAGATGTTGTGGGTTGATTGATTGTTGAGCTTACTGGCTGTAGAGAAAAGAGAAAGGAGAAATATATTGTAATATTCCTAAACAAGCATTGGGTTCTCATGCTCTTTGATTTTGCTATGAATGGTACATTATAATTGGATCTCTTGGATTCTATAGAACTGGATTCTCTAGTGCAGTGAATCTTCAGGAGAAATAAACCAAGATTGCTCTCTCCATGATTCTACAACAACGCTACACCTTGACCCTCTTCCCTGCCTGTGTTCACTCACCAACGCCGATCATCACCGTCCGACCACGACATGGAATTCAAATTATACTCGAGTCACTGCTTAATGATGCTTAAAATACATAGAAGCTAAGGATTCAGGGTTGTAATCAATGGGTTCATGCATTCACCTTTTAGAGAGGACATTTAGCAGATGTGGGGTACAGTAAATGGCGGTCGTGGCCTCCGTCGCGGTTGCGGTTGTGGTATCACGGTTGCGGACGCTGGAGACGTTATATAACGCGTAACGGCTAATGTAGTCGTGATTTATTTCTAAAAAATTATAATTTTTAAAAATATTGTTTATAGGTATATTTTACAACCTTGAGAGATAATATGTATTTAGTTGGTAGAAATGAGAACTTTGAGATAATTTACTAATTTTATTATTATTTATAGTTAGACTATACAATTATAAACTTACAAATGAATCATGGGAGTGTTTTATTTATAGAGATTTATATTTTGGATCATTTTTCGATGTTTAATTGTGGTGATGCGGCGTTGCGGCGCAATATATGACATATTGCGGGGTTACGTAACGGTTCCGCGCCGCAAAAGTCGTGATGCGGTACCTTCATCGCGTTGCGCTTAAAATGCGTCGCGGTGACCTTGAAAAACGTTACGATGCGATCATTACACTGCGTTGCGGCCGCATTTTAATACTATGACAGTACCCATAACCCTTCTACATTCCTGGGTGATAACAAGACGAGTTGAGTTCGAGTCTGATCAAACTCGACTCAAAAATATTTATATTGAACTCGGTTTGAGTTCAAGACTCAATAAATTCGAAATTTTAAGTTGGATCTCGGTACGAAAACAATATTACAGGGTAAAGATTGAAGGCAATTTTTTTTTCCCAGTCTTTGGCAAATTCTACTTGGAAGGTTGGGAAAGTGACACATGAAACTGTATTTAGACAATGATAGAACACTTTAATAATCACTATGTGATTACTTTAATCCTCCTTATTAGTTATAAAACGTAATGGTCGTTGATGTAGAACTTTGGCTTATAATAATATATCTTACATATGCATTTGTTATTTATCTTATGTTTTTTTATTAGAAATATAGTTTAAGGTAAATTACATAAATCATCATAGATGTTTATTCTTAAATTTACTTTAGCTATTAATGTTTTAAAATATTTAATTTACTCACTCAAATTTAGATAAGGAACGCTTTACCACTAAAATTTAGATATTAAATGTTTTTTTATCACTCTTAAAACCCCAAATAATCGTAAATCGTGATTGTTTGGTAAATCGTGGTTGTTTGATCTCAAATGTCATTAGTTACTTTTTTGACCCATTAAGTCTGAATTCGACCTCCATTTTGTCCGAAAATGCTCTGAAATTCATAAACTAACCAAGATTTTTTTAATTTTTCTCTTGTTGATCTCCTTCCTCCACCTCGGATGGAGCACATTTCACAATATAATACTTCTCTCATACTGATGAAATTTCTTACCGTTCAAATCTTGAAAAAGTTCCTTCATTTGTCGGTAAATGGATGTAATAAAAAATTAACAGAGAGTGAAAAAACGTTTAATGTCTAAATTCAGTGAATAAATTAAACATTTTAAAACACCGGTCATCAAAATAAATTTTATAATAAAATTCAATGATGATTTATTTAATTTATCCTATAATTTATAATATCAGACTTGATTACGATCATTCTTTTTTATATTATTCTCGTCCATTTTCCGTCCATATCGTAGCTTTCCCTCCCAGCAAAACTCAAAAGTCAATTGTTATTGAGACCCCTAGTTCCTGAGGAAATCCTAATCCAAATACTAAATGAACATCTGAATTCATTGTCAACAGAAGAAAACTGAGTGCCTTGATGATGCTTGTAATTCTCGTCGCATGTTCTTCCTTCCTCGTCGCATTGATCAAGTTCCTTCTCGAGTACTTGTGGAGGCCTCTCCGTATACAGCATATGCTGAATTCACAGGGAATCAGAGGACCTCCATACAGATTCATCCATGGAAACAACGAAGAGGTTACCTATATGAGAAAAGAAGCATCAAGAAAAAACATGGGCTTGACACATGATATATTTCCAAAAGTGCAGCCACATATTTACTCATGGATCAACAGATATGGTAAGATACTAAGATGGGTGCATATTGTTTTTTTACTATGATTTTTAACTTGTTGCTCTATTAAGAGATTGACCCTTTTGTTGTTTGCCTCATTAGGGAAGAATTATCTTTGCTGGAATGGTATTCGAGCTGAACTGGTGATTTCGGAACCGGAACTAATCAAAGAGGTTTTGAGAAACAGTGGAAAAGCTTTTCCAAAAGCAAAGCCATCGTTTTATGTTAGCAAGCTGTTTGGGAAGGGGATTTTGTTTATTGAAGGGAAGAAATGGATGAAGCATAGGAAGTTGTCGAATTACGCTTTCCATGGGGAGAGCTTGCAGGTACAGGCTCTGTTGTTGGTTAAATCTTATGTTGTTGCTTACATATTGGAGCAATGTTTGTGCAGAACATGACTCCAGCAGTAATTGCCAGTGTTGAAACTATGCTAGAGAAGTGGAAAGGCCAAGAAGGTAAAGAGATCGAAGTGTTCGGAGAATTCCGATTATTGACTTCGGAGGTGATATCGAGAACAGCTTTCGGTAGCAGTTACTTGGAAGGGGAGAAGATTTTTGACATGTTGAACAAGTTGTCAATAATTATAGGCCGGAATATTTTCGGTACCGGAATTCCTTTCATCAAGTATATATATATGTTCCCTCTAAGCTTAACTAATCCCTGAGTTCTTTCCTTGATTTAATGTTAGCTGACATCTGGTTTGATTTTATAGCAAGTTCTGGAAATCTGCTGATTTGTTGGAGTCAGAAGAACTTGCAAAGGAAATACAAGATTGTGTGATGAAGATTGTTAAGAAAAGAGAAGATAAAGTAGTGAGTGGAGAATCCGAAAGCTTCGGAAACGATTTTCTTGGATTACTTGTAAAAGCCTACTTCGATTCGGAGGAGGAAAAGAAGCTTTCATGGGAAGAATTGGTAGATGAGTGCAAAACATTCTACTTCACTGGACAAGAAACTGTTAATTCCTTGCTTGCCTGGACAGTTTTGCTTTTAGCAATCCATGGAGATTGGCAAGAAAGAGCAAGATCAGAGGTGATTCGGATATTTGGTGACCGAAATCCACATCCTGAAGGCATGCCAAAACTCAAAACAGTAAGCAAACTATACAACAATTTCAAACTAGTGTATACTAAGGATTTAAACAGCAACTGCGACATGTCGATTGATTCGGGACTAATGTTTACTAGTAGTCATAACATTCACTGTCTGTCGTGTGGCTTGGTCTGAGAAATTGTGATACTGATACAAGCTCACATATTTCTGTTCTGCAAACAGATGACCATGATCATTAACGAAACACTACGATTGTACGGTCCACCGAATGGTTTGGTACGAGAAGTTGGAAGAGAAGTTCAGTTAGGGAAGCTAGTCTTGCCTGCTAATATAGATATCCTGGTTCCAAATATTGCACTTCACCATGATCCTCATTTGTGGGGAGATGATGTGCATCTTTTTAAACCAGAGAGATTTGCAGAAGGGATTGCCAAAGCTACCAAATGCAATGCTGCTGCCTATTTTCCCTTTGGATTGGGGCCTCGATCTTGTGTCGGTATGGCCTTTGCAACCACGGAAACGAAGATTGCCCTCTCCATGATTCTACAACGCTACACCATTACCCTTTCCCCTGCCTATGTCCACTCACCGGTGCCCGTTATCACCCTTCAACCACAACAAGGAATTCAAATCATACTTGCAGCATTGCACGACGATGCTTGAAGCACATATCAGCTGGTGACTTGGAGCTTAAGGAATGTATGTTTTTAATATTGTTGATATTGTATGACTTGGAGCTTACAAGACATAATTTGCTGCATTTTGAGGGACTGTTTTCGGACATGTTCAAGGTGAAAATGGAGCTTACAAAAGGTTTAAAAATACAACAAAACCCTTCATCATCTAACCAAAGAATAATAGCATGCAAAAGCATCAACAACCGGACCTAACAACCAGAATTTACTATCAGCACATCAACACACAAGCCACACGTAGCAACTGGAATGGACCTATGGGTACTGGTGCAGTCGAACCCTAAAAATTTTAAGTTCTTTTATATTTTATATATTTTTTTTATATTTTTTTATATTTTTTATTGATAATCTAATTCTACATCCCTTAAATTTTTGTAATCTTCCACCTTATACGTGTTTAATATAAATTTTAATACTCTACACTCTTGTATGAATTTTGGATTCGGATACTCATATTTATACAACTAAAAGAACCACAGGAAACTAAAATTATGAAAAATAAACATCATTTAGATGAATTATGTTCTTTGCAGGGGTGGTTCAAAGATATTGAGGACCTTGTGCAATTTATTAAAACGTGAATCTTAGAAACAATTGTTCATGACTTTCACTGGTTTTAAAAATATAGCCCTTAGAAACGATTATCCTTTTTAGGGGCCCTTATACAGTCGTTTTTGTTGCGTTTGTTCAGAATATCATTGGTTTTATAGAAACAAACAACATTAATAAGAATAAACAATAAGATTCTATAATCAATTATCATATTTAGGAAACAATTATAACATTTTAACTATTATAACACATCTTTCTTAAAATTATTTTAAAAATTTTTACAATAAATTTTAAGAACATCATCTAATGAATATGATTTATTAAAATTTTGGGCCCCTATTTTTCGAGGCTCTGTGCGATCACTCTTATTACACCTACCCAAAACCCCCGCTGATTCTTTATATTTCAAAAATTAAAAAAGAACACCAAGAGTTTCTCCGTAAAACATCATAATTTTATTTATGCAGTTCCTATGGCTACGGAAGTTTGCTTATAGAGCAGTAATCCACTCGCTCCAAGTCAGGGCCGGAGATAGAGAATTATTTAATGGGTGTCAATTATTTATAAATTAGTGTTATTTATTTAATTTTTTAAAATATATATATATATATATATATATAAATCATATGAAAAGAGGTGAAATTTTGACAAGTTTACTTAAAATCAGAACATAGCTGGGCTTGGAAGAAAATATTAAAGTTGAGAACTGATTTCATGGCAGTGAAAATTTTTTCAGGGAGATTTATCACTCGGGTGGTTTGGGAGGAAATAAGACACAAACAGGTTATTGTCTCTTGGCATAGACTTGTTTGGAGTGGATTAGTTATTCCTAGACATTCTTTCATGTCATGGCTTAAATATCGTATGAGACGATGGGTTTGTCTTGTAGACACTATGTATTTGTTATGTGGGACAGATATAGAAACCAGGGACCATTTGTTTGGTAGTTGCAAGTTTTCTTCTCACCTTTGGAAGTTAATATTGTTAGAGTAAGGTATGATTAGCCTTCATGGTTGTTGGGGAGACATGTTCAACTGGGTCATACAAATTAGTAAGGGGAAATCCTTGAAAGCAATCACCATTCGGTTTGTTTGGAGAGGTTTCAACTATTATATATGGCAAGAGCGGAATCGAAGGTTGCATAGAAAAAATTCAAGAGTAGAAGAAGTTCTTTTTACTATTATTAAAAATGACGTGAGAGCGAAAATTCTTAAAAATAGGAATATAACTATATAACGGGTTTTATTCTGTACAAGGATTTTAGGAATAGAGAGTGATAATTTCTATGGTTTCTTTTTGTGTTCTTGGATGAAATGAAGTTTCACTTATCTAAAAAAGAAAAAAAAGAGGTGAACCAAAAAAAATGGGTGTCATTTGACCACCCTTGTTAAAGGGTGGCTCCGCCCATGCTCCAAGTCTAAACTAGTTACAGCATCTCTCTTATACCTTAAATTTTAAATATTACGTTTGAATTTACACTTTAAAATATATATTTTGTCTTAAATTTTTTATATCTTAACCATAAACTTTAACCTTAAACCAAATTTTTAGTGCAACACTATAAATAAGAACATAAAAAATAAAGATTTTTATTTAATATGGACAAAAACTATTTTTATTTAATAATGTTTCTAGAACCTTTACCTAGGAATTGAGATATGGTCGAAAGAAAAAATCTCTATTTGACAGGGCTTCTTCCTATACCTAGGAATTCCATTGGACCCAGAAATGATACATTGGAAGAATCTTTTGGGTCTTCCAATATCAATAGGTTGATTGTTTCGCTCTTGTATCTTCCAAAAGGAAAAAAGATCTCTGAGAGCTGTTTCCTGGATCCGAAAGAGAGTACTTGGGTTCTCCCAATAACTAAAAAGTGTATCATGCCTGAATCTAACCGAGGTTCGCGGTGGTGGAGGAACTGGATCGGAAAAAAGAGGGATTCTAGTTGTAAGATATCTAATGAAACCGTCGCTGGAATTGAGATCTCATTCAAAGAGAAAGATATCAAATATCTGGAGTTTCTTTTTGTATATTATATGGATGATTCGATCCGCAAGGACCATGATTGGGAATTGTTTGATCGTCTTTCTCCGAGTAAGAGGCGAAACATAATCAACTTGAACTCGGGACAGCTATTCGAAATCTTAGTGAAAGACTAGATTTGTTATCTCATGTTTGCTTTTCGTGAAAAAATACCAATTGAAGTGGAGGGTTTCTTCAAACAACAAGGAGCTGGGT